>CM075806.1:60421627-60818908 GCA_037975025.1 Excoecaria agallocha | reverse complement strand
AGGGGGCAAGAAGTGAAGATCAATGTATTCAAAATATGACTACTTTGATGTTGGATAAGTTTGAGAAGTATTGGGACTCCTATAGTGCTATCTTGTCTTTTGCTGTTATTATGGATCCTCGTTATAAGTTGGATTTTGTAACATTTTCTTATAAAAAGTTATTTGGAGATAAGAGTGTGGCTAAATATGAATGCAACGAAATTAAAGATAAGTTGTATGATCTTTTTGCATCATATGCGAGTAATAATCCAACTTCAGAGGCATCAACCGAAAGGAGACCAAGCGTGGATGATGATCTTATGAAGGTGTGTCTCTTTTTTCTATTTTTTTTTTACAATATGTGATTTGTAATGATAATTTTATATTTATTTATAATTTTATTATTAAGATCATTTTTTTATTTGTAGGAATTCGATTGTCTTATGAACAGTTTTGAAGATAAATCTGAATTAGATATATATTTGAATGATGCAAGGCTGAGTAGAATTCTACAATTTGATGTGTTATCTTGGTGGAAAGACAATGAAATGAAATATCCTACCCTTTCACTAATGGCTAGAGATATTTTCACGATTTCCATTACTACAGTTGCTTCAGAATCAGCATTTAGTATGGGAGGAAGAATTCTCAACAAATAGCGGGCATCTATGTTACCTGAAAATGCAGAGGCTTTAATTACTACTCGTAGTTGGTTATTTGAATTTGAAGGTAAAATTAATACACTTTTTATTTACGTGTGTATGTGTGTGTATATATATATACTAAATATTAATATTATTGCAGCTGAGGTGGAGTCTCAAGATAGCATGGGTAAAGATATTAAATTTTCAAGATCAAATCAAAATGTGGATTTATCATCAGTTGAAGGCGAAAAATAGATTAACATATTATTTTTATTTTGTTAGATTAGTTTTTACTATTTGTAATTGTATATTCAATATTTGTACGTATTTTTATTATTAATGAAATATTTTTTTTATATTTTAACTTATTATTTATATTATATTTTCAATTGAATTTTATTATTACCGAATTTATTAATTAATTAATTATTAATTTAAAACTAATTATATTAAATCCATGGATCGATTCAAATCAATTCAATCTATTTGGATATATTTTTAAAAATAAACATTTAAAATTGATTCAAATCCATGGGTCGATCCAAATCAACCCAACCCATTAATGATCCAACCCATTAATGATCCAACCCATTAATAACCCATATTTTTTGACCCATTAATGACCCATCCATTAATGACCCAACCCAAATCCATCAAACCCATCCATTTGCCACCTCTAGTTGGACATAATCTCTTCACTGTAAACCAAGGACATAAACATTCAGCTCTTTGAGTATACTATTAAAAATTCAAACAATTTTGAAAAAAGTGCAAGTCCTCTATTGTTTGATGCCCAATACCATAACCAGTCGCAACAAAATGATGCGAGAATTTCAAAGATTATTTAGTTCAGAATAATAAATTTATGTGTGCGATATTGAAAGCTGACTTGTAGAATGAGGCATCTCTCATATGATTATGTTGGAATTGGAAAAATGAGAAACCAATTTGTAGCAGAACAGCCATAATGAATGCACATTCATGGAATCTAACCAGACCCTTGAACTATAGAGATCATTAAAATAAGTTCAATCAATAATTGCAGGTTGTATTACAATAACTGTTCTATTGCATACTTTCTTTTCCTTGTTGTAATGATTGAATAAATGAAAGATGGATTTCTCAAAACATACCAGAATCGTGTTCAATAGAATTAAGAAATTGGAACCAGAGAATGTAACAAAAATCATTTTGGTTATCTTCTATTACAAGATGGTGGACAAGAAGAAATGATTAAGTTAGCTATGAGTCCTGATGTGGTTATTCAGGACGTTATTTTCAAGGCCAAAGCTGAACTAAATCAATTCTCACTCAAATCAGTACCTTCTCCATTTTCATCATCCATGAATTCACCACCTGTTTCTGAGTTTTCCTTACAATACACTCCATACTCCCCTGTTTCATTGCGATCCCTATTGTCCCCCTCTGCCTTTTGAGTCCCTTCTCCCTTTTGGGAATATCAACTTTCAGCTAAGCATAATTCTGATTTTGGTTATACAGATGCTATATCTGAACTTCAAAACCAAACTCAGTTCTTGACTTTGGAGGACCAATTAGAGCATGTTAACTTAGGAAGTACAAGATTTCCAAATGATTATTTCTACTCTGATGTTGCATTAGCTATTTTACCTTCAAGGGCTGGCAGGCGACATTCAAGTATCAATGAATTCCTAGTGAAGACTTGTCGTTATTTCAACAAGGGTTTTTGTAAACATAGTATACATTGTAAATACTTTCATGGGTAAATTTCAGATAGCTTTGCTCGAACCATCGATACTATTAATGATGACCATCTTTTCTCCCCTGGGTCGACCAAGAAGTTGGAGTTGGAAATCATAGAGCTTTTATACACCGGAATTCCTTTTATAGCTTTCAAATCAAAACCTCGCCTATCAATTTCAGCTCCGCCGCTGCTGCCATAGCCACTGGAAGTTAGTTTTATTCTCCAAGAGCATGTGTACCGGACAACAATCAACCGATCAAACCAATCAATAGATCTCCACTACAAATTGGACCAAAATCGAGTTGAAGACAAACTCAATTAACATCTCCGCTACCCCACACCAATCAACAAATCAAATTTCAATTACAGCGTCGAAGATGAAGAGAGAATAGGAGCTCACTGGAGAAATAGAAACATGTAGGTGAGACGGAATGAAAAAGAAATCGGATAGAAGGCCAATGAGAGATAAAGAAAGGCAAATTTTAGTTTATAAAATAAAGTTGTATTTTTGAAAATAGAAATTTAAAAAGTAGTATTTATAAAAGATTAAAAAAAAAGTTGTATTTTTAGAAAAAAAAATAAAAAATACAGTATTTGGGGTAATTTCCTCTTGAAACATAGAATTTGGATCTGATGGGACTCGAGATGCAAGCCCACCAAGAGTTATAAATTGTCTTAGTTAGAATTGTCGTGGGCTGGGTAACCCACGCACAGTTCAGATTTTAAAGGACTTAGTTAGAGTCCATAAGCCTATGTTTTTTTTTTAATTGAAACCTTTTGTTCTCAGTCTATTATTAATAAAATTAAAGTCAGTTTAGGTTATAAGGGGTGTTTTTGTAGTAGATAGTTTTGGGCATAGTGGAGGTTTAGCCTTCTTTTGGAAATTCAATAAAGATGTAAAATTACTTGGGTATTCTCGACACTTTATGGACTTAGAAAACCAGTAGCATGCCTCTTCAAAATGGAGATTAACTGGCTTTTATGGCCATGCTAACAGGAATAACAGATCTAGTTCCTAGGAGCTACTTCGCAATCTAGCTAAAGTGTCAGATGTACCTTAGTGCTCCTTTGGGAATTTTAATAATCTTCTCAACAACAAAGAAAAAAGTGGAGGTCAGGATTATCCTATAATAATGATCAAAAGCTTTAATAAAGCTATTACAGAAGCGGGTCTTGTGGATTTAGGGATGAACGGCTATCCGTTCACATGAGAGAGAAGTAGGGAACTGGGAGTTGGATAGAAGAAAGACTAGACAGAGCCTTCGCCCGTTCTAAGTGGACCGAGCTGTTTACTGATTTCGGAGTGAAGAATTTGGAATTCCTTTCATCTGACCATTTCCTAATCTTACTTTCTATCAACAGTTACCTAAATCACCAAGGTATCTCTAATCCTCCAATTTTTCGCTTTAAAAATTCATGGATTTTAGATAGAGATTTTTTATATACTGTTCATTCAGCTTGGAATACCCTCGACTTATCAACTTTCAATGCAAAGATTAAGCATTGTGCTCATGTGCTTTAAGAATGGGGAGAATGACTCTTAAAGGAATTTCACAAAAGAATTAAAGATTGCAAGCAAATTATGAATTTATATAGGTTTGGGAGAGATTTGGCTTCGGTTTAGCATTTTGAGCAAGCTAGGCAAGATTTATTTAAGGTCCTTAATCAAAAGGAACTCTTTTGGAAATAGAGAGCCAAATTATTTTGGCTTAGAGAAGGAGATGCTAACTCTAAATACTTTCATACCTATGCTTTAAAGAGAAAAAGGAAAAATAACATTGAATGGTTGAAAGACGAAGGTGGTAGTAAGCTTGAGTGGGATTCGGGGTTGGGTCATCATATTTTGAGTATTTTCAAAACATTTTTAAGTCGCAACATACAAATGATGGAGAAATTATCGATTTTATTAACACAATGATTTTGAAAGTGCAGAATGAAATTCTTCTGGCTCCTTTCGCCTTTGAGGAAGCTGAACAAGCTCTCTTTTCCATGCATCCAGATAGGTCGCCTAGAATGGATGGGTTTAACCCTGCATTCTATCAACACTGTTTGGCTATAGTTGGCAATGATGTGACAAACTTATATACCCAGATTATCCAGAATGAGACCTCCTTCAAGGGTTAAATGACACTGCCATGTTTCTTATTCCGAAGAAGAAGAACCCCGAGGTGATCACAAATCTCAGACCAATTTCTTTGTGCAATGTGGTCTATAAAATAATGGCCAAGATGCTTACTAACAGACTTAAGAGATTTTTGCCCAAGGTGATTGATGAGAATCAAAATGCCTTTATGGGAGGCAGGTTGATAACAGACAATGTGCTTATCGCATACAAAATCTTACACACGTTGAGAAGGAAAACTCAAGGGAAGATAGGTTATGTAGCTCTCAAGATTGAGATGAGCAAGGCACACGACTGAGTGGAGTGGATTTATCTAGGTAATGTTATGAGGAAAATGGGCTTTCAAGAGAGGTGGATCAAGCTAATGATGATGTGTATCACAACAGTCAAGTTTTTTGCAACTAGTGGTAATTTTATTTCAAATCCTATCGTTCCAGGTAGAGGTCTGCGGCAAGGGTGCCCATATCACCCTATCTTTTCATTTTATATGCACAAGGGCTGACATCATTGCTAAAGAAAATGGAAGGGCAAGGTTATTTGCACGGGGTCTCTGTGGCTAAAGGAGCACCATTAATTTTGCATTTATTTTTGCGGACGACAATTATTTTTTCTTCAGAGCAGATTAGGATGAGGTTTTACACCTCCAGCGTTGCTTCAATGTGTATGAAAAGGCATCAAGGCAATGTATCAACTTCAACAAATCTTCTGTTATTTTTAGTAAAAATGTTGTGCAGGCAGTAAAGCAATAAGTTTTGAATACCCTTAAAGTTCAGGAAGGTACAGATCAAGAGATTTACTTGGGGATGCCTCTTTACATTGGGAAAAATAAGAATAAAGTGTTTAATTTTGTCAAAGAAAAGGTGAGGAAGCGGTTGCAAGGCTGGAACAGAACATTACTTTCTCGAGCAGGTAAAGAAGTCCTGATTAAAATTGTGGTTCAATCCTTGCCCAATTATATTATGAGTTTCTTTCTTTTACCTATTGGTTTGTGTCATGAGTTGGAGAGGATGATAAATGCCTTCTAGTTGGATACTAAAATGCTAATAGCAGGAGCATTCACTAGAAAGTTGGGATCATTTGTGTATTCAAAAATCTACAGGTGGTTTGGGGTTCAGGAAATTCCATGATTTCAATCTTGCAATGTTAGGCAAGCAAGGATGGAGGCTTCTCACTAATCTCAATTCATTGGTTGCAAGGATTTTTAAAGCAAGATATTATGCTTCTAGCTCTTTTTTGGAGGCAACCGATTGGTACAAACTCGAGTTATGTCTGGTGGAGTATTAAAGCTACCCAGGATCTTCTTAGATAGGGAGCCAAGTAGAGAGTAGGCAACGGGCAACACATTTTAGTTTAGGAGTCTCCTTGGCTACCTGATAGACAAAACCCTTATGTTACTACCATCCCAAACTCTAAAGATTCCCAAAGAGATTTTCGAGTATCCAATTTTATTTTACCAAATGGTCTTGGATGGAATTTTGATTTAGTTTACTCTGTTTTTAATAGCAAGGACTCTGACTTGATTTTGCAAATCCCATTAAGCTATCGTTATCCTCAAGATTCATGGTGGTGGACTGCGGATAGTAATGGGTCTTATTCTATCAAGAGTGCTTATCATTTATTGGAAAGCAATATTCATCCTTCTTTGATAACTGAATCACTTTGGCGTAAACTATGGAAATTAGCAGTCCCCTCCCCAAAGTCCTAAATATGATCTGAAGAGCCGGTACTGGTTGCCTCCCTACAAATTCTATTTTTTGCACTAAAAATATGGATGATAATGTGGCTTGTGGCTTGTGTAGTCTTGAGGAGGAAACAATAGTTCATGCGTTGCTTGACTATCCCTTAGCTAAGGAATGTTGGTCTCGCTCTTCATGTGTGTATATTAGAGGTTTCTTCTTGCATTTTATTGATTGTTTAGGTTTCATTCTAGCTAATTTATCAATTGAAAAATGCTTAGAAGCTGCCATTATGTGTTGGTATTTGTGGAAGAATAGAAATAATTTCATTTAGAATGGTAGAAGCAAAAATGTAGGTATTATTATTTATGAAACTATTGATACTCTCAAAACATTTATGCTAGCTAAGAAACTTCAAGTCCTGGAGGCTGCTCTTGCTTTGAACCAGGTGGCTGACATCATAAAGGTATGGTGTAAACCCCCAAAGGATTGGCTAAAGCTAAATGTAGATGTTGCTATGTTTGATTTGGAGAGAAGGTCAGGATATGCGTTTGTGGTTATAAGTGATTCAGGTTTTTTTTTGGCAGCAAGTCATGGCCTGCTACCTTTCACTTCCTCGCCAGTAATAACAGAGTGTCTGGCAATCCGAGAAGTGCTTAGTTGGATCAAAGCTCAAAATCTCCAGCAAGTTATTGTAGAATCCAATTCACAAATTGTCATTCAGTCTTTACTTTCAAAGTCATATAATGGTTCGGATTTGGGTTTAATCTTAGATGATTGTATTAGTCTTAGTGAGTCAATTTCAAATGTTAAGTTTGTGTTTACTAACAGATCAATGAATTCAATTGCCCATAAGTTAGCTAGGGCCTTGTCTTCTTTGTCTGGAATGTTTGTTTGGTTGGATTCTCTCCCAAACTGGTTGTTTTCAGCTCTTGAAGCTGATTCTAGTTAATGGAAACACTTTCAAAAAAAAGTTAACATTTAACAGCCTTTCTCTGCATTATGCTAATACTGATTTCGAAATCTTGAGTAATATCTAAAAAAATAATACATATTTTAAATAATTAGATCACAAAAAAATATAAATATTAAATAAAAAATTTAAAAATTTATGCAAATATAAAAAATACCTGATTTAAACTTTTCAAATTTTTCATTTGATGTCTCTAAAGCCAAAAGTGTAACCGATTTTAACCAATTTTGGTAACAAATAAGAATTTCGGTTGTAATCGGATTTAAAGAACTTCTAAATTTGTTTAAGGTCCTTCCTCTAGTGCTAAAAGTTGATTTAAAAACTACAGTCGAACAATGAACAATCAAGACATTTCTAGCAACTTTAGCCAAAATTGGATAATTTGGCTCGTTTATTTTTCATTAACTTAAAATATCAAAATCAGGAGAATTTTTTACTAATTTATCATTCAAATAAGCATCCAAATCTCTTTGAGACACAACTTGCTCTTTATCCTTATTTTTCAAAAATCATGCATCAACATGATCATCAAATTCATCATAATTTAGTGATGGGTCTACAATTTTATCAGTATTAACTTCTTTTATTTTTTTATATTCTTCTATCTATCCATTCAAAGTAGTGGTCACTTTAGAAACTAATTTTTTTGATTTAAGCTCACTATAAAAAGCTATGTACTTTAAAATTAGAAATTTCATTTTGAATATGGGATCCAAAACCACAACTATAAAAAGAATGACACTCATCTTGTTAATTGAACCTCAATACTTGTCAAACTTCAACTACATTTGTTTTTCCATTTTCATTAAACAATCAAAACCAAAATTCTAAATTATATACCCGAGTCATTGCTATAAACTTAAACACAACAACCAGAAATTCACTTTCTTTTTCGACTTTGGTCTAGAACGCGCAAAAAACAATCAAATTGAAGAGATACGAGGGAGAGCGAGATTTAAAAAGAAAGCATAAAGTAGATAGAAAAATAAATGAGGAAAAAGGAAGGACATGTAGATGGTAGAGGTGGTTGAAGCGGTGGATGAAGTGAAAGGCAGTGAAGATGGTTGAAGCGGCGGAGGAAGAAAGGAGGCAAAATTTGATTGAAAAAAGAGATTATAAAGGAACAACAATCCTAAACCTAATGCTCTCCTTAAATTTTTTTCACCTCACTCGAATAAACTTATTTTTAATATTTTAAAAAATTATAAATTCTTTAACTTCAATTTTTAGTTCCTTTTTTGAATTCAAATTTTAAAGTTTAATTTTTTATTCCCTCCATAAGCATGAGAATTTTAAAGTTTACGTTTTAATTCCCTTAATAGAATTTTAATTTTTTCTTTTTATTTTTAAATATACAACTAAAATTTCATTTTATATGATAACTATATATAATTATATTATTAATCTACATATTCATATACGTATTGTGTCAATACTTTATTGAGTTGGTTAATTTCATTATATATAATAATTGTATATAATTATACTATTGATTTACATACTCAATTACTCATATAGGTGTTGTACAAAAATAAGCAAATATTAGTTGAGTGGTACAAAAAGTAAATGGAATTAATTGGTAAAATGTTTATATACTCCTATAATTACATCAATTGGTTAAAATTTTGGTATATATAATAGCTATATATGTAACACCCGATAGCCGGACATTGGTCCAAGTACCGGTGTCACACTACATTGCGGTGGTCTATAAATTATCATTAAATTATCCATCAGTAATATTCAATACTTTAACCATTAAGTCGTGGGTCCCATATTTTAAAATATCTTATTAATTAATCTATAAAAATTTGGGCAGCATAACGGCTGAAACCCAAGTTCTACCTTCTTGCAATAGTCATAAAACACTCCCAAAATTGTTCACAAACATCCAATCCAACCTCCACAAAATCAACCAAATGCAGAACAACAGTCATTTCCAATAAGTTTACATATAACCATACATATATACAGTACATAACATTTGTGTAATTCCAAAACTATACACAGTCCAAAAAAACTAGCCATGTTGTCTTACAAGGCAACATCTATAAGCACAGTCTACACAAAACCACAAAAAATGCTGGATTCTTCTAACACTGATTCCCTTCCAGCACGAACTCAGTCTCTGTCTCCTGCGTGCAGTACAAAACCATACGCTAAGTACAAAAGTACTTAGTGGTGAACATAAACTAAAAATCCCAGAATTTCACTACAGTTCATTCACATATTATTCAGAATTATACTTCATTATCTCTTTTTCATCAGTTAAATTCATTATTACCCTTGCTTGAGAAATTCGTTCTCAAGTATAGCTTTTCAAGTTTCATTCTCAAATTCTATCACTTTAACTTGAATTTTTCACTATAAGGATAAATTTTTACTTTAGTCCCTAAAGTTTCAAATATGTACTTTTGTCCTACTTTCTTTGTTTATCAGTTCTTTTAAACTTTTACCGTTATATTTTCAGTATGCTTTTGTCCCAACAGTAGTTTATTCTCGCTTTTCAAATTTCACATTTTTACCCATACAGTATCTTTAGTCAATACAGTATTTTAATACTATTGTTCATACAGTATATTTTTATACTTTAGTCAATACAGTATTTTAATTCTCTTGCTCAGTATCTTTTTATGCTTTAATCAATACAGTATTTTAATTCTGTTGCCCATAGTATAGCATGGAAATATATCACTAATTAGGATGAGCGGAACTACGGACCCTATAGGTCCCAGTACTCCGGTAGTATCAATTACACACATATTATTATTTTTTTTCCTTTCTTTCTTTTTCATTTTCCCCAAACACTCCAATACAGACGTGGAACCATATCAAGGTTACCACTATGCAAGTCGCCATGACTTGCTACCGCGGTTACAGAAATGTCCCTATGGCTAGCCATGTACATCCTAATTTCTGATTTCACACATAATACTAAGGGCAAAATACAATTACAATTTAACACAATTTACAATAATGCATCATTACCGATTCATGGTAATAATTAGTTTTCATTATTGAAAACAGTCTCAGTATTTCGAATATACCAGTTTTTTTTCAATTAAAATAATACAATTCAATTGCCATTATTTTATTTATTACTTTCTTTTTCAATACATGCTCCTTACATGTCATATAAATTAATTATATTCTATTTGCATTTATTCCAATTTATGTCTCAAAATTTCACAAATTTTCTTAAGGTCCCTATTGGGTTACCTTATTTCAATTTCCTTATAAATTATATTTTCTACTCAAATTAATCACACTAAACATAAAATCAGCTATTTTTAATTTATTTCAATTTAATCCGGAAAATTTCATTTTAGTCCATAAATTTTTTTTTGTAACCGAATTTTTCCCTAAAAATTTAACTTGTCTAAACTTTAATTAAATACCATAATTTCACTAATAAATCTTCTAATTGCACAATTCTAAGTCCAATTTCATAATTAATTCGTAATTAATAATTAACCTAAATTTTTTTCTAATTATATATACAACATATATATTGTGAAATTAAAGGGTTTAAAATTATTCACTTACAAAATCACTCAAGAACCTTGTCTTTCCCCTTATTTTTGGTTGGTTTGCTTCCCTCTCCTTGCTCTTCAATTGACAGCAATTCCATGGCCAAAATCACCATAGATTAAGTCAAATTTTTGCTCAAATAATACTCATAATACTATAATTAATACTTAATTACTCTAATTATCAAATAAAACTAAATTTTCCCCAACTCACCAATTTATCCACTTGAAGAATTAGAATTTATTCACCTTCTTCCACCATCCAAAACAATCAAAGGTGAAGGGAAGCAAGATTAGACAATTTAATTCTAGATGAGGGTTGAGAAATTTGTGATTTGGCTTAAAAGAACAAAGAACAAATGAAGAAGGAGAAGAAGAAGAAGAAGAAGAAGAAGCCACGGCAAAAGGGGAAAAATTGGTCTTTTGGTCGTTCAACTCAAGAGATAAAAATCTCTTAATTCCCATTTAATTAGCTACCTACTTTAGGACAAAAATAATAAAGTCCTAAGTGGGTCCAATGTCACATGTCACAATTTAATTGGTCAATACACTTTTAGTTGTCAATTTATGATAAAAATTATACCAAAAATTTCTAAAAATATTAATTAGGCTATGCTTAAAATTTTGGGTCAATCCGAGGTCGTTTCGATATTAAACTAGCCCCGAATGTAAATTTTAATCAGTCCGAAAGTTGAATTTTCAAAGTCTTCAAAAAATTCATTTTATTATTCCAAAAATTCATATACATAATTTCTAGTCAATTGGTGCAATCGGAATAATTTTATGAAGTTCAGAGAATATTTTTAAGCCAGTCAAAGTTCCCAGTCAACTATATCGGTCCAGTTAATTATTTTATTTTTCCCTTTTGGAGACCTATTTGACCTCAATTTCAGCCCAAATTATAACACCAGATTCGTTATAAATAATACTTTCCAATGGTGAAGAAAAAATTTTATGGGCCGGGTGGGCCCCGGGTGGCACTATTCACCTCGGAAAGTACTATTCACGCGATCGAAAATTCTTGGGGTGTTACAATATATATATAATTACATTATTAATTTGTATACTTATATAGTTATTGTGGCAAAAATAGATGAATATTAGTTGATTGATACTAAAAATAAACTAAATTAATTAGTATGATTATTATATACTATATAACTATATAAATTTCATTATACATGTTAATTGTATATAATTACATTATTAATATTCATACCCAATTACTCATATAGCTATTGTGCAAAAAATAAATGAGTAATAGTTTAGCGATGCTAAAAATAAATGAAATTATTGGAAAGATAACTATATACTCATGTATTTACATTAATTGGTAAAATTTCATTATAAATAATAATTGTATACAATTACATTTTTAATTTACATACTCAAATAATTATGGTACTAAAAATAGATTACTACTACTTGAGTGACATTAAAAATAAATAAAATTAATTTATAAAGTACTTGTGTGATAAATTGCTTATCTTATATATCCATATAAATATTTGTACAAAAAGAAAAAATAAGCAGTAGTTGAGCAAAATTAAAGATAAATTAAATTAAAAACAAATTGTTTTAGATCCATATTCATATTCATATATATACAATAATTATTATAATAATTAAATTTATCTTATTAATAAGTAAAATATTTAGTTTAATTTATTAACTAATTATTATTTTAATTTTGTGCATTAAAATATATAATGCAAATAATTATGAAGTTAAATTTATATAGTACATATAAAATAGAAATTATAAATAATATTTATATATAAATTATTAGTATTATATATAATAATTAATAAATATCAATTCTTTCGGTATAATTAGGTTCCGGAATAGTTCGGTACAATTCAATACGGTTATTGGTCCGGTTTTAGATAAAATATTTAGATCCGTTCTAAATAAAATCAACGATACAGTTCGGTTCGGTTCTAGTCAAAAAGTCAACGGTACAGTTCAATTTTGCATCTTTTTCTCCGATACTTCGATTCGATACAAGAAGATTCAAATTCGTGTACACCCTTAGCTTTACTATACATATAAGTTTTGTATATACGTACATTGCACGTGATATATAATTATTTATGATAATACCCTTATCATTTGGGCTTGGCCCATTCTAATATCAATGAACTAGATATTAATTCAAATTCAAACTTCAACTTGGTTAATTCAATCGGATTGATGTGACTGGATTCCATTACATCAACTAACACGCTTGATAACCCTTTTTCTTGTTACATCTACTGCCATACGCTGCATGTCCATTCGGATTGGCCACACCTCCTGCCTATTCGGGTTGGCCATTAACTATGTCAGGCTACTATCACGGGCATTTAAATGCCCAAGAGACTTTTGTCTCTACAATTTATCTCTTTAAAAGTCATAAACTTAAGTATCGAAATACTTATTTCGATCCGAATGGATACTATTTCCTTTATAGGTCTTTTTTAGCAAATCTATCCGACTGTATCTTTCAGACATCTCCTCATTCTCTTTCTTCTTTAAATATTTCCAACAATATCAATTAGAAACTTTTGAATTTTGCATATGTAGACTGTGGGTGATGATAAAATCACTCTCTTCTACAAGTGTTACGGATGGATTTGGATATTTGCTGGATATTTTTTTCCCGAGCTCAAATATAGATGCTTAATTATAAAATGGAGCTTATTTGAACAGATAAAAGCCTAACACCGTTCATACAAATATCAATATATCATATGATATATTCAAATACCATATTTAGATTATAATTTATCATCATTTATTAATGTATAGTATCCTATTGCATTATAAAGTATTGTACGATTTTCTACTGAATCATATTTAAAAAGATTATATAATATATTTTTATTTAGTTCGATCGTATCGTATTAAACTAGTTTACAATAAAATAACATAAATACCCTTAGTTATTATAAGTTAACTATTTTGTATCTGATGAAAACCATTTACGTGAATGATTAATCATTTTAATAATGTAGAATACACCATTTTTTCTTCATTACTCGTTTTTAATTTTTTATCACAAAAATAAATTATTTAATTATTTTTGAAATATCTTATTTGGTAATAAATAACTAAATAAATAAAAAAATACTCTATAATAAATAGTTTCACATAAATACAAAAAAAAAAGAGATGAAGAGTGGGAATCGATTAAATTTGGGAACTAAAAACAAATAAACAAAGATAGTAAATTAAAGGACTTTCTTAATAATAATGTATTTTGGAAAAAAAAATTGAAATTTTAGGATGTTTTGAAAATTATTTGAGATTTTGAATTTTTTTTTAACTCTACAAGACAGTATTGTGAAATTGGACATTAAATGTCACAGTCCTTTTATGCAGAATCTGATTGGATTCTTCTCTCTCTTCATGTTTTACAAAATTATTCCCATACTTGCACATATATATGAAATTTTATAATTAATTACCTACACAATCCTACAAATACATTAAAAAATAAAAAATATATATATTTTTGAAAATAATGTGAGATAAAAATAAAAAGACTCCAAGTGAAAATTTCTTCAAAGATAAAAAAAATAAACTCATTGTTATAAAAAAAAAATTGACAATAGGGTAACAAAAAGAGAGTATAGTGGTTGTCAGTTGGTGAGTATTATCAAATATTCAAATCTGACAATAAGTTAAAATGTCATAAAAATAATTTTATTTAATGAATCTTCTTCATATCTGATAAAGCCTAAAATATCTTTATCTTGTAAGAAGTAGAGCTGGCAGTTGAAGAATCGGTCGGATGGATGGACCTGCAAGAAAGAGTGTCCAGTCGGATCCAGGCGTTAGCACTCTGAAGCTTAAGTTAGTAGCTTTTAAAGAAAGAGTGCTTAGAGAGAGAGTCTCAGATGTTCAATACCTAGAACCATTATATTTTAGGCTATTTATAGGAGTTCCTTGGAGGGTTAGTACCTTGGGGAGTGATAACTGACAATTGTATCAGGTGAGCGGCGATGTGATAGGGAGCAGGTAAAGAGTATGGGCATTGGCTTGTGTCAGTGGGCTGACAAGACGTGCTGTCCCATCAGTCCGATCGGACATCATGCCTTGCTATGCTATCTTATAGCTCACGCTTTGCTTTTTTGCTCCTGGAATTGGGCCATGCCAAGCATTATTAGGCCGACCTAATTGGACCTATGGAAATGTATTTTCCATAGTTATAACTTGTGCCCCCTCCAACGGGGTCCTATCGGGTAATTTTTGACTTTTTTGGCGGAATTTTTTAATTGACTTGAATCTGATAAGTTGCGTCTGTTCATTTTGGACAGTCGTTGGGCATTTATTGCCGTCGTGCGTACCGAGGGCGATGCTTCATTTTTTGTTCATGCATTTAAGGTCTGCACATGTGTCGAGGGTGACGCTTCGTTGTCCATTACGCATTGAATGGGTTGAAGACACGTGGCGATCACCCAACAGGGAGGTGGTTAGAGAATTTCAGGTGTTTAGAGTTTATAAATAGGTATTTTTGGGTGATTTTTCTTCATTTTGTAGTGATTCTTAGCGAAACACTGCCATGCCCTCTTTCTTTGCCATTTCAATGACTTTAGAATTTTTGTAAGATTACCAAAGTAGTTCTTTATGATATCATTTTATCCCTCCCCTTGTCGAAAATGGTTTTCAGCAGCACCAAATATATAAATAGGAGTTTCTTTGAGGTTTATGAGGGCCATGATACGGTGGCTCGTTCCTCGACACTCACGGTGGAAATGGCTGAAAGCTTTTTACAACATGATCGTTCCACAGAGGTCCTTATGATGGCTTGTCCAAATTTCCTAGTGATGAATGAGGGGTCGTTTGTGTGTGAGAATAGTAGGTCATTTAATTGCCATCTGTGGAAACAGCCTCAGAGACTTCACAAAGGAAATTTTTTCCTCGTTATTGGAAGTCAAAGCAACCTTCTGGGCCATGCCTCCTTCAACGTTCTTCAATTTTATACTATGATCTTGGCCGGATTCTGTGCACTTTCCAATTACTATATTGCCACTCTGCGAATTGGCCTCAATGTAAGGAAAACCGTCATCATCAAGGCTGTCGACACGTCAGATTTTGATTGGTATTAGAAGATCTTTAGGTGTCGTTCCCTTTGTCTCGGGTACCCGATGGCGAAAGATCCGATAAGGAGTAAAAGTTTTAGATAATCGATTCTGTTTAGACAAGATTTGCTTTGTAACTTGTAAGAATTCTTCATATATATAAAATTCGATTTGCCTTTCAATTGCGCTTTCGTACTACAACTTTCATTTTAGGCGAAATTTATCATTAAATAAAAGGAGAATAAACATTATCAATCATGGAGAGTGTAGGGAATCAAACATGAAGGATGTGTAAATTCGAATAAGGAGAGTACTTCCTGAATTTTAACTTGCTTTTCAATCATTTGCAGTACATAACTCGATCAGATCAATTGAGCTGATCGGATTTAACTTTTTGTTCAAGCGAGAGTTGCGACTTAAATTTATCGCGCCAAGCGCTTTAGGCGACTTTTCAGTCTTTAACTTAATTGAAATATCAGCCAAGTGGCTATTTTATTGGAGAATCATCCATGGCGAATGACCTTTCGATCTATGGTGGGAGACAAGACTCCATTCTTATTCCCGGCTAAGTACTTTCGTAGCTCAGTGGTATTGCACCACATATTATCCCCAGGTAGCTCTTAGCATTCAAGGGGTTTTGGAAATTTGGCGATTTCATATTTTGAGGAGATACAATTGACTCAATAGTTGTCCCTCGCATTTTGGATTCGTGATGGACATCGAACCTAGCGAGTGAGTTAATGGGGATTGAATGGAGTCGTCTTGCATTTTTGGTTTGGGGATGACATCAAACCTAGTAGGCGAACTTATTTTGGAGAAATGTTTTTGCATTTTAGGCTCGGGATGGACATCGAGTCTAGTAAATAGATCAATGAAGATTTAAATGAATGTGCCTCGCATCTTGAGCTCGGAATGAACATCGAGCCTAGTAGAGGGACTTATTTCGTAAATGAATGGATTTCAACTTTCGCGTTTTCGGATGTGTCAGGCTTAGTGATTGGAACAATGCCGATCGATTAGCCAATGCCCTTAATTGTTTCGTGAAGATTCTCTTTTGGAGATATTTTGGCCAATCAATGGCTTTATGGAGATTTGGCGATTTCGCATTTACTTGTAGACTTTCGCATTTTTGGTTCGGAATAGACATCGAATCGAGCGAATAGTCATTATTCAATTCCGATCGGATTAACTACGATCGGTAGTAGAGATTTTTGTAGAATGGAGCCGAACACATATCCTGCACACAAACATCAAACCTAACAAATAAATAAATAAATGAAAACATACCTTTTTTTCGAAGATGGAGAAAAAATGGAGGATAATTTCTTTATTGAATTTCAATTTCTACATGGTTATACTTAGTACTTATTGAGTACTTTGACATTCTGGCTTTCAGAGATGTCAGATCCTTCGAGGATCCTAAATCTACAGGTACCGAAGATGAAGACTTTGAAGATCTCGGCATCTATTTCGGATGTTCATCCATTCGAAAAAGAATGTAGACCGACAGGTGTCGAAGCCGATCTGTTCTGGCATCATTTCCTTAGACTCACAAACAAGAGATGATGGTGTTTTGTAGGTGCTAGCATTTAGAGAGGTCTTGTAACACCATAAGATGATTTGTAGTTCTTAAGTCCAGTTGCTCTACAAATGGTGTCCCTCGGATCATTTATACCGTGATTGTTGTTAGAGGTTCTGCCTCAATCCGTTCGGAGGAGTGGTCGATTCTGTAGATTTCTTTTGGCTTTGAGCTGAAGGATGTCCGATGGATTATCAAAACTTAAATGGAAGCATCTTCAATCTCTTCACCCAAGTCAGGTGTTTATTTGAACACCTTTGCCTTTTGCAAGTGCTTTTACTTTCATTTCTTCCACGGGATCTTTTCTCTGCCCCCACGCCTGCTCAGATCGTCCTACCCTCATAGCCTCCTTTTGGTGGTTGATCATGGTGACATGGGCTTCTCTAGATGCCTTTTGGTCACCCCTTAGGATGGCGACACCTCCCTCGGTTGGGATTTTTATCACCATATATTGCACGCTGGTGACAGCCCTGGTTTCAAATAGTAAAGGCCTGCCAAAAATGGCATTATAAGCAAAAATCATATCAATAACCATAAATATTACCTTACAGAAGTGAGCGAAAGCTTCTTGGCCAAGTTCGATGAACAAATCAACCGACCCTACCACTAGCACTGTGGCATTGCCCAATCTGATCAGTGGCATGGCATTCAGCTTGAGCTCTTCGATCAACAACCCCATGGCTCTGTAGGCTTATAATGTAAGCACATTCATAGCACTTCCATTGTCCACTAATATTCTTTTTACATCAAATTTTTTAATCCATGCCCCGACGATAAGGGTGTCTTCGTGAGGGAACATTACATCTCGTATATCCTCACAGGATATGGTGACTGAGACTGGCCGTTCGGATGTATGGGAGACATAGACGCCCTTACCCTTTCTTTTTCTGGAGAGGTCTTCTCCGTAGGACGACCCACCAGTAATCATATTTATAACACCGGCATATGGTTGGTGTGGGTCTGCATTTTTTATCTTTCTCCACTCATTGTCGTCGTCTTCGAAATCATCTTTCTTATGGTCCGATTGTTTACAGGGACTTACCCCTCAAGTCGGCCCTACAAATCTCTTGAGGTATCTCCTTTGCAAGAGTCACTCAATTTCTTCCTTCAACCGGTGGCATTTGTCAGTTGTATGACCGACGTCTCTGTAGAACTTACGGTATTTATTATGGTTTCGGGTTTTTCTAGTCTTTTTGTCCATCTTCTTGGGCCAGTTCACCTTTTGGTTGTTCTCCTTGATCCACATCAACACTTGTGCGGGGTTGGTGTTGAGTGCAGTGAAAGTTCGAGCCTATTGACCAGCTCCCCGATCGAACCTTGGCCACTTCGCCTCCTTTCTTTTTCCCAAGTTTCTCGAAGTGGAGGCTCTCTTGGAACTTCTTGCGATCCGTTCAAACATTGGAGCTCGATTGAATGACCGTCCACTGGGTGCTGTAGCCTGTCCATGACGTTGCTCCTTCTACCTCAGCTAGACCTTAGGGCATTATCCAGCTGAATGTGTTGCCTAGCTCTTTCCATCAAGTCGAAAAAGCTGATTGGCGGCCTTGTTGTAATTGACTCAAATAATGGCCTAGATCTGAGGGCCTAGATCTGCCCTGACTGTGGTGATTATATTCTTCCGGAATTTTGTGCTCATTGGATCTCGAACCTGTCATTTTCTCTCAACGAAAGCACCAAATGATAAAGCCTAAAATGTTTTTATCTTGTAAGAAGTAGAACTGGCAGTTGAAGGGCCGATCGAATGGATGGACCTGCAAAAAGGAGTGCCCGATCGGACCCAGGCGTTAGCACTCCGAACCTTAAGTTAGTAGCTTTTAAAGAAAGAGTGCTTAGAGAGAGAGAGTCTCAGATGTTTAATACCTTGAGCCATTGTATTTTAGGCTATTTATAGGAGTTTCTTTGAGTGATACTCAAGTATATTGGGGAGTGATAACTAGCAATTGTAGCAGATGAGCGGCGATGTGAGAGGGAACAGGTGAAAAATATGGGTGTTAGCTTGTGTCAGTGGGCTGACAGGGCATGCTGTCCTATCAGTCCGATTAGACATCATGCCTTGTTGTGCTATCTTCCAGCTCACGTTTTGCCTTTTTGCTACTGGATTTAGACTCTGCCAAGCGTTGTTGAGCCAACCTAATTGGGCCTATGAAAATATATTTTTCATAGTTATCAATATCAATTTTCATAAATTTTATTTTATGACTAAGATAGCTATAGTATATGAATGAACTTATAAATTCATTTAATTAATTTATACATCTCACACTTGATGGGCTCCATTTTATTTTGAAACCAAAATTATAAAATATTTAATTGATAAATCACTTAATTTTTTTTTTGTTTTCTTGATTTAGTAAAACAAGGCTACCATCAAATAATTTAGAATTGTGTCGTATGATTGTGTAAGTAATTAATTATAGAATTTCATATATATGTGAACTTATGATAACAATTTTGGAAAACATGAAAAGAGACAGTGGAGCTCAATCAGATTTCGCGGGAAAAGCACTGTGGCATTCGATTGTTTAATTTCACAATACTATCTTGCCGAATTGAATAAAATTTCAAAACTCTAAATAGTTTATAAAATACTCCAAAAATTTCAATTACTTTTCCAAAATATATTATTATTAAAACAAAAAGTCCTGTAAATAAAAAGAAAAAAGAATGAAAGAAAGAGGATATGAATAAGGGGTAGACATACCCGAGTATTTTAGAGGAGACGAATAAACTAGAAATGGTGGACGCGTATGGCAGAGGATGAAGGAGTAGGCTTGACAATAAAAGGGTATATTTGGAATTATAAATATCAATAAGAATTATAATTGAAAAATAAAATTTTTATACAGTGAGAAATTATCAAATTAGCGGTTCAAGAAATTAATTTCTTTTTATAATTTTAAAATCATAAAATAAAACTATATGATAACATACAACTATTTAAACCATCAAAATAAGTATATAATATAATAATGTATAAGGGAGAATCATCCTTCAAACAAGTTCTAATTTAAATTTATTATCTACAAAATTGTTTGATTTTGAATTTGTAATCGGATATTTATGAGATTTTTATAGAAATGAAAATAAAGAGAGAGTCCTAGCCTGAGACCTCGTACGATCACGGAATACTCCACGTTTGTTTCCACCCAAACATTCTCTTCTCCTTGCAGAACAGGATAACCCTTTGTTTGAATCCAAGGGCCAGCTGTCGAGCCACGTAAGGGTTCTTTTTAAATACATATTACCAGACGCACTGAACACGCGTGCATCCACGTTACGTGTCAGTTGTCAGATGAAGTAGTGACTAGTCAGGTCTTCAGGCGCGTGGGTTAGCATTTCTCTTTCAGCATGGTAGGTACGTACCCCACTCCCAGGTTACCTAACATCATCAACGCATAATATGACGTATTAAAGTAATTAAAAATTGAATTTCAATTCCAAAAGCAAATAAAATAAATTAATATATAAATAAAGAATCAACGACGAAATGATTATCACCCACAGTTGACGATATACAGTTGGACGGCGTGGGACAGTTTATCTGGCATACCATCGCAATAAACCCCATAAACTGGGGGCGTTTTAGACTTTTCCTTTAAGGTACTCAATTGCATGCGAAATATGCGATTAGATAAAAAAGCGCCTAGTGGCGCACTTTACGGTGTTGTCCTACCGCCGTATTTTAATACTTTTTTTTAATTAATTCGCTATTATTCAACAATTAAGAAATAATTCGGTATATTTTTTCACTCTGAAATCCCATTCTACACGCAGACTTTCCGAAATGACCCACGCGCTGCCGTTTTAATTGCAGTGTTCACTCAATTCAAACAAAAAAGCCTCGGGTAACGATTACACGCGTAATGCCTTTCACAATATTTTTCTAAGATTATTTTTATTTGAGGAATTAAATAAAATACTTATTCAGGAATTTAGGGGAAAAAAAGAAAAAGAAAAGGGTAAGTGGGAGAAAAGAAAGGTGGGCGAGTTCGCCGAGTCTTGAAGTATCATCGTGCATGCATTTTTATTGTAAGTACCAAACTCTTTCTCTCTCTTTCTGATAGACTGTTACTTTGCATGCACATGTTTTTGTTTCCTCTCCTCCTAATCGCTGATTCGTCCCTCCGGCTGCCTTCGCCGATCGAGCCACTTCACGGCTCTGATTTTACAGTAATTTCTCGATCAGAGCCTCATTGCTTGGAGGTAATAGAGAGCAACGCTTTTGCAGAAATTGAACATGACGTCTCCCCTTAATTACAGTTATATAAATAGCTGAAGTTGTTTTTGCATAGTTCGGGAGCTTGTGATGAGAGGTAATTGGCTTTATATTTTTTTTTATTAACTATAATATATTATATGTTTGTGAAGTTTATTGGCTTTTGGTGTTTCACGAGTTGGATTTATCGAGAAGGGAACTGCTAGGGATTTGTTCTTTGTGATTTGAATTGGATTCCATGTGTTGAATTTTTTTCTAGAATTGAGATTGAGAATGGAGTCCAAGACTTGCATGAATGCATTATGTGGAGCCTCGACGTCAAGCGAGTGGAGAAAAGGTTGGCCTCTGCGATCTGGCGAATTTGCCATTCTCTGCGACAAGTGCGGGTAATTTACTTAACTTCTGTCCTTAATATCTTGCAATGCATGATAGTAGATAATGGAGCTTCGAGGTCTGCTATTTATCGTTCTTCTATGATAGTATGGGTTCAGCAGGAGTTTTTGGT
This sequence comes from Excoecaria agallocha, assembly GCA_037975025.1. Classification (NCBI taxonomy): domain Eukaryota; kingdom Viridiplantae; phylum Streptophyta; class Magnoliopsida; order Malpighiales; family Euphorbiaceae; genus Excoecaria; species Excoecaria agallocha. Next base: position 60,796,895 of record CM075806.1, on the reverse strand, counting down.
TCTCCTTAATTTGTTCCTTTTAATCCATATCTATCTATATGGTTCCTAGTTGTTATTATTCTTAAACGGTCGTTTTGGATGTTTCGATCTTCCGTTATCAGCTTTTCCGGAGTATTTCACCGTGGCATTACTGTTTTGGCTTTATTATCCCGTACCATTTGTTCGAATTAATATAATGGACCGATATAATTAGATATTTATGTGAAAAATCCCTAGACTACAAAAGCCTGAAATTGGCGAAGTCAAGGGGAGAATGGATCTCTTTGGGGGTATTTCAAACGGTTTGTACAGTTTCTTCACTGGAAATTTAAATCTGTCTAAATTTTGGAAAAAGTATAAAAACTAGAACGAGACATTCTTGCACATCTATTCTTGGCTGTCCTTTGGCAGGTCCTCTGTATATATATTAAAAGATCCAAAAATACGAATTCAAATTTGAGATAGTTGTGATCCACAGTTATAATTATTGACGTTTCATTATGACTATAGGCCTGCCTATGAGCAATCGATCTTTTGTGACATGTTCCACTCGAAAGATTCTGGTTGGAGAGAGTGTGCTTCCTGTGGCAAGGTAGATTTATTTCCCAATCCTCATCCCTCATAAATTTTGCATGGATCGACTAGTATAAGTAATTGAATTTGGCATTGGCAGCGTCTCCATTGTGGATGCATTGCTTCCAGGTTTCTGCTTGAGCTACTTGATGGCGGTGGTGTAAATTGTGTCAAGAGTTCAGGAATTGATTCTGTGAGTTCAGATAACATCAGCCTAGCTCCATTCAATTTTATCAATTTAATGTCCTTTATTAATTTGTCCACTGCACTGTGTATTTAATGGACTCATTTGTATCGGTCCTTGATGTCCTCCATTTGTAGGCGCCTTTGAATTATGATTGTTACAAGGGGAACCCGAGGCAGAAATATTGTCTTTATAAAACCACATAATATTTTGTGATTCAAATATATTTTGTATTTCTTAAAAATTTATCTCATGATAGTTTGCGCAGTGCAAATAGTTTTTCCCATGTGTATTTGATTAATGACAATTTTCTTATTTAACAGAAGTACTTGTACCTCATCTAACAATATTTTCATAAAATTTTAAAGTATGCTAAAGCGTATTTACACAGGTGATGGGGGATGAGAAACAGAATGGGTTTGGCCTGTCAAAAGTTGATGTTGGTCAGCTGCAGTCTTCTGACAACCCCTTGGATAGTGAAAGGAAGATCATGCACTTAGTCAATACTTCTCAGAGCATCAGTACAAGACATTTCCTCCAATTACATAACGATGAGATAAGTGGTTCTATCAGGCAAATGAAACAGGAGGACAATTTAGCTCCTATGATAGAAATTGGAAACACAAGTTTCTTGAATGCTAATCAACCATCACATGGACTATCTCAAACTGTGAAACCAGAGATTCGGAAAGCAACTATTGCAGCAAAAGAATTATATGAATCATTTGCACAAACAAATTTGAGTATTACCCTGGGATCTCCTCTTGGCAACCCCAATCCCTTTCCTGGAGCTGTTGATGAAGGGGCACATAGTAAGGCATCCTCTCCACTCCAACAGGGGCATAGGTCGCGCCATCTATTACCAAAGCCTCCAAAGTCTGCCCTTCCTACAGGTTTGGAAGCAAATGCAGGCATTGTTTCACAGATACGTGTAGCTAGACCTCCGGCTGAAGGGCGGGGACGTAATCAGTTGCTTCCACGTTATTGGCCTAGGATAACAGACCAAGAACTACAGCAAATATCTGCAGAGTATCCATCATTGCATCATTTAAATATCAACATTAGCTTTTTATATCCAGAATCATGTATTAACTCTTTTTCCTTCTCTGTTTTCAAGTGTTTCTATTGATATCCTTGACCATATTATGCTCTAGCGCAAATTCAACAATAGTACCATTATTTGAAAAGGTTCTCAGTGCAAGTGATGCTGGTCGAATTGGTCGTTTGGTTCTCCCTAAAGCATGTGCTGAAGTAAATTTTTATATTCCTTATTTCATATTTGCTTTTATTGTCCTTATTCTATTTTTTCAATTGATATTCTGCAGTACTCCCATTTTCATCTTGGAATCTCTTCTTGAGATGAGCCCTTATATCTGTTGAAATTGGATTGCTATGCAGGCATATTTTCCTCCTATCTCTCAACCAGAGGGCCTTCCTCTGAGGATTCAAGATGTAAAGGGAAAAGAGTGGGTATTTCAGTTTAGATTTTGGCCTAATAATAACAGCAGAATGTACGTTTTGGAAGGTGTAACCCCTTGCATACAGTCAATGCAGCTCCAAGCAGGAGACACTGGTATTTTCCAATCCTACCATTCCAGAGTTTCTTATTATGATTGATACTGACATGCTCTTTAGCTTATTATGTTCCACATAGGAATCCTGGTATTCTTAGTCTATTGCATTTCTTTTTCCTTTGCATTGACTTCCAAGAAGAGGCTGTCTTTTCAGCCATTCCTATAATGCCAAAATAAAATTCCAATCGTTTTATGTGAAACCCTTACAGTATCATCGTGTCTTTTCAATTTCTTGCATTTAGATTGAAAAAAAGATATATTCACATCTGGCTCATTTCCCTCATTTTTAATTTACAATTGGACTCTGGTTCTCAATTTTAACATATTTTTGGGAAGTGGATGCAAATTCGATCTCATCAATTATAGTTTTTATATTCTGTTGCAGTAACATTTAGCCGTATGGATCCAGAAGGAAAACTTGTTATGGGTTTCAGGAAAGCATCAAACTCTATGGCAATGCAGGTAAAAGATAGAGTCAGTTTCTAGCTAGTAGAATTGATTATATAATATTGATACATAAATTATCAAATAAACAGGAAATCCAACCATCTGCCATTCCTAATGGTGTTCATTCAAGTGAAAGTTTCTTTTCGGGTGTTTTTGAGAACCTACCTATAATTAGTGGTTACTCTGGCCTTCTCCAGTCACTCAAGGGAAACACTGATGCACATGTAAGTGCACTCTCCAAACATGTGCCTTCAGCAGCAAGTGGTGATATTAGCTGGAACAAATCTGAGAAGCATGAGGAAAGGATGAGGGAGAACTTGCTGTTACCATCACTGCTTGTTCCAGATAGAAAAAGAACACGAAACATTGGATCCAAAAGTAAGAGACTGTTAATTGACAGTGTAGATGCTCTAGAGCTTAAATTGACATGGGAAGAGGCGCAGGATTTACTTCGCCCGCCACCTAGTATCAAGCCTAGCATTGTCACCATTGAGGAGCATGATTTTGAAGAATATGAAGTGAGTAATCTTGTTGCTGTTTTAATTGTTAAACAAAAACTCACCTTGTTGCTTAAGAAAGCTAAGATCTGCTGCTATAAATTTTCTCATGTAGGAACCTCCAGTGTTTGGGAAGAGAAGTATCTTCTTAGTTCGTTCAGTTGGGTAAGAATAATCGTTGTACACATTATTTATAATATTATCATGTGAAAATAGTGTACTTGTGAATTTATGCTACAGTACTTGTACAAGAATCTGTCTTCTGGATTATGATGTATGTATGTATGTATGAAAACCTGGGTGCTACAAGAAAACTGAAATTTTCAGAATTTTCTCAAACCCAATATCGCTTAAGGAATATTTTTGCCTGTCTATAGTCAGTATTTCACCGAAAAAATAAAAATTCTTTGTACTGTCTTAGCCCTGAAAAAAGTGCTTTAGGTCATACGCCAATAAATTATATCCAGCACACTTTTCATTGTGACTGATATATCAATTGTAGCTCATATATGATCCCAGTGACAATGCAATGAAGATGTAGGACCCTAGCCTCGTCCTGCAACTTTCTTTTTCAGATACGATATGTCCATGTTACTGGTGCTGGAGGGAATATATAAGTTGATCTTATATAAATTCATATAGCATTGAATTATTAAGCTCTATCATCAGGGGACAAGAGCAATGGGCTCGGTGTGATAACTGTTCTAAGTGGCGGCGGTTGCCTGTTGATGTCCTTCTTCCACCAAAGTGGACATGCGTGGAAAATGCTTGGGATCAAAGCAGGTAAGGATCATGCCTTAACCTTTTAACTTCTTTTCCTGTGCATGTCTGATGAAAAACGGGAAATCCATCAATCTATTATGTAACGTAATTTTGTATATTCAGGTCTTCATGCTCTGCTTCTGATGAATTGAACCCAAGAGAATTGGAAAATCTCATCAGAGTTAATAAGGGTATGAATTAATGCTCGTTATGTATTTTAGCAGGAAGCTTTATTGCCATTGCAATGTGGACTTGTATATGAAAGACTCTACTTATTAGCATGAAGCTTCTTCTTCTTCCTTTTTTTCTTTTTCACTACACAAGAAAACTACACTCATGAAAGTTGAATGAATCAAACCTCTTATTGAGATTTGCATTAGTCAGATGATTGTCACAAAAATTAGTGCCACATATTGATGTCCAAAAGTCAGATTTGGATGTCTCCAAGTTGGATTCTTGGTTGACCGTGTGCAATGTGGTCAGTTTTGCATGACACATTTTTCTGTTACTTGAGTCCACAGAGGATGCCAAGACCCAATTTACTCTTCTATGCTTCAATGTAGACAATACTTCAAGATCTTGCCTGCACTTTGTCGTTGTTATTTGCATCTTCCAATTCATTGTTGTGTATTAATAAACCAGGCGAAATGGTTTTCCTTAAAGTAACTTTAATTTATCATGTATAATCACGCATGTATGATCGATTTATTGAATTTAATGTGCAAAAAGAGGGCATATTTTGGAGTTTGTAAGGATATTTCTTTTATTGCAAATTGGCATATTTTTTAGGTTGCATCGAAGGATATTTTTCTGTGTCCTCTTTTTAATACTATGAGGATTTGAATTATAGATTTCAAGAAGCGAAGAATAGCAAGTGTCCATAGGCCAGCCTTAGAGCATGAGTCTTCTGGTCTGGATGCATTGGCCAATGCTGCAATACTTGGAGATGAGAGTGATCCAGGCACCACAGAAGTTGCCACCACAACCAAACACCCTAGACACCGTCCTGGTTGCTCCTGCATTGTGTGCATTCAGCCCCCAAGTGGTAAGGGCAAGCACAAACCTACATGCACTTGTAATGTCTGTATGACAGTCAAACGCCGGTTTAAGACCCTGATGATGCGCAAAAAGAAGAGACAATCAGAGAGAGAAGCGGAGATTGCCCAAAGGAATCAACACGTGTCAGGTCCCAGAGATGAAACTGAAGTAGAGAGCAGCTCTAAGTATGTATCAACTCCCCAGGAACCTTCAGAAAATGAAGCTAGGTCAGCAAATGAATTAGAATCCAAAAGCCAAAGTAACAATCTCTCAAACAAAGTGGTTGATATGGGAAAGGGGCATATAGATTTAAATTGTCAGCCAGACCGTGAAGAAGAATCACAGGTGGGGTTAACCCGTATGAGCATGATGAGTCTCCTTCAAGTAGCAAGCCAACCACTGGAAACATATTTAAAGCAGAATGGTCTTACAAGCTTGGTGTCTGAGCAACAAGGAAGTTCGGCATCCCATCTTCCAGCTCAAGCTGGAGAGAATGAAGGACGAGTTCCTGAGGATTCTCAATTTGTTTCAGCTGTTCAAGAACAGGAGAGTGCAGGGGAAGAAAACTATGAACCTTGACCAGAGCAAAGCCAAAATGATCCTGCATGAGGTCAGCTTTTTGTTTTATTTTTTCTTCTGTTGTTCTTTTTGTATAATTACAAGTTCCTTGACCTTCTTTCAGTGGAGTGGGCTACATTTTTGTTTCTTTTTCTAGTTCTGAGGGTGCATGTCTTTATTCATTATATAATGTGTATAATACAAACACAAATAATTTTTTGTTCTAAATAGCTCAGAGGGGGATTCATGTGAATAGATTCAGAGGCGCTAGATGTGATCATATGTAAGAAAATTTTAAATTATAGAGAACATCAAAAACCATGGTTGCCAATATGGACTTTGTGTTTTCAATCCATGTTAACTCTGAAAAACTATCTTCTATTGTGGCATTGGTGTCTCCAGTGTGAATACATTATTCCTGTTAGTATTGCTGTTATGTCTGCTTCATTAACATTGTAATTGTTTTGTTTGAAAATCTCTCTGTCTCTGTTAATTCATGTCTTTCGGGCAAGGGTCTTAATTGTTTTACCCGACTTCCTCTGCACATCGGATGTTATGGTGCACAAGTACCAGAGTGCTTCAAGTTCTTTGCTTATAAATCTATTCAATGCATAAACTTAACTACTTAATAAGTTTCTGGTCTTTTCTTCTTACCACCATTGACAAGTTCTTGCAGCAATTTTTTTATATTATTTTTATTTTTGTTCACTGGTGTTAAAGAGATTTGAAAAAGAAAAAAGAAACTATTATTGTAGTTTCCTGGTTGAGTGTATGCTTGCAATGAACATAGTTCAAATTCAGATAAATCCCATATTCCCAAAATTTGTTTTATGCACCCACACTTACAGGCCAATGGTATGCGGAACGCAAAACTCATTGGTCTTACTGCTAAAATTCGCTGTTTGTGATGATTATATCTACAAGGAACGCCAACGTCTAGCAGCTGCCAGTAGTGGGTTAAATATTTTAGAAACCCAGCAATTTTATTGCGTAAACTTGAGATAAATCTACGACAGAGAACGTGCCCTTGTTTATATTTATCACAATTCATATGGGTGCACTAGCAAATCAACTTCTCTCTCTTTAATTAAAAAAAAAAACTCGACAATTATCAGTGGCTCATGATCTCATCAGTCAAACGCAGGGTTCTTTCGCTTTTTGTGCAAAGTGCAAACAGAACACATGCAGTAGCGCGTGGTAATACTGTCCTCCGTTCTTCTAATGGTTATCTTCAAAATTTTGTTGTGTTATATTTTGATTGTACTTTTAAGAAGTTGACATTATTACTCTTTTCGTATTTTTTATCAGTCACTTTTGTTACTTTCATTAAAATTAAAAATAATAAATAAACTTAAAATTAGTATTAAATTACGTAATTAAAATTAAATTATTAAATCTGATTGGTTCTAATTTTATTAAAAAAAAATAAATTGAAAAAACAAATTAAATTATATTAAAAGTCTAAAAGTAATAAATAAATAGAATTTAAATTTTATTCAAAAGTGACTGATAAAAAAAAAAAGAAGAGAGTAATTACCTTTTGTTTCGTTCTTATTATTTTTATTGCATTTGAATTTTCTTTTATCGGTTTTCACTAGGTTAATTATTAAAATGATTTATGAGGGATAGTTTTATTAATTTACAAGTAATTTTTAAGACATCAAGATTGTTTACCTTAATTAAAAAAAAAAAAGATTGTTCACCTTATTTTCTATGAAAAAATTGTACTCCTATCATTGCTCTTCAAAAGTAGAAAATGATTAGTTACCATCATTTTTATAAAAATGCTCATTGTGGACTATTCTACTAGAATACTCTTTTATTAATTTTCAATTTTTTAAAATTAAATCTTATTACTCTATTGATTATTTAACTTTTAGTGCAAATATACGAGGAAAATAGTGGCTTCAAAAAAAAAAAGTAATTAGAAAAAAATGTAATCTTTCCGCTTCCAAAAATATAGTCCATTATTTTGCACACATTAAGAAATACTAATAGTTATTATGTTTAAGGGACAATTTTTTCTACAATTTTTTTTATTATAACCATCCTAAATATTAAATTAATAATTAAATATTATTAAAATATAAAAATTATAGTTAATAATATAATATAAAAAATTTAAATTGCAATTAATGAGATAAAATTAAATGGAAGTATAACTGACAATATACATGTTAACTATATTGTAAAAAAAAAAAAAAGCAAGTGAACTTATTTTAGAAAAAATTAAAATGGATATACTATTAATTTGAAATGGGTGGAGTAATAAATATTTGTTAAAATTTGAAAATTAACATTTAAAGTGGTAAAAAAAAATCTCAAAAACGCATTTGAAAAGAAACAGAACGAGCAATATTACCTCTGTTTTAAAATATTTGTCATTTTGTTAGAGATTTTTTTTTCTCAAAATATATGTTACTTTGAGAAATTCAAGAGAATATTTTCATCAACATTAAATCAAACAGGGGTATTTTTGTTAAATTATTATAAATTTATTGAAATATAAAATTATCACTTTCTCTTCTATTAATTGCAACAATTTTTTAGAATATTTTTATTCCACTTTAATAGGATGATAATACATAATTATAGAAGATTATTAAAAGGATATTTTAATAAATTATAATTAATATTTTATAGAATTGGTGTTAATTAATAATTTTTTAGTCTGTGTAAAGGGCTGAAAATTGTTGCATGCTGTGAAATGGAAAGAATAATTAATTTTATGATTTGGACATACATTCTCGGATCCTTAATCTTATACATGTTTTGTTATCGATTCTTTAAATTTTTATTTGATCACATTGGTTCTTTAAAAGATTAAGGATCCAATTAAAAAAAAAAAAAAGAGTAAGTTTAGAGACCTGAGAATGTGTTTTCTGACTTTAAATTGATCAATCTTGTAATCACAAACTGTCTCAGTATCGGCTAGACTCGAGCATACAATCAGGTACCCATCCAGCCTGTCCAGTCCTTTCAGTAAATTTTTTGGGTTTGAAAATTTTTATTATATAAGCTCGATCTTGCCAAAAGCCGAACAAAAACCTGTTTATTGGACGACTAGCATGACTCGCCTCTTTCTTCTATTCCATCTATTTCAAAATAGATGATGTTTAAAAAAAAAAAGTATTTCATAATACATGACGTTTTAATATAATCAAAATATATTAATTAATTTTTATCAAATATATCTTTAATTAATTTTAAAAAAAGACAATTTTATTAGTGAATGCAATTAATATAGTAAGGGTAACAAAATTTTTTAATAGTAAATTAATTATATTTTTTAATTATTGTGCATTCTTCTCAAATGTCATCTATTTTGAAACAGATTGAGTAATTTTTTTATTAATTACATTATTTAAAATATTTAAAAATATATAAAAAATGAAATTTTATGGAAATATGAAATTTTTTTATTTTATCCACATCATGTCTTAAGTCTAGGTGTAGTGGTTGCTAATTCCATTGGCAATTCATTTAAAAAGTGGAGCTTAAAGCCGTGATTTTAAAAAACATTGAATAATGATGCGGACGGTAAAGCCGCCAATTGATTTTGGTTCATATATTGAAATTTGGATGTGTTTGATAATACAAATGGCTGCCCAACTTGGAAAACTACGTGTGGTTAACAACACACACAGAAACACAAAGAAAGGTAAATTCATTTGGCTTTTGTTGATTTTATTTCTGGTTGAACAAGAAAATGACTTCAACCCTTTTACCACTTTTGGTAATTTAATTTCATATTCAATGCATCTTTTTGTATTCAAAAGTGCATTTCTAACTACTACCATAGACCTCTCTTCTTTTCCCTGAATATTCAATTCTACGACCCTCCAATTTTATTCACTCCATTTTTTTTAAATAAAAAAAAATTATTATTATTATTATAAAAATCAAAAAGGTTAATTATAAAATTTTGTTAAAAATTCTTAAAAAGAGCTTTTAATTTAAGGTATAACTAAAAGCAGAATATTGAATTGTAAGCTTTTAGTTTGAGAATGGTAAGCAAGCCAAAATTTTATCACTGTAAATGAAGTATATAAATTGAAAGATACAAAATTACAAATAGTAAGTGGAATATATTTTGAATCACAAGTGCAATTAAAATATGAATGTTGAGATATTTTTTAACACATATGAATGTTGTTTTATGTAGACAAGATAAAAGCAATTAATAACATTTAATAAGAGATTCATTCATTTTAATTTTTTTTTTTCTTTTTAAGGTACAAGTAGAAGAAATATATGGGATTTGATTAATCTATTTTAATCTCTCTATCAATTGTGGAATTGGGATAAATATCCCAAAATAAAATACATCAGAAAACAATTGATAACTCTGAATAGTTTGAACAGTCCACTCAAGCTGAGATAGGATCTGCAGATTTTTGTAAAACCCAGATGCAAATCCCGCACGAAACATGAACTATAAAATGGGGAAAACCAGGCAGAAAGATTAGCATTAGGAATTACTATTAAAATGAAGTTTATAGTAACATTTCAAATGATTAATTGGAGTCAAAATTATGAATGATAAGTGATTTTCAAGTAGAAAGTGCAACACATGCAAAAGAAAAACGGATTAAAAAAACACTATCATATATAAATGGCATTATGGATTACAGAAAACTAATGAGCCCGGGAGAACCAGGCAACCACTCTATCTACAAAACACTATCTTCTCAGTCATCCTGAGGAATTGGAGGTGGAAGAACCACTTCTTCATTTTCTTTTTCCTTCCTGTTTCTCTATATATATTCTATTGAATTGGCAAAAGGGGTAGAGAAAAAGGCATTCAAAAACCAAAAGAGAAAAAAAAATGCATATTAACAATCAAAATCCTTCAACACTAGCCCTTCGAACAGCTGATGATGATGATTTTCGGCTTTCTTCTCGTTCCAATTCCTCTAACGAGAGGGTAGAAGAACAAGCTCGTGGAGGAAGACACATAGGCAAAGCAGGCGGTCTTGTAGGAGAAACTGAAGGGCGGGCTTGTGATGGTGGGGAAGGCGAGAAACTTAACCTGGGTGCTGGTGTCTTAATCCCATTAAGACTGGGAGACCTAGACATCTGTTTTACTGCAACTGCAGCTGGCTCTTGCAGTGGAAATCGTGTGGAATATTTCATGTCTTGTATAACTTTCAGATGGTCTACGACAGTTCTCATAGTTGGCCTCTCCAAGGGATCCTTCTGAAGGCATCTTATTGCAATGTCAGCCACTGTCCGGGCCGCTTTCACTGAGAAACGGCCTTTCAGCTGAGGATCCATTATCAGTGACAATCGGCAGTCATCTACTAGGAAAGGCCTGGTCCACTTAACTAAGTTCCTCTCTTCCTTGGGATGCCGATTATCAAGATTCTTTCGACCAGTAAGTAATTCAAGCAGAACAATTCCAAAACTCCACACATTGCTTTTCGGAGTTAGCAGCCCTCTCTCCCGAGTTTCTACAGAGAGATTTGCCACAGCCTGCATAATTTATTTTAAAAAGAAGGAACATAAGAATCCCCTCAAAAAACTATTAAAAAAGAAACCTAAAAACAAAAGTCTAGGCATAGCATTTAATGGCTATAAATTCAGTTTTATAGTTATGTCACCATGCTTAAGTATGGAAACCGAAGAAACAGAGATACATAAAAGAAACAGGAGGTAGCTATCATAAGAACATACCACAGAACTGTTAGAAATCTCTGCCTCAGGAATATGACCAACACAGCCATATCCTGAAAGCTTTGCACTAAAGTCTTTATCAATCTGAATGTTTGCAGTAGAGAATTCATTGTACATTGCCTGTGAAATAAAAGAAATGTTTTCAGTAAATATGAATGCGCTCTATATTATGCGCAACATGTCTTTATTCACTTTCAGATATCTTGAATGATAGTGCATAACAAAGTTGTAGTTACCTGGAAAGGCCCTTCTTCATGCAAGAAAGTAAGACCCTGTGCAGCACATAAAGCAATTTTCATTCTGGTATTCCAATCGATGAGAGGCCCATCTGATCTCCCATACAAAGGACGGTCCAAGCTTCCATGACAAAGTCTCTCATAGACAAGCATCTTCTGATCTGACCATTCCCGTGCATGATAACCAAGCAATTTACATAGGTTTGGGTGCCGCAGTGATGCAAGAATATTAACCTCACTTATAAATTCCTTCAAAAACTGTACAACCAAAAACATGGTGAAACTTAATTGCCATATCCACAAACATATCAAGCATTTGAAAAGAAGATGTTTCCAAATATGGACCCACACATGTTTGTGCAAGTCTCCCAGAAACATTACAAAAACTAAAGCCGGGAGAAAGTAATGGAATTTTTTATCAAATGGTATTCATTTGGTAGAGCTTTACATAGATATGTCAGACATACACAAATTTGTTAAAGGTAATTTATAATGACAGATTTTGAAAAGATGCAATTCCAGTCCAGAAGGAATTATTAATTATGGTAAATATTTTCTTCTACTTATGTCCACTCTGTTGCTATAGTTATGGAAGCATATCTTTCAAGCACAGCAAAAAAGATATCAAAAGTCAGCAAATCTGTCAACATCTGAAGAGTCTTTTAAAAGTGTGATCTTATTTAACTTGGGTTTTTGTCAGATACTGAAAATGGGAAAGGAAAAGAACATCTGCGAATTAAAAGAAAAAGCTGTGATCCATATAGGGAGGAACAGCTGACAGAAAATTTATCAACTTTTAATGAATAGCTATAAACTGGGGTTATCAAAATTACCTGAGAAGATGAATGAAGACGAGTAACACTAGCTTCGAACTTCTTTGAAGTTGAGGTATCATCCCCAAAGGAAGCCCTGTAAATAGTGGAGGAAAGACCTTCTGATACACATCGATCAGAAGAGAAGTTACGGCAAGCAGAAACAATTTCATCATATGAATAGTTCCTTAGTGTTCCACTATGTGTTCCACCTGGAGGTAGTGGCAGTGGTCCAGAAGCATAGAGAGGGCCACTTCCATTCACGGATTTAAAGCTGCCTGTTGTCTTCAAAACAGCTGTAGGAAGCGGAAGAGGCTGTGGACTAGGGTTCTCCCGAGCTAAACTAACTCTACTCTTGGACTCTTCATGCCCATCATATTCAACTACTGCAAGATCATCTTGTTCTGCAGCATCCAGAGTTTCAGGAGCAGACAATGCTCGTTCTCTATTGTTAGTTATTCTGTTATCCGGTTGCACAGGTTTCACTCTGGTCCTAAAACTAGGGGGTGCTGACTGCAATGACCTAGTTGGAATCTGGGGCTCTGGTAGGGTGGTTGGTGTTTGCTCCTTAGGACTGACACGTTTGATAGAACCTGATGGTTCAGGCTTTTTCTTCTTGCTCTTCAAAACTGTGAAACACCCCATCTTACTACATTCAATGCTTCAAGCCTTCAACACTTAAAGGCTCTTCCAATTTCTGTCAAAGTAAATTAAAGAATAAATATCAAATCATGCTAAGGGGAATTTCAAACTTCCTTAATGTTCAAGCATCATGTGGAAAACAAGAATGCGTTCACATTTTAATCGTTGACACCAGTGTCAAAAAATTAAAGACACTGGAATAAGAACCTAAGTTGCAAGAAATTCCTAATCTTCTATTAGGCGTATGAAGCTCAACTTACAAGCTAGAAAAAAGTTTAAATCCAGTTCCAATTTATCATAAATCCGCATAGCAAACATTAACATTATATAGAGAAAGAAGCATAGACCGCAACCAATGATTCAATAAAAATTCAATCTTTTCAAAGAAAGCAGAGCTCAAATTAAACCCTTAATTTTTTTAGTTTTTGTTCTTTGGTTCAAATTACACCCTTAATTAATAGGTATATATATGCAAAAATCGCGAGGAATAAGTTGTTTGGTATGTGATTTCAGCAGTCCTACTGACCACTATTAGGGTCAAATTCCACATACAAAATGCTGACGGAATTATCTATAGCAAATCCCTTTCAAGTGAAATTGAATTGCTTTCCTATCTAAAATGCGGACTAGCCAGGCATAACTCCCACCCAATGAACTGTTGCTATTTAAACGATTAAAAGATCAAGAAAACAAAAATAAAAATTGAATGGTATATCCGATAATGCTCTCTCAGAAGACAAGAAACCCATGATTCAGCATCCTTTAACTGGACCAAAGAAATAAACTCAGATCCAAAGTCATCCAATATTTCAACACCCCAAAAGGCGCAATTCAACCCATCAACCAATCAGCTAGTTCGCATCCTCCCGTCATAAATGATCCAGAAACAGGCAAAACCCATTAAAAAAATGGAAAAATAGAGGAAAATAAAAGCAAATCAGCCCAAAAAGATCGAACCTTCACCATAAAAATCTCGAAGTTCTCCTACTAAAAACCCATCAAGCTTCAAATTCACGATGATTTTCCCCTTTATCAGGAAAAGTAAAACAAACCCAAAACAACAATTTGAAAAACTAAATAATTAGCAAACCTGAAAATACCGGTTCATGCAAGGTGCTGTTAGAAGGAGATAGACGCGAAAATGGTGAAATGGGAACCTGTGGCTTTGATTTGATGAGCAAAGAAAGAAACTCCTAACAAGTCAAAGAACGAAATTAGAAAAAAAGGAACTGAAAGAAGAGAGAGAGAGAGAGAGAGAGATTGAGATTTTTAATTTGAAGAGAGAAAAGAATATTAAGAATTCAGAGAAACGAAAAGAGAATAAGAGAGAGAGAGAGTCTCTGAAAGAGGAATGGATGGAGCCCAATGAGCAGTGGTCAAACGTACCAAAACCCGGATTTAATTAACCCAATTAATCAATGATTTTTTTAAATTTCTGTCTTAAAATAAATAAATAAATTGTTTTTTAAGTTTCTTTTGACATTTTTGTCCTTTATTCTCTCCTTATATAACCACAAATGCCACTTACTTTGCCCCTTTCTTCTTTTCTATGTTTAGTCGTGTGGAATTACCTGGATCGTCCCTGCACAAGTGTGGATGTTACATTCTGACCAAAGACTGGTCAAGTAATTCTCCGCTTTCGACAACTTTCTACAGTTGTGCTTTTTAATTTCTTTTTTCAATTAATTATTTTTTTAATGCTTCAATTAATTGTTAATTTTCCTATAAATTTACTGCCAAACCTTGATTTAGTCTAAAACTAATTACCCCTTTCCCAATTTTTTGAACTACTTGAAAAATTAATGAAATCGATTTTATTGCAGAAGAGCTAATTTAATCTGAAACAATTTATATAAAGTATTTGAAATATATATTGGTATCAATATTTACTACTGAAATGTAATACTAAAATATTTTATTTGAAATGAAATAAATATATTTTTGCACTTTTAGCATTCTAATTAATTTGCGGGAAGGATGAAATTTTGAAATAATCTAATTAAGCATAAAATTAAATTACACTAATGAATTTTGTTGACAAAATTTCAACAATAAATTGACCTTTTTATTATAATGCTCAGGCTAAAATATGAATAGATATGGTTAAATGAACCCATGAGATCATA
This sequence comes from Excoecaria agallocha, assembly GCA_037975025.1. Taxonomy (NCBI): domain Eukaryota; kingdom Viridiplantae; phylum Streptophyta; class Magnoliopsida; order Malpighiales; family Euphorbiaceae; genus Excoecaria; species Excoecaria agallocha. The sequence goes on along the minus strand of CM075806.1, from coordinate 60,781,791 downwards.
TGAAGTGTTGTAAATAAAATGATATGCAAGAGTCAAATTAATCCAACCGATGGTCAAATATAGTAGAAGTGTTTTTCTAGTAAATTATGTTAAGTTGCCAAGTTTTTTAATAACTGCCCTTAATTATTTCTTTGAATGCCTGCAAAACAAAAATTAGTCGTAACTAAATGTTTTTAATTGAAAATTTCAAATCAAATACTCAATTTATTTTTTTTATTTGTCAAAAAATTTTATTTATAATTTAATTTTAATTACGTAATTTAATATTAAATTTAAGTTTATTTATTATTTTTTAATTTTAGTAAAAATAATAAAAATGATTAATAAAAAAAATGAAGAAAGAAGATACAAAAGAATGACGGTAAGAATAAAATTAGGATTATTTGACCAAAAAAACAAACATAAAACGGTCGAAATCAGTTCAGATTTAATAATTAAATTTGAGAAACCTCTAATAAAAAAAATTAAAGCACACGTAGAGAAACTTCTGGCATTATGACCAATACCGACTAGCCAATTAATTAAGTTGAATATGTGAAAAAAGAAATCTAAAATTTTGTTGACTCAATTGACGAAATCAAAGTCTAAGATAAAATAAATGTTCTCATTTTTACTGCGGATGTGCAGAATAGTCTAGGTACGACGAAGGGTAAGTTATGTGTAAATGAGTTGTCCAATTCGATGATCAAAGGGTTAGTTACGTCTTACGTGTAAATGAGGTGGCTAATTCATGGAAATTATTAATGATTTAAATATGTTAATTGTTACTTTTTATATTGAAATATGTCGGAATTATACTTTTTTGTCCAAAAACTAATCATGTATGGAGGCCGAGCATATTTGATGTATTAGATGCATCATGCATGGTTCATACTTCATGGAGGACCATAGCCATTGGTTTATAATCGTTAGATAATGCACGATCTAACGGTTGAAATTTATTTTATATCGGATGGAGGATAGCATTTTTGGCAACCATATTGTAGTTAAAGGAGTTATGTTTTGTTAGACATGGATGGATGGATGGCCATTCTTTGTTATAAGTTGGTACATATAGATTACATGCCATCTATAGATAGATAATAAAATTTTGCACATACACCCATATTTGTTGTCCTTTATGATGTTAGCCTATTCGATCATACATTTTAAAAAAATACGACAGAAATTAGATTTTGGTTATACTATATTTAAAAGTTTAATGTCATTAGTTAACTAAAAAACTAAATTACAATAATTGAAAGTAAATGATTTTAGTGTATAAATTCAAGTTAAAAAAACTATAAAACTGAAAGACTTACCGTACAAATTTTACAAAAAATAATTGTATCATTTTTAAAATAAATATCTATTATTTGGTAACCTTTTAAAGCACTACACGTCAAAAAGAATTGAAGGAATTGTCATTGAGCTCTTAACTTTTATTTACTCAAATTAAATGTTTCAGTTATCAATAGACTCTTTGAATAAAGACTTAATTTTATAAAATAAAAATCAAGAGACTTTATGTAACAAACATAAAAAAGAATTTACTCATTTCCTTTCACTTAACTTCATATAAATAAGAAAATCATTAATTAACATCAATTCTATAAAATTTTCATTTTAATTTATTAAAATATAATTTTATCAACTATTAATAATCATAGTTTCTTATTTTAATAATTATCTCTTTTTTAGTGCATATCGAGGCAAAATAAAAGAAATATGTAATAATCTTTGAAATTTAAAAACTTTAATTTCAAATGAAAAAAAGAAATATTCATTGAAATTTAAAAATTATTACTTTTAATGAAAAAAAAAAGTAAAATTGAGTAAAACAAAAAGAAATACTCTTTTCGCATATAAATAAAACTATATGATATAAGGGCAAACATGTGCATTATTTAAACAAAAGTCACTTTCTATTAAAATATAATTTTATCAACTATTAATAATTATATATTCTTATTTTAATAATTATCTATTTTTATATTGCATGTAGAGGCAAAATAAAAAAATGTAATAATCTTTGAAGTTTAAAAACTTTCATTTTAAATGAAAAAAAATAAATATTCATTGAAATTTACAAATTATCACTTTTAATGAAAAAAAAAGTTAAATTGAGTAAAACAAAAAGAAATACTCTTTTCGCATATAAATAAAACTATATGACATAAGGGCAAAAATGTGCATTAGTTAAACAAAAGTCACTTTCTATTGCATCAAATGTTTTTATTTTTTGTTTATGTTACTTTAAGTTTCTTTAAAAAAAGAGTAATTATTTATTAACAAAAAAGAAAGGTTAATTATTTTTTCCAATTTTATCCCCCTTCTTATTCATCTAGATTGCATTTATTTCCATGTGATAATACCTAATTTGCCACATTCAGGCTTGATCCAATAATTACAGCCCAAACAAACTTAGACCCAATTGATGCCTGCCAGTCCATGAATCATTTGTGTTGACATGTATCAGAATAATTTAATCGAACTTGATGTTCGATCTATTAACACCATTCTATCTATCACATCACGCATGCCACATTTTACAAAATATCAAATTAAATATTTAAATATTTCAACTATAGATATTTAAGATTCGATACTTAAATATTCTAATCTCATAAACCCTAACTATTTAAAGACTATATATACAAAGAACACTTTAAAACACAAGGTATTACTAATATTGTAATTATCTCACTATACTTTATCTTTCTACATCCTCTAATTTAAGCATCGAAATGCTATTTTGCTACACTACAGAGGTTAGTTTTTGTCTATCTTGTAGTTCGGCTTGCCTCGACCAGCAAATTGACAGAACTGACTCCCAATTTTTTTTCCTCCACTTATAAGTTCTAAAACTTATCACTCTTATTTATTTTAATCGTGGCCATCAGTATAATGGGAAGATAGGTGGTTTAGCAAATATACAATTTTTTTTATGAAATTCTTATTGAGCTAATGTGTAAAACAACACTTTAATTTATAGCTCTTGCCAATCCAAAAGAAATTCAACTTTTGATACTTTATCCTGTAGATTTATTAACCAAAAAGCCCATTTATAACTAATTCATAAATAATTTCTGTGTAAAAATTTCATTAGTGCTCTCTCTCCTTACACTACTTTTTAATTGTTGAAAATGTATCTTATCAAATTCTTAAAAGTTAAAACGAGTGTAATTGATAATTATTTTTTATGTAAAATCTACCGATTCATATCAACATATTAAAATACATAAATAGTTAATAAAATTATAATTTCATTTTCAACAATTTCAAAGATGAGACATTTAGATATTAAAGGAAGCCTTTATAATAAAATCATTAACCCATCCACTCATTTTGAAAGCGAAAACCTAAAAAAAAAAAAAAAAAAGAAGAAGAGGGAAAGAGTTTGAAATAAATAAAGTTTTTGGAGATTGTGCAGAGTAGCTTAGGAAATTAAAAAAAAAAAGAGATTTGAATGTCTAAAATCGTAAATTAACAATTTGCCTCGATTTTCAAAGAAGAGCGCCTCGATTGAAGTGACAGCTCAATCAAACTTTTGAAAATTATTAATTTAATTTATTAATAAAGGCATGTTTCCCAGTGTGGTCAAAGAGACCTATCAAGATAGGTGTTTGACTCTCTATTTTATCCCTCAGATTTGCTGTGGCCGGAGACATCGACGGTCGGGATTATTCCTAAGTGGTACCCACTGACATCAACAGTTTTATTTTGTCATCATATATTAGGTAATCAGTATTTCACGCGCCTTATCCGCGTGGAAGGAATTTTCCAGCATTAGCTGACAAGTTTGATTAATGGGTCCCACAACTCTCCACTTTTATACAGTTAAATGATTTGTCTGTTCACTTTCTCTTATTGTACAACTGTTGCAATCGCTGTTCTGTTTTAGGAACACTTTTTTTTTAATTAAAAACCTCAAGTTTAATAAAATAAATAATTTACATAACAAAATAGAAATTACGTTATAAATATATTATAACCAAAAATTCAATTAACACATTAACCGATCTTTGAGGCTTGAGCTAAAAACATGTACAGTAATTTTCAATGTGTATTGAAATATTAAATGTTAGCCCAATGGAATTCATTCCTTATTCTAATATAATTTATAGAAATTTTATAATCCAAGAAATAGTATAAGCATATAGTGTTATTTACATTTATATTTTTATTCTACACTTGGTTGGACACAGATTCGTTGCAAGGACTCATTGTATTTTTAATAAAAAATACAAATTTTCTTTTTGAACTGGAATTAAAATATGGTTGACTTTTTTTTTTTAAATTACATACGAAATTGTGGAATATCATTTAACCACGTGTTTTTAAAGGAATTGAATTCAATATAATAATTAAGATTTTCTTTTGGGGAGAAAGATAAACAATAAGTGAGATTGATTTAGATGACAATTTTTTATTTTATTTAATTTGAATCCATACCACACAATAAATCATATAACCACCAAACAAGCACCTTCAGGATTTCAATTTTCTAAATTATTATTTAAAAAAAAACAATTCTCTAGGCTGGTGTTGTGTGCATTTGTCTATGGATTCTTTTATAAATTAAGGTATGACTTATAAATGATAATCCTCATTTTTTTAACTTTTATATTCAATATATACTCTATTATTGACTTAATTAATGAATTTTTTTATGATGAAGATCTAGTTGATTTTTTTTGGGGGCATGAATCAATTGGTACATCTGCATATTTGTAAGCAAATCAAACTTCTTTGTACATGAAAATTATTCAAAAAACAAAATTGCTAGATTTTTTTCTTTTGTAAGTCATTCTTTGTTCTCCCTTTAAAAATATTTATTTTATTTTTTTATAGTTACAATTTCTAAAAGTAGAGTGAAAATTAATTCCATTTGTATTATATGTAATTCTCACAAATATTTAATCTAGTTCATAATCTTCCATCACAATCCAAGTTCAAAACTTCTTGAGATCTTACGGGCCATATGGGCCACAAATAGAAGCCGAGGTATACTAATTAGATAACGGGACTTTCATAAAAATACTCAAAAAAATAGATGTGTTTTTAAAATTGCCTTCCCCTTCTTTCTCCTTTTAAAATTGCCGCTTTTTAAATTTCTATTTTTAAAAATGCCTTTTTTTAAAATATCTAATTTAAACTCCAATAATTTCTCAGTCTCTCCTCCTCTTTCTCAATTTCACACGTAATTCTACAGCTCCACCACATGGACTTTATCCACTTAGTTTGCAGAGGAGACGAGCAAGAATTGCTGACAAAAAGAAAAGAATCGCCGCAAAGGCTGATGCTGTTGAGTACTCGAAGCTCCTCGTAACAAGGTTGAAGGAGCAGAGAGATCGAAGAAGTGAGAGCTTAGCCAAGAAAAGGTCCAGGCTCTCTGCAGCTTCCTTAGTGGCCAAGGACTTGCTGAAGATGGTTTTTTGGTCACCTTATGTGCCAAGATTTATTAGAATCTTCTCTTCTCAAATAAGTGACTAGAAGTTATGGCGTACTTACTAAGACGGCATGGGCAGGAGCTGTTTATAATCTCTTCCTCTATATGCTAGCCAGTCATGTATATTTGATTTTATTCAATTTATGGACACGATTTTGATTTATCAAAATGGGTTTCTGAGTTTGAAAATGTGATTTGCCAGATAATTGGAGCCTTTTGGTACTTATTCTCTATTGAACGCCAAAATGATTGCTGGCAAAGCGCTTGCAAAGAAATGGTTGTGTGCCATTCTGATGAGTTGTATTGTGGTGCAGACAAAAGAGAATGAAAATTTGGCACGTCTTTGAAAGAAAAATGCCCCTTTATACAACCTGATAACATAAAAAATTCAAGTGTTTGCAGCTTTGGAATATTTTTTTTTTTATGCTTTTGATTCTGGCGTGCTTGAATCATAACTGTTTGGGAAGAACATAGTCGTTACTGGATTGGTTTTATTTTCACTCTTTATTGGCAATATGCAAGTTATTGCTTGAAATCAGAATTACAACTCAAGATGGTTTTATTTGCTGGATTGAATTACAGTAGGTGTTTTTTTATTTCCGTGTACACCATAGCTATGATGTTGTTGTTGGTTTTCATATTCTCTTCCTAATTTTTCATTTTAATTACTGTAGTGAAATAATATTGTGTTTAATCTTTAATCTGTTTTGAATTTTTTCATATTTCTTATAACATGTTTTATTTGTTATTTATAAAGTGTTTGTAAGAATGTCTAAAAGAATTAATAGAAAAGCAAAATATGGCACTTTCTATGCATATGAACAACAATATTTTCTTACTTCCACACAAGCATAATAAAAGATCGTTTTTTATAATTTATCATTAATACATGTATTTAAGAAAAAATTATGTGCCATTGGTTTAACTTATTCTCTATCAAATCGAAACCTCAACCTTCACCTTGCTAGTGAAATTTTTAGGCAACTTTATTACTCGTGGCATAGGCATAACATAATGCTCTAATAGCATAGTATTCGGTGCTCCTCATATGTTTGCAATATAGAATTTGGTATATAAGATGGTATACCAGATATATCGGTCAGTATATCAAATTTCATAATATAATTAGCATTATAAAATTTTGTATACCGGCTGATATACCTGGTATACCATCTGGTATACTAAATTTTAAAATATGTTTGCAATCTGAAATTTGGTATACCGAATGGTATATCAAATATATCAGCCGGTATACTAAATTTCATAACATAATTAACATTTTGAAATTCGGTATACCGTCTAGTATACCTGATATACCATTCGATATATCAAATTTCATAACATAATTTTCAAACACTAATATTCTAAACTAAATTGATAATCTCGTTTATAATTACTCTTTATAATTAATTTTTTTTAATTTAGTCATACAACAAATCAATAGGTAGAGAAATTACCATAAAGAATGAAAAATATGTATATTCGTTATAGATTTACAATATTTCAAATACATGACTTCTATGGGTTGCATCCTATAGAGACCAACAAAATCAAACGAAACGTTCGTTGCTTTGTCAAATTTTCTATTTTTGTGTATTTTTTAAATACAATTTGCTGTCATATCATGTATTGCATCAAAAATTGGATTTGGGCAACCATTTTACATTGCTGTACTGGTTCATCTGGCTTGAACATAGAATCTGTATCAAAAATCTGCAGTGTAAAAAGCTACGCAAGTTATGGGCGAGGAGAAGATGTAGCTGTATCATGCAGCCTGAGAGGATGGAGAAGCTGAATCACTACTACAATCGAATCCAGGGAAGCTTTATTGCAACGAGAAGAAATTGGCTGCATGTGTATGCAAATATTTTAGTAATAAAAAATGTAGTTTGCTTAATAGATGTTTGTCAAAAGAAAGCTTAATTTAATTCACTGACCTTTTCAATTTGCCATTCGTGACAATGAAAATCTTTAAATGTTACTGTGTCCATTTCCTGAGATAAAGCACTTAGATAATTAACAAATGGTAAGCATGTTTGAACCTAGCCATACTTGTCCAAGCTTCTATAAAATCGATTTTGCAAGCGATACAAAATTGAAGCCTACTAATCACCATGAATGAGTTACAGCTACATCTTCATTTACCTTAAAAAGATTTAGTAATTAATGGCTATAAAATTATAAATCAAATAAATACTAAATTTAATATTAATCGAACCGAAAATTTTTGATTTTTTGATTAATTAAAACATTAATGATTAATTAAATCGAATTGATAATCAAAATTTATGTGCTTTTACTAAGATTTTATTGATTATTTGAGATAACCCAACCCAATTCATGGAATATGAGTTGAGGTGCTACCTTTTTAGAAACAATGTCATAAAACTCTTAATAGTTACCACCACAGTTAACACTAAGTGTGGTCCCCAAATCGAAACTCTGAACAGCTGTTCAATAATACTAAAATTTGGCAAAAATGTTCCTTTCTTTTTTACTTCTTCTGCTTTCTTTCATTTTGTCCCTCCGTCACTTTCCATTTCCACTCTGTTTCATTCATTATTAGTTTTTTATTTGCAAAGGAAACTAACTCATCCCACCAAAAGTTCTACTAATTATTTAATTATCAACCACACCTTTTGGCTTATGATCTCTTTTTTCTTATCACTATATCCTCTCTCTCTCTCTCTCTCTCTCTCAGTACTTTCTTCAAACACATACAGATTCATTATTCATACACATCAATAGAATAACAGAGCCATTCAGATGCTTCTTTCTCAGTTGCAGACCTCTTATCCATGAATTTCTTTACCTACTCGATTTCCCAAATCCATATAATTTGACCAAATCAAAATGCACCGCCCTTATTTTCAAAGAAATCAAGAAAATCAACCAGAACATCAGCTCTGGGAAATCAATAGCAGCCTCAAACCAAAAAACATAGAAAACCGAAATACAAAATACAGGAATCAACAAAACTCATCACCAGAAATTCAAGGAATATAAAATACAAATCCATCAACAAATCCGCCAATAAACAAAAAAAACAAAAGAAGAATAAAAACGAAATAAAAAAAGATGAGAAAATAAAATCACACCTTAATAGAATTGCTCCACGGAAATAGCGTGAAAAATTTGTATACAACGGCTCAATGCGTGATGAACAGAGAGGAAATGGACGATGCAGAAGAAAAGAATAAATGGCCGATGCACAGAGAAATATTTGCAGAAGAAGAGAGAAAATGGATAGTGCACAGAGATATTGAAGAGAGAAATGAGAGATGGATAACGGTATTTAGGGTTAAAATAAAAAGGGATATTTTTAAAAATAAAAAATTAAAAAAAAGGTATTTTTAAACTTAAAAAAACGAATGACTGCATTTTTAAAAAAATATGGTAGAAAAAGGGGTAAACCATGTAAATTTCTCTTAGATAATAGAAAGTAGGCCAATTAGTTTTTGCTTTCTGTATTTTTTGAGCTTTCTAGTTTCTACACGAATGCCATAGAAAAAAAGATATTTACACATTTGCCCCATTTGGTTTCTACTTTTTTAAATTTTCCTTATTTGGATTACTTTTCATATTGATTATTTTCTTTATTACTTAATTTATTTTCTATATTCACTTATTTTTTGAATTTATTTATTTTCTATATAGACCAAGTTTTGTGTGTATAAATAATTATATTGTTATTGTTTTAGATACATAATAATATAACAGAAAAATTATACTTTTCGATATTCTCTATATTTTATTCTGATTTTACTTTTATTTATAACACGTTATCAGCATGATAAAATCTATTGATTATTGAAAGTTGATGGTTTACAACAACCCAGCTTGAAAGAATCAAAATTATAATTTATAATATTAAACGGTATGTAGATTTAATTCGTAAACTTTAAATTATTTTAATTTTTCTGAGTTAATGAGATTGTTTAAGGGTTGAGTAATTATACCCTACAATAAATTTTAAAAATTTTAATATACGAAATTATTAAAAAAAGTGAGAATAGCATTTTTCATTGCCATTTATTTTGCCATGGACATTAACATGATTTTAGTGATTTGTTTTGCATAATTACAAATTGATCCTTGCTTAATTATATTTTGATCCTTATATTATATATATGATCAATGAATATACTTTATGTAAAGCAATATTTTGGTTTTCAATTTACTATATGCATATTTTTGTTATGTGCAAATATAATTATTTGAAGACTCCTGAACAGTTATAATACAATTATTCGCATACAATTTATTATAAAATATATTATTTCTCCAATATGTTCTGAAGAAAGTTATTTTTAAAAGATATTCGCTGAAATGGATATCATTTTGAGATTTATAAAAAAATACTTTACATTCACTTTATATAAGATAAGTAATATATTTTTTAAAGATAATTTGATTTTATTTTGATAAAAATATTAGCAAACTCAAAGTTTACTAATAGATACAAATATTAGTAACCTGAAGTTTACTAATTGTTGTACAAGTATTAGTAACCTATTATTTATCAATTTTACAAACATTAGTAAACATAAAGTTTATTGATTAAGTGATACTAATATCAGTAAACCTGAAGTTTATTGATTATAGTAAAATTTAAAATTGAAACAAATACTAATAAACATGAAATTTATTTTTAAAAGATATTCGCTGAAATGGATATCATTTTGAGATTGATAAAAAAATACTCGAGATTTACTTTATATAAGATAAGTAATATATTTTTTAAAAATAATTTGATTTTATTTTGATACAAATATTAGCAAACTTAAAGTTTACTAATATATACAAATATTAGTGACCTAAAGTTTACTAATTGTTGTACAAATATTAGTAACCTATTGTTTACCAATTATACAAACATCAGTAAACATAAAGTTTATTGATTAAGTGATACTAATATCAATAAACCTGAAATTTATTGATTATAGTAAAATTGAAACAAATACAAATAAATATAAAGTTATTAACTGTCACAAATATTAGTAAACACGAAATTTACTAACCATTTAATATTAAGATTAAGAAATTTGATGTTTATCAATTGATATAAATATTGATATAATAAAAATAGTAAACATAAAGTTTACTAATTAATAATTGATTATTTGGTATGACCAATTTGATCAGTCCGGATTAATTATAATGTATAAATTATTGAGAATTCATACATACATATTTATTAAAGAACCAGAAGTTTGTTTTAGTTCAATTTAAGAAATTCTCATAATCTACTTGTTCTCAAGAAATATTACTAAAGTATCACTAGCTAATAAAAGGATTGAATTTCCTTCATTCTGAAATGAATAAAAATAATATATGTAGGCCACTATCCACCATGTGAACCATTCAAATGTTTTATTAATTTTTGAAAGATGCATCGATAAAATGGTCAAATGTGTGTTTATTATCAACTTACAACTAGTAATTTGTGAGATTATTCAAATTAAGTGCACAATTTCTAGAATATGCAATCAAAATATTTTTTTGATAATGCTAGCAATCATACGTCATGGGTAAATGATTGTTATAAGCTCGTTATACATATTCATACTCAAAGGTCTAGAAAAAATATTTATTTAATACCTCTGATTAATTGCTAGATATTTTTATGAGAACAATAGTGCTATTTTTACATGTGGATATATAATTGATGTAAGCAATACTTACATGCATTATGCCAATAAAGATCATAAAATGTAATGGCCTCAACACCGGGTCAGTCGTGAATAGTATTTTCCGGCAGTGAATAGTATTTTTCGGGCCCGAAAGAACACCCGGAAGTCGAAAATATTTTATTGGACTATTTGAAAGGAATAGTCATTGTGAGTTTACGGTTGAAATTTGAAGTGAATTTGAGGTCAAATGGGCCTCCATAAGTCAAAAATACGAAAAAGGTAGCGAGTCAATTTTCCTGGTAGGGAAGCGAACTTGATTTTACTTAAATAATTAAAAATAGCAAACGATCTCCGAATATTGCCAAATTTTGCATGCCTACATGAATTTTCATGTAGAATATTTTGGTGATGAGAATAAAATTTTCGGTAACACCGGCAGTTGTTGAATCGGACCGATAAGTTTGAATCGGATCGATAACGGACTCCGATTGAGCTGAAAATTTACGTCCTACCTATTTTTGATGTTTTAAGAATGATGGAATCAAAATTGAATTAATTTGAAGTGAGTAAGAGAGAGAAATTGAATTGGGCTTTTAAAAGGCCTAAATGGGCCTTAATGTTTAAATGGGCAAAGCCCACTTATTAAGCCCAAATTTTAGCCCATTGTAGAGGTATTTAAGGGCTGGAAATCTGGAGAAAACTCCAGAAAAAGTGACCACCATCTTCTTCTTCTTCTTTGGCCGAAATGGCCTCTCCTTCTCTTCTCTCTCTCTTGCTTCTTATTTACTCAAGATTTCTCATAACTTCCAACTTAGGAGTTGAAGTTTCATCCCTCTGGATAATTAATCAAGCCTCAAGTCTTTGATTTAAAGGAGGAAAGCAAGAGAAATCAAGAAGAAAAGGCTTAGGGGTCAAATGGAGGTAAGAGATTTTTAAGGTTTTAAATTTGTTTTAAGGTACCTATAAGTAGTTTTAGGTGCCTAGAATCCATTTTTGTGGTTAAAATGAGCTAAAAAGGTTGATATCATAGTGTTTTATTTGATGAAGAATTCGGCTTCCATGGATGGTTCATGATGATGAAGAAATTTCTTGGGTTTAAGGCATGAAAAAGAAAGCTTAAGGAAGCTAAGGCATGGAAAAAGGTAAGTGACTACCAAATCCCTTAATTTCCCATTTAATATGAATTTTTCTTAATTATGTAATTAAGAGAAAAATATGAAAAATTATTTATTTGTGAAATTATGTTAGGGAAAATGAAATGAAACATGAGAGGAAATGAATTAAAGGTTTAAATGAAAGAAATAAAATTTTTAAGGTGGAAAAGGTTGGTGGCCGAATTCCCTAAGTAAAGAAAATGTTGAGAAAAATGCATGAAATTAATGTATGTTAGCTTAAAATAATAATAGACTTGATAATTGATGTCTATTAATTTTTAGAGAATATTTGAGATTTATTTGGGAATTTTTATGATTATTTATAGTGTATGTATTGAATGAAAGTTGTGATTTATTGTGAATTAAATGATTAATTTGATGAAAAATGACAATAACCAATAAATAATGCATAAATAAATTTTGTTGGAATTGATTGGATTTATTGAGATTTTATTGGAATTTTTATATGAATATGTACAATGAAAACAATTGAAGTTTTAATGTATAATTGTATAAAAATGACAAAAATGAGGAATTAATGTGAAATTTAATTAATGTCAATGACTAGAAATAAAAAGTCAACCGACGGATTTTTTTCGAAATAATTATTGGGTCATGACAATAATAAGAATTATGAATCACTGGTAAATAATTCATAAATAATCGGAAATGATGAAAATAAATTAATACGTAAATAAAAGAAAGATAAATGAGTTTTGAATAGAAAAAGGATTTAAATGAAAGAAAATAAAAGTTTTGGGGGCAAAATGGTAATTTTGCCAAAGTAATTAACGCGAAAAAAAAAATAAATAAGAAATAGTAATAAGGGAAAAATGGTAATTTCGGAGGCCTAACGGTTTCGAAAAATAGAATTTCCGTGGTTTAAGGACTAAAACGTAATTTTACTCGAAAATGGTAAAATAAAGAATAAAAGATGAATAATGAAGGAAATTATATTTTAAAAATGAAAATAAATGATGATAATGGCAAAATCGTAATTATGCTTATGAAATGAATAAATCGATGAAAAAAGGTTAAATTATACATATTTGAGTCTTAAAATAATAAATGATATTAATTAAGTACTTAAATGCCTAAAAGTAGAAAAAATAAAGACGTGACTAATTTATCAGAATAAATTAGTCGACAAAAAGCATTAAAAGAATTAATGATTATAAAAATGTTTTGCCAACGAAACAGGGTTGGCATACCGAATAATTAAAAAGTCTGAGCAATGAAAGAAAAAGAAATCAACTATTGAATTATTAGAGAATAATTCACAAAAGTGACTGAAAAAGAGAATGTGAATAAAAGGATAAAAAGCTATTGAATAGTCAAAGGCACAAAAGAGTGCAATTGATCAGAATAAAGTATAGAAATAAATAAAAGAAATAAATTAAGAATTTTTAAATGTTTAAAGTAATTGCAAATGTGATTAAGTGTGTTTGCCCTTAGCGATAGACAGGTATTAGATTCTTATTTTGGATATAATTGGCTAGCCATAGGGACACCTCTGTACCGCGGTGCAAGTCATGACGACTTGCTTAGCTATGGGCGGGATCTTTGATCTCCATAGCTTCAGTGAAAGTAAAAGTGAAAGTGTATCTGTATCTGTATCTGTTATGGGAGATTTGATCTTTCGAGATCATTTCTCTATCTGCTACGTGGGACCTTTGGGTCCAGTCCCGTATATCCGTTGTGGGAAACCTGTTATATTGCATTAGGGGCACATTGAAATGAATAAATAAGTATTGCTTAATTGAATTGAATATATGAAAAGTTATAACGAAAATGATTCGTTTGAAAGAAAATGAAAAATTAAGATAAATCTGTAAAGATTTCTGTAAAGTGTAATTAGTAAGAAAAAGAAAAGAAAAGTTTTATAAGAATTCAGAATGTATTGTGTTTTTCGTGAGAAGGATAAATTTGATTAATTGGTATTTCTCGTACCAATTACTATTGTGAAAAGTGATAAATTTGAAAAACAATATTAATTTCATGTTTAAAGTTAAAAGTAATGATTGTGACATGAAGTGAATTTAATGCTTATGAAATGTCTTTCTGAAAGAAAGGTTATTTAAAAAGTAAAACAATAGAAAGACATATGATTGACTGATGAGAAATAAGTAAAAGACTTAAGTCTTAATTAATATTTGAATGAAAGTAATATGTATAAGAATGAAGGAAGAAAATACTGCAAAGTGTCCCGAAATATTTACATCACCTTGCAATAAAGCTCAAAAGCTATTAATTAGTAATGTGTTTATTGGTTAAGAGTCGAAACAAAAATAAAAGAATAAATAGCAAAAAGTACAATGAGAGTTCAAACTGAATAAATGAACATTAAAACAGGAATGTAAATAATTTATTTTGGTACTAGTAAAGACACGAGTACCACTACATATCGCTAAATGAAATGATAATTTAATTGCTACGGCTAAAGATTAAAATGGAAGTATTGATAAAAAGTAAAAGTTATAGTAAAAGATACTGTAAGTACAGTAAAAAGTTTTGAAACAAAAGAACAATGGTTATCAGAATATGAACTTAATAATGAGATTAGCCATAACTGAAATAAAAGGAATTTCTTAATGAATTAAGAATAGTAGAAACTTAAAATGCGAAATTATGCTTATCCTGGGGAAATTCTTGGATTAGTAGTCACCACTGGGCATGTTTAATGCTCAGCACGTAGTGTTTACTGCGTGCAGGTTCTGATGTGTTCGGGAGCACAATGCATTGAAGGTCCAGATCGGAAGAGAAGATTTTGGTGTCAGATTGTTTAAGTTTATGGCATGTATATACTTAGACTATTAAGGTAAGAGTTTGAATGATATTTTTGGTTATATGTTTATTTGTTTTGGATGTATGGATTAATATAAGTTTTGATTTGATGATTAATGTGTGTTCATAAGATGGTTAATTGATTTTGTAATTACGGTATAAGTTTTTCGAGGGGATTGAATTGTACGATGGAAAAAAAAAACTTACCGATTTCGACTAAGTTTCGTTTCGAAAAAGACTGTTCCGAGAAGGGTGTTACATAAAATTCCTCAATTGCAATTTTAGTTGAAAATTATATTTTAATTAATAGTTTTCCTAATATCAGGGACAGAAAGCAGCTAAAATAAATAAATACATTATGTATATTTTAAATCCTCATATCGTGAACCTGAAGTTCAAAATATTAGTTAATTATGATACCAATGTATTTTTTAGTTTATAGAGATTTATTAAATCTCATTTGTATTAGATGCAAATGTTCTAATTCATAATAATGTCCCAATAGGACAATTTGTCTTGTAAGGTAAATTATTCGGTTCCAAATAAAAATAAAATTTATAAATGGTAAGGGGCAAATAAATATATGGTCATCTTATGGAGGAAGGTACTCTTTAAAAGATTTATGACATAACTAATTTTTGAAATCCCAGAAGTGGTTCAGGTATCTGAAATTAAATGAAAGATCTCAATATGTCATTTGTTATTAAAAAAAACTGAAAAAGATAAAGTTGTCGACAATAATTCTGTATAAAAATATTAAAATTGATATTTTCAACATAGTGAGGATCTTAAAATTAAATCTATTGAAAAATATAGATTTTAATTGCATTTAATATGAATTTTTGAACCTACAGTTCAAAATATTGAAAAATATGATGCCAAAAGAGTACAATTAATATTCATACAATAAATAATAAAGTCGTAAAATATAATTTATTTTATGACATTTATTGCAATGGATTGACATTGATCGTAAAATTGCATATTTTCTTATAATTGATGCAATAAGTTTTTACTATTTATCAATTTGGTAATATATTAATATGTAACTAATTAATACTATTTGCCAATTTGACAATAAAATTACATATAATTTCTGAAAGATTTATTATGCCTAAAGCATATAAATACTTCTGAAAATTTTTATTTAATACAATTATATGCATTCAATTTTATGTATATGATTTTGAAGTGTTATAGTTTACCTATTGTTATTATTTATTTATGATTTTAATTACTGAAACTCTTGAAGAGTTTAAAATGCTTTAACGAATTTTGTACACTAAATTTTGTTTTGAATTAAATATCAAGTATTATTTGATTGAAATAAAATTTTTGTAATGTGATTATATGTTTATATATTATCTTCCATTGAATACTCCAATAGTTGTAAAGTTACTAAATACAACATATTTCATGATTATATATTATCACTATTAATGCATTATGTAATCATGCATTACATGATAATTGTCAAATTATTACTTAAAATTACATACTGTTTTAAAGATTTTAGTTATCTATATAATTATATATTTTTTATTTGCATAATTTTATTATCTTTAAGTAATTTTTTAAAAATATTTGAATTAAGTTATTAAATGTATTCATTTGTTATAGCTATTATATGATTTTGTTGTGTACATGTCATTAAATTATTTTCATTACATTTGTTTCATTCCTTCAAATTAATGAAGCAATATAGAATTATGGCCATAAAAATGGTATATTCAAGAAATGATAATTATTACTATTATATGATTAATTTTCACCACCAGAAGTGGTTGATAATTAAGAGAAAGAATAAGAATGGTTAAGAAAACCATTTGAGAATAGATAACTTATTTATGATATAATATAAAATTACATTGGTCATGTATCCGTTGTACATATGACTATATTATTATATATTTTATTTGCATAATTTTATTATCTTTAAGTAATTTTTTAAAAATATTTGAATTAAGTTATTAAATATATTCATTTGTTATAGCTATTATATGATTTTGTTGTGTACATGTCATTAAATTCTTTTCATTACATTTGTTTCATTCCTTCAAATTAATGAAGCAATATAAAATTATGACCATAAAAATGGTATATTCAAGAAATGATAATTATTACTATTGTATGATTAATTTTCACCACCAGAAGTGGTTGATAATTAAGAGAAGAATAAGAATGGTTAAGAAAACAATTGAGAATAAACTATTTGAGAATAGATAACTTATTTATGATATAATATAAAATTACATTGGTCATATACCCGTTGTACGTATAACTATATTATTAGATTTTATAAACTTTTTCATCTTAAATGAATGAAAGATTTATAGATGAATTTTCACGTGCTTATGTACAACATGTAATTTTATAAAATAAATTTTATTTATCATTTTTCAGTTCATGCATCATATATCCAGAAGATATATGATAAGTATATTCAGAAAATATGCGACTCATTTTTAGAAAAAGTACTTTATAATATTACGTATCGAAACTCTGCATGCACAAATTTAAAGTTGTGTACCAATATTTTTATAAAAGAAAGAAAAATACACATTGTACTCTTTTTTGTTTAACTAAGATTTTTTCCTACTGGATTTTTCTGTTACGGTTTTTAATAAGGTAACTTATAATGTGTATTAAAAATATTATGTACTCATTTTTCTTTTACTGAATTTTGATCCCACATAATTTTTTCCAGTAGAATTTTAATGAGGCACAATATATGGATATCCAAGGAAAAATGTGTACTATAAATTTCATGATTGTGAATATCCATAACTCTTTAAAATTAATAGCATGACTTATCAAATAGAAAAGGCAAACATTATTGTTCATGCAGGATATTTTGTAATATTGTTAATGAATTTAAAATCCGTCAGAAGCGTGACGATATTTTAACGAAAAAAAAAATTAATTTTTGAAAGAAAATCTTGATATGAATAAGTCTTATCCACTTAGCATTCCAATGGTTGTTCGCTGTCTTGATGTCAAGAAAGATTATTTTCCTCTGTCCTACCTTTAATTTCTTTTACTCTCCAATTTCACGTAAACTAAAATGGTCTCTAAGCAGCTCTTCTCTCTATTTCTTCTTCATTCCATCTCCGAGCAAGGATTTCCAACTGTCAGTGTATATAAACAAATATCTATGATATTTTGTTGCAGCTAGTTTAAATTAACTGTTATCTTATCTTTGTAACCACCAGCTCTATATATGGTTGGAGCTGTAAGTAATCATATTTATGTATGAAAATGTACAAAAATACAAAGCCTTCCTTGACACTAACAACTTCGCCTACTGATAAGTAATCCACCACTTTTTCATGTTATAATTTGAAATAATTTGTTTTATTTCTAGTTAATATTTGATGTTTTTAATCAGTATTATGACCTATATGCTATTGAAAATTTGTTAGTTCCAATTCTCGAAATCGCTGCTTGTTTCAGCTTGTGAATTTCAATGATTAAAACTTAATATACGACTATGTTATCAAGAAAATTGGGATTTTCGTTGGTTGTGTTTGGAGCATGCAAGAGCTTTTAAAGTTTTCTGTGCTTTATAAATAAGTCCTACGAGGTAAAATGGATGTTTAATTGGTGAAGAAATTCACAAGCTATAACTTTGTTGTTATTATTTATACCCAAATTGCCAGTTTTTTTTTATGAATAATTGTCACGAAAACATTTTATGGATCAATTTCACATTCGTAAACTTTCATCATGATTGTATATTTGTATTTGTTGGTCCACTTTTATTTACTGATTTATTAATTATTTAATGCAGAAATTGATATCTTTTCTGTTTGCAAAGAACCGATGCACAATATAATAATATTAATTCATCGTAAACGAAACTGTAGTGCAGACAAAAATTTTGAGGTGGATTCCATCCACATGCAACTTTTAAAAGCTACTAGAAATAATATCAAGACCAATGGAGATTAACCTAGAAGACATAATCTACGATTGAAAGCTGATAACAACATGTCCTTCACTTTTACTTGGAACCGAAGAAGAAAAAATTACAAGAATCTACGTTAAGACAAGAATGACAGAGGCAAGAATAAAGAACCAAATTTTGATGTTGATTAATGCAGTATGCTTGCACTGAAAGTATCGGAGATGACATTTTGTACCTTTATAGTCTCTGGTTTGCTGTTGTAATGATGCACTATTATCGTGTCATCTTGTTTTTCCATTTTCCATATCTCTGTTTTTTATATTTTGCTTTATCTTTTCAATTATAACCAATGAACTCATAAGGGTTTGTGCTACATAGTTGTGTTGAGCCTCTGAATGTTATGTTTGTTTGGTGATTTATTACGTTTTATTCCTCCTTGTGATTAATGTTTATTTTATGGAAGTATTTTATCATTCTCTTGTTTTAGATAAATGGGTTTGTGCTTGTTTGGATTGAATGTTTGAATGCTCTGTTTTTGCATGTTGTGGCTGTATGTTTAATAGTGATTTTGGAATAGAGGCTATTAGATCTATAGTTATTGTATTGTAGATCCAAAAATAGGTGAGAAATGAATGAGTATTGGATTGATTGGATCCAGAATAGGAAATCGATTCATATCTAGAATTCTTAAGACACGTGTTTAGGCTAGCTATTGAATTGGCTTTGGAATGAGAAATCGAATAGGTAGAATAATTGGCTCCGGAATGGAAAAGTTGGGTTTTATTGGGCCATCCACATCTAGATCATATTACATTTATGTTAAAAATATAATTTGTATCGGATATGGGGAGGATTAGAGACTTGAGCAGCTTTTTAAGTGATTATTTTATCTTAATCTTTATTCTCTATTTTTATTGCTTTCATTGCATTGCATTTTACATTTAATTAACTTTATTTTGTTTAGTTAAAATTGAATAGACATATTTTTAGTCAACAAAAACAATTGGAGAATTCTTTGCATATATAATTAATTAATCAGTTTTATCTCACAAACACAATCTCTTGGGTACGATATTGTTGAGCTTCTAAGTATTTTCCTCTATATTACTTTGTTGATTTAGTACACTTGCTAATGTCCAATCAAGTTTTTGATCACTCATTTGCTCATCTATTAGGGCAGTTTGTCCAAACTCCAAGAGATACACATTGGCAAGTTGCAATGCATTTATTGAAGTATTTGAAGGGCGGTCTTGTTATTGGGCTATTATGTACATCTAACAATGCTCTTGAGTTGGAAGCATAGAGTGATGTTGATTGGGCAGCATGTCATGATTAGGGGTGTGCAAAACCGAACCGACCCGACCAACCTGATGCATTCGGGTGGGGTTGATCGGGTTAATAGGATCGGTTCGGTTATTGATATTAGGTATATTTCGGGTTCGGACGAAAACTCGACAAACCCGACCCGACTGAACAACCCAAAATCACACTGTAAGAAAGATCGTATTTTCACTGTCCAACTCACACTAAAACAAATCATAAACTCTAACTAAAATTGATGACGTTTTTTTGCATCTATTTCATATAGCACAATTTCGAGATCTCGAAAAAAGTTGGCCAAAATTCCATTAAAGATCGAGGAAAAAAATTTAGCGAATAAACATTCAAATACCATAATTGCAGTGCTTAACATTCCATCTAGAAGTCATAGTTCTTGGTGCCGAGGTGGACTTCGGCGGCCAACATCATTTGAATATCCAATTCCTTCTGAAATAGAGCCTGTGCCGGAGCTGTTTTGCCTATCGCCATGGCTTCTGACAAAGAGCTTGAGAGAGACGGAGGTAGAGGACGAAGGAAAGCAAAAGAGAGCAAGAAAAGAGTTATTAGGGTTTTCACTTTCGAGAAAGAGAAGCTAAAGGGTCTTTTTTAATCTAGTCCAGTGTGAGAGAAAGGGGAGAGCCTAGGGTTTTTGAGGCCCAACTATATTGGGCTCACCCACAAAATAAAACCCAGTAAATAAATAGTTTAGGCCCTTTGAGGTTTGCAGGCTTTTTATGATAAGTGGACCTTTGAGGCCATATTCGTTGCTGGGAATGGTCACCAAAATCATTTTGGCAAAATGTGTTGCAGCAACAGATAGGTATCGCTAGGCAAGCTGAGACCCAATTTGGATTAATCGGGTCGGGTTCCGAAAAATATCGGGTTAAACGGGTAGAGGTCCAATATTTATATAGGGTAGGGTCGGGTGAGGGAAATATATGAATTTCGGGTTCGAGTCGGGTTCACCCGAACTCGATCAATGCACACCCCTAGTCATGATACTCAAAGATCTATTTTTAGTTACTGTGTTCTTCTTGGTTCTACAGATTCATTAGACTCATCTTCTGGTGCTTCATCAACATGTTTAGGATCAACCATTTCTTCACTCTTTGACTCATGGTGTTCACTGCCAAATTTTGGACTAAAGGATGTAGAATTCGATTTCCCAGAACTATTTACCACTTTTTCCTTTATAGTTTGCTTAATCCGTTTCTTGCTCTCAAAATGCATCGGATTTGATGATGCTTCCTTAATTATCCTAGACATTTGCTTGATCAAATGAGAAGCAAGTTCAGGAGACAGCATTTGAAATACATTTTGCAACTTTTCAAAGGAAACACCAGTGGAGACAGAGTGAGGTATACTGGCAGAGGTTGTGGGTGTTGATGAGTCAACTGAAACAATAAATTTTTTGAATGATGGCTGCCTAGTTGAGGTTCCAACCTTTCTTTTGCCTAATTTTTGGTTCCTAGCTGTGAATTCTTCAAAAAAATTCTTTGAAATACAGTGAGACTTTTGTAACTTTTGACCAACCTCTTTTCCCAAATCCATGCACCAGTACTCAAAAAACTTGTATAACAATAAAGCATAATGCATTTTAATCTTTTATTTTTCTTTGGTTATTATTTTCAACAAAAGATAAGGCAAATTTATATGCTTGTTATGCAGGAAATGCCATATGATGTAATCATCAATCGAGGCTAAGAACGTTGCACTCTCTGTCCTAGGTATGAAAGAACGTTGCACTCCCTGTTCTGGGTATGAAATAGTCACAAATAAACTTATGTAAGGTTCTAAATTTGGTGACCATGCAAGTTAATGGAGGATTTTTAGGGAGACTAACCAATTCGGCGGTATCTCTTAGAAAATTTTCCTTATTAAAATTTTTGATAAAAAAAGTTTTCAACTTTTTATCTACCCTAGTACCAATACAGGGAATGGAAAATATCTTGCCAAGTAGGTTGGTGATCACATCGAGTTTGGTATTGCTAATGATTGCAATGAGGCTGTCCTCTTGGATGTGATCGATGGACTTGTAGAACTCACACACTAATTCAGGATATAAAAAATCGCTGGTGTAGGCGATGAATGATTTCCACCCATGAGGCTAAATCTGGAGCAAACTTCTCAATAGCCTCCCAATCGATGGTTTTTGAAGGGATAATAATTCAGCAATTTTTTTTTCTCCACAAAAGGTAAATTAGTTTGTGTGTTAATTCGGTTCATACCATTCAATCAAATATATATATATATATATATATATATATATATATATATATATATATATATATATATATATATATATATATATATATAAGAGTCCATATATACTCCACAGAACTAGTTTAGGCCAAAAGTTAATGGCAGCATTAACAACTTCATATATATATATATATATATATATATATATATATATATATATATATATATATATATATATAAGAGTCCATAAATACTCCATAGAACTAGTTTAGGCCCAAAGTTAATGGCAGCATTAACAACTTCAAGCTACAGATCACAGAATACCATTCAAAATAAGAGTTAAATTCAAAAATCATCATTCCATTTTTAATTTGTACTAAGCAACTCCCTATAAAATTAATTATATCCATTCACAGCAATAACTGAGGCCATAAAGAACTTAAAATTTTAACTCAATTACCATTCTGTGGATAATTAAGATTTTAAGCAACTTATTACCTGGTCATGAAAGGGGCACCAACATATTCACAAAACCTTGATAATATTGCCTGAAAACACACACACATCAAGCTAGTAGCCAGGAAAGTCAAGTGAGCTTCAAATCATGAAAAGAAAAGGAGTTCTTCCAATTACCTGGGAAATCACATACAAGCACCCAGAAGAGGCAATATAGTTCCATCCCTTCAAAATTAGTTGGAAGACATAATAATTTTTATTCCCATGATAAATGAATTTGTGCGAAGGGATTATAACTGTAAAAACTGTAAAAAATATCATCGTTATCATCATCAAACTAATCCTTCTAGCCTTCTCATTCACACATTTCTTGAAAAATAAAGCCAAAGATCCCATACAAATTGGCCCCTATAAAAGAGAAAGAAAATTGTCATTTATTAAAGACTCATTAAAGAAAAAAAAAATCAAATTAATAAAAGGATGCAGAAACTATTAATACCTGATTTTCGAACCTTTTAAGTGGAACTTTAGTTTGCGGGTTTTGAAGAACTGCTGCTTTCTCTGATGAAATTGAACGTGAAATCTTGAATTTATGGAAAATTTTGAGGAATTTAGATTTGAGAGTTTGTTTGGTGGGAATTGAAGGTGGGGGTTCTGCTTTAAGATGGAGGAGAAATTGGTAGAACTTGAGAAAGAGAGAAAACTTGAGCAATTTGAAATTGGGATCCGTAAAGGTTGCTTTGTATTTGAATTGAAATTTATTAGCTTTGGCATTGATTTTGATTTTCCATAACAATTCTTGATCCGCAGCTTTCATTGTAAGCAGAAGTGAGAGAAAACTATGGGTGCCAAACTAGACGTTGAAGCTGCACCTTCGTTGGAATTAAGTTCGCTTAGTAATAAGGTTTAAACAGAAAGAACTTCACAGCAAAACCGCGTCCTTTTAGCGTTCCATAAGCATTTGTTTGGATGGAAAAAATGCTGCGCTGATAAATAACTCGCTTCTTGGTCTTCGAATAGACCCATTCAACGATGTAAAATATCACAATAGAATAAAAGAATCAATTAAAGGAGTCCCTCTATTTGAAATTCGAAATTCTTTTTTTAACTCCACTACATCTTGAATGCTTATAATATCATATAAAATATGATATATATTAAATATAATATATACCTAATTTTTAATTTTAATTGATCACAATTGATCTCAAGCAAAATTGAGGATAAATAGGGATAAAATAAATTAAATTTATTCTCGTTTACTTTTTATTATTTAGTAGATTTAAAATTAAAAAAATAATAATTGAAAATAAATTTTTTATAATTTTGAATATATACATATTGATATATAGGGTAAATTGAGAGTTACTTTCATTTATTTCAAATCGAAAGTAATTATTTTAAAATATATAAAATAACTAGTTACTCTCGCTGCTCTATTTTACTTTCAATTACATTTTACTTTTTATCAAATAAATTGAATAACTCGGTTACTTACTTACTTATTTACTATACTCCCATTTGCTCAATCTACCCCAACCAAACAAAGGCAAAGTCAAAAGCAATAATTTCCAAAAACACAGGTTACCTATTTACCCCAAATTCCCAATCGCCCTTAACCCCTTTCCTTCTTCGTTCTCTCTCGATAAACAGCTAGACTCGTATTCTTCTCGCGTCTTCCACCGTCGCTGGCCACCGGCATTTAGTGTGGGTCGTTCTAACCTCTCTCACATCAATCCCGATCTCTTTCTCATTTCTGTTTCTTTTCTTCTGTGGATCTAAAGAATCTAAATTTCAAAGGTATGATCTAACTCATATCTCTTTTTCTTCTTGGTTTTGATTTTGGTTGATTTAATTGTGGATCTTTGGATGCAAGTTTTGAATTGATTTTGAATCTTTGTATGATTTTTGCTTTTGAATTAATTTTGATGAATTGAGAGGAGTCCTGTCGTAGTTAGGGATGATCGCGGGGCGGGGAGTGCCTCCCCACCTACTGCCCCGCGCAAGGGCGGGGCGGGGGCGGGGATCGAAAATATTTTGGGAGCAAAATTCCCCCCGTCCCCGTCCCAGCGGGGATTCCCGTCCCCACATAAAAAATATTTTTATTTTTTAAAAAAATTTAATTATAATAAAAATATTATATTTAATAATTAATTATAATTGAAAATATAATATTTAATAATTAAAAATATAAATTCAATTACAAATCAAACTAATATAAATTTTAACAATTGATAAAACTAAAATTAAATATAATTTAAAATCAAATTATATAAATATAATTAAATTTAGTAATTAAATTTCGGATGCGAGAAAATTTCGGGATGGGGACCACAATCCCCGTCCCCACCCCGAATTATAAGTCGGGGAATACTTTTCCTCCATCCCCGTCCCCACGGGAAAATTTTTCGGGGCGGGTCCCCACCGGGGACGGGGATTTCCCGCCTCGTGATCATCCCTAGTCGTAGTTGAAAAAAAGGAAATGGAGCTGCTGTTTGGCTTTGTAAATTTAATTAATTTTCTTAATTGTGTTTTTTTTTATAGTTACAATTTCTGAAAGTAGAATGAAAATTAATTCCATTTGTATTATATGTGATTCCCACAAATATTTATTTTAGCTCGTAAACTTTCATCACAATCCAAGTTAAAAACTTCTTGAGATCTTATGGGCCATATGGGCCACAAATAGAAGCCGAGGTATACTAATTAGACAATAGAAAGTAGGCCAATTAGTTTTTCCTTTGTATTTTTTGAGCTTTCTAGTTTCTACACGAATGCCATAGAAAAAAAAGATATTTACACATTTGCCCCATTTGGTTTCTACTTTTTTAAATTTCCCATTTCATAATTGTTTATAATTTTCCTCTGTCCTACCTTTAATTTCTTTTACTCTCCAGTTTCACGTAAGCTAAAATGGTGATAAAAACAGTTCTTCTCCGTCTCTAAGCAGCTCTTCTCTCTATTTCTTCTTCATTCCATCTCCGAGCAAGGATTTCCAACTCTCAGTGTATATAAACAAATATCTACGATATTTTGTTGCAGCTAGTTTAAATTAACTGTCATCTTATCTTTGTAACCACCAGCTCTATTTATGCCTGGAGCTGTAAGTAATCATATTTATGTATGAAATGTACAAAAATACAAAGCCTTCCTTGACACTAACAACTTCGCCTACTGATAAGTAATCCACCACTTTTTCATGTTATAATTTGAAATAATTTGTTTTGTTTCTAGTTAATATTTGATGTTTTTAATCAGTATTATGACCTATATGCTATTGAAATTTTGTTAGTTCCAATTTTCAAAATCGTTGCTTGTTTCAGCTTGTGAATTTCAATGATTAAAACTGGGATTTTCGTTGATTGTGTTTGGAGCATGCAAGAGCTTTTGAAGTTTTCTGTGCTTTATAAATAATTCCTACAAGGTAAAATGGATGTTTAATTGGTGAAGAAATTCACAAGCTACAACTTTGTTGTTATTCATACCCAAATTGCCAGTTTTTTTATGAATAATTTGTCACGAAAACATTTTATGTATCAATTTCACATTCTTTCATCATGATTGTATATTTATATTTGTTGGTCCACTTTTATTTACTGATTTATTAATTATTTAATGCAGAAATTGATATCTCTTCTGTTTGCAAAGAACCGATGCACAATATAGTAATATTAATTCATCGTAAACGAAACTGTAGTGCAGACAAAAATTTTGAGGTGGATTCCATCCATATGCAACTTTTAAAAGCTACTAGAAATAATATCAAGACCAATTGAGATTAACCTAGAAGACATAATCTACGATTGAAAGTCACTTTTACTTGGAACCGAAGAAGAAAAAATTACAAGAATCTACGTTAAGACAAGAATGAGAGAGGCAAGAATAAAGAACCAAATTTTGGTGTTGATTAATGCAGTATGCTTGTACTGAAAGTATCGGAGCTGACATTTTGTACCTTTATAGCTCTGGTTTGAAGTTGTAATGATGCACTATTATCGTGTCATCTTGTTTTTCCATTTTCCATACCCCTGTTTTTTATATTTTGCTTTATCTTTTCAATTATAACCAATGAACTCATAAGGGTTTGTGCTACATAGTTGTGTTGAGCCTCTGAATGTTATGTTTGTTTGGTGATTTATTATGTTTTATTCCTCCTTGTGATGATCTTAATGCTTATTTTATGCAAGTATTTTATCATTCTCTTATTTTAGATAAATGGGTTTGTGCTTGTTTGGATTGAATGTTTGAATGCTCTGTTTTTGCATGTTATGGCTGTATGTTTAATAGTGATCCCGGAATAGAGGCTATTAGATCTATAGTTATTGCATTGTAGATTCAAAAATAGGTGAGAAATGAATGGATATTCGGTTGATTGGATTCATATATATTATTCTTAAGATCTGTGTTTAAGCTAGCTATTAGATTGGCTCTGGAATGGAAAATCGAATAGTTAAAATAATTGGCTCCGGAATGGAAAACTTGAGTTTTATTGGGCCATCCACATCTAAATTATATTACCTTTATGTTAAAAATATAGTTTGTATCAGATATGGGGAGGATTAGAGACTTGAGCAACTTTTTAAGTGATTATTTTATCTTAATCTTTCTTCTCTATTTTTATTGCTTTGATTGCATTGCATTTTACATTTAATTTACTTTATTTTGTTTAGTTAAAATTGAATAGTTACATTTTTAATCAACAAAAACAATTGGAGAATTCTTTGCCTATATAATTAATCAATCAGTTTTATCTCGCAAACACAATCTGTTGGGTACGATATTCTTGAGCTCCTAACTATATTCCTCTATATTATTTTGTCAATTTAATACACTTGTTGACATCCAATCACGTTTTTGATCACTCATTCTACCCATCTATTAAGTCAGTTTGTCCAAGCTCCAAGAGATACACATTGGCAGGCTACAATACATTTACTGAAGTATTTGAAGGGCGATCCTATTACTAGGTTATTCTATTTATCTAACAATGCTCTTGATTTGGAAGCATACAATGATGTTGATTGGGCAGCATATCATGATACTCGAAGGTCTATTTCTGGTTATTGTGTTCTTCTTGGTTAAGCTCTAATCTCTTAGAAATCCAAGAAACAAAATACTATTTCTTGGTTATCTACTGAGGCTGAATACTAGAGTCTTGGTTCTATTGTGTGAAATTCAGTGGCTTACTTATCTACTAAATGATCTCAAAGTTGCTTTTTCACTTCCTATTAAGCTGTGGTGTGACAATCAAGTAGCTATATGAATTACACAAAATCAGTGCTTCACGAACGAACAAAGCACATTTATAAATTGATTGCCACTTTGTGAGAGACAAGTATAAATGTGGTTTAATAAATCTCTTGCTTGTTCCTTCACAACATTAGCTTGCTGATACTTTCACAAGTCCCTCTCTGCTCATGTTTTCCAACGTTTAGTGTCCAAGTTGGGTTTGTTTTAGTTTTAGCTTGCACTGGCTCCAACTTGAGGGGGGAATGTAAATATAGTTAGTTTATTTATTATAACTAATCATGTGTATTAATTAGTTGATCACATGTTCTCTTCAGTATATAAATTCATCTTCTGTACTATATATCGTTAGTCCCAACGACACACAAGAGGGAGGGTGAATTAGGTGTCACGTAATTTTTCAAACAAGTTTTTGTAGAACATAAGTGAAGTGTATTCTGGTGAAATAGAATTGTTTAATGTGAAAATGTTTATTCAAAATGTAATAAACAACAGAAATTGATTTTTCAAAACTTTTTTGCAAAATAAAATTAACTTGCAGAATTTAAGACAAACATAAAATGATTTTTAACATAAAATTTTTAGAACATAATTTTTCTTAGCAGAATAGATCTATTAAAAACAGTTTAAAAACAGAAAAAAGAAAAAGGGAGATAAAATAGATCAACATCAAGATTTATCGTGGTTCAGTCTCGTTGCCTACATCTACTCTCGAAGACACCATCTTGAGATTTTTTCTTCATAATAACTCTTTTAATGGCCAAGAATTGAAGCCAATATACAATCTTAATTTATTCTATCCACAATCTTTTTTTCCAAAAAAAAAAAAATAAAAACTTGCTAGAATTCCTAAGATTCTAGCCAACCTTTCTCACAATCTTTTTCAAAGATTCCTCGCAAAAGAATTATAACAAAAATCTATAATCTAGTTGAGGATAATGATAATGAGTGGAGTGCAGGATGTGAAAATATACTTGAAAAATATGTAAGCTTTGTATCTTAAGAGATAAAATAATTTTTCAACTTCTCCAAACTCTTTGAACTCAAAAACATCTTGTATTTATAGCTAAAAACATGTTATAGCCGTTAGAGAACAAAAAAGAACCGTTAGAAATGAGAGATTGGTAAAAATAGAAATTAGCCATTATTTTATCTTTTTGTGAAAACAAAACTGGCAATTTTGGTGAATTTTTTGATGCACTAGAAGACTTAACTATTCTAATGGACTAGAAGAGTTAACTTGTCTAATGGACTAGAAAAGGTAACCTTTCTGATCTATCAGAACAAAAACATTTTCTAATGAACTTCTCTAATGAGCCAGAGCAGAAAAATATTTTTTTGGAATATTTTATATTAAACTTTTCTAACATTTTTTCAAATAGAATTTTTTACTCAATCAAATCAACACGAGTTTTAATGTATGTAAATCATTCTTATGTACCAAAAGAGTTTTATGATGCATGAACATGAATTAGAAACTTCTCAAAAGATTGTACATAAACAATACCCTAATTTCTTGAAGCTTCAATAGCATAGAAAATCTTGAAGTCTTTTCATGCATAAAGCTTAAAACTTTTAGATTAGTCTTGCACACTTAGTGGAGATAATTTGAAATATAAATAAATTAAATAGAATTTTTACAAAGTTTATTTAAGGTTTGGTTATCATCAAAATTGAGATATAGCCTTGAGTTAATGATCTCCCCCCTTTTGATGATGATAAAACCTTGATAAAATTAGCTAAAAGTTTATTTAGGTTAGTATATATATGCTCCTCCTTACTATATGCCCATGGGATATATATAAATATAATTCTTATAAAAATATCCACAAGTATAACATTGTATAAGAAAAAGAACTAAAAAAAACTGATTTAGGGCAATTTTGCTAACTATCAGACTAGTATTAGTATCATTATTTCCATTCAATAAGTATGAACAATATTGATCTAGTAACTTGTAATGCTACAAGCTTTCAAATAAAATCAATAACATTATAAGATCAATATCAATTTTGCTAACTTAAACAAGTTGCAATCCATAAATATAAGCAAAAATTGCAGTCACAACAATATAATTAAGAATAAAATTTAACAAAATTCAAGACAATCATATAACTAGAATGATTAAGAACAAAATTCATCACAACACAGCATTAAAACAAATTAGTAGCTAAGTCTTTCTCCCCTTTTGTGTCATTAGCAAATAAAAAAGAGAAAATACCTGTAAGCAACATCCAACAAACAACACTTGTTTAACACACAAAAGACAGTTAGACAAACAGGTTCATCAAAGACCTAAAAATAGAAATTGTTCAGAAAAATTTAGAGAAAAAAATCATTTTAAGGGTGAGGATGAGGGGCTAAAGTAAAGGTGGCTCGCTTGTCAAGAATAGTGGTGACTCAAAGACGAGAGACTGTAACTTACCAAAATACTGGGCCGATTCTTCATTAATTAGGGAAAGTTCAAGACCAATTTTAGACCCAATTGCTGGAGCAGCATTAACATGTTCTTCTGGCATAGCATGAACATCAGATTGCAAAATATCAGTAGGAAGATTATCATCCTCATTCAAATGCAAAGATGCATTCTGATTCTCAGAGACATTTAGATCATCAATAAGAGCTACAAAAATGTGAGGTTGTTCTAGGCATAAATTTGGTGGTAAGCTAGCTAGGAGATCTGATTGGACCGTGGTGGCTGCATTTTTTAATTCAACTTCATGTTCTGTTGCAGAAACTTCAGGAACAAAATTATCCTTTGCTGGTTCTGCAATATCAGTAAAAAGTTACCTTCTTGTTCCTCAGAATATGTTGAACTACCTTTAACTTCTTTAATAGATTTTTCTACCTCTAGTTTTGCAGATTCATCAGACTCATCTTCTGGTGCTTCATCAACATGTTTAGGATCAACCGTTTCTTCACTTTCTGACTCATGATGCTTATTGCCAGATTCTGGACTAGAGGATGCCTAAAGCATTGGATCTGATGATGCTTCCTTAATTATCATAGATATTTGCTTGATCAAATTAGAAGCAAGTTCATAAGACAACATTTGAAATACATTTTGCAACTTTTCAGAGGGAACACCAGTGGAGACAGAGTGAGGTACATTGGTAGAGGCTGTGGGTGTCGATGAGTTAACTGATACATTAAATTTTTTGGATGATGGCTTCCTAATAGAGGTTCCAACCTTTCGTTTGCCTATTTTTTTGGTCTTGGCTGCAGATTTTTTAAAAAATTTCTTTGAAATACAGTGAGACTTTTGCAACTTTTGACTAATCTCTTTTCCTAAATCCATTCACCGGTACTTAAAGAACTTGTTCAACAATAAAGCATAAGGCATTCTAATCTTTGATTTTTTGTTGGTCATTATTTTCAACAATAAATGAGGCAAATTTATATGTTATGCAAGAAATGCCATATGATGCAGTCATCAATCGAGGCTAAAAACGTTGCACTCCCTGTCTTAGGTATGAAGTAGTTACAAATAAACTTATGCAATGCTTTAAATTTAGTGACCATGCAAGTTGATGGAGGATCTTTAGGGAGACTAGCCAATTCGGCGGTATCTCTTAGGAATTTTTTCCTACTAAAATTTTTTATTACAGAAATTCCTAACTTTCTTTCTACCTTAATACCAATATAGATAATGGAAAATACCTTGCCAATAGGTTAGTGGTCACATCAAGCCTGGTGTTACGAATGACTACAATGAAGCTATCTTATTGCCGTGGGTCGTTCTTCTACCAACTGAGGCAAGGCTACCCTTTTAGGATGCCGTCTTGCTGTGGTTTCTTCAGAAAAATTTCTCACTTAGGGTTTCAAGGAAAGATGAAAGGGGAATGAAAATTGTTGATGAATAAGTCGTTTAGTGAATTGGGTGCCACTAAAAAACATTATGTATAAACAGTTGTACACATTAAACAATTTTGTTTCACCATAATACACTTCACTTTTACTCTATAAGAACTTGTTTGAAAAATTGAGTGACACCCAATTCATCCTCCCTTTTGTGTGTCTTTGGGACCAACAATTGGTATTAGAGTAGTGCTCATTCTTCTAAAGTTTGATAGCCTCCTATTCGCAACATGGTTTCAAGTTTTGGAAATCCTTCCGTAGTTACTTCATCCAAGGAAAGTCATTATGTTCATAGAGCACCTATGTTTAGTGGTGATAATTATCCATTTTGGAAAGTTATTATGAGGCATTTCATACAGTCTCAAGACATGAACTATTAGGATATCATAGAAGATGGATATCAACCACCAACAAAGACAATCATTCAAACTGGAAATCCAAATGTCACAGTTTTGAAAAGCAGAAAGGAACTCACAGATGAAGAAAAGAAAAGCGTACAATTGAATTTAAAAGCTATGAGCATTCTATTTTGCTAACTGCACACCAACGAATTCAATAGAGTTTCTGGTTGTAAAACAACGAAAGAAATATGGGATAAGCTAGCGGCAACATATGAAAGAACCCATCAAGTGAAAGGATCCAGATTGCATGTGCTCATGGTGGACTACGAAGCCTTCAAGATGAAACGAGAAGAGACAGTCTCAGAGGTAATCAATAGGTATATTAAATTAACTAATGAGATTAAAGCTCTAAGTAAATGTTAGATGAGGAAGATAAAATTGCTAAATTGGTTAGAGGTCTCACTCTTAGGTGGGAAGAAAATTAAAGGCACTAGTTCTCAAAGCTAAATATGGAAGTGACTACTCAACCAGAGATGATGAGATAGCACTCATTACAAAGAAATTTAAGAAGCTGTACGGAAAAGTTAAAAATTCAACAAGCAACAACAGCAAAAATACACACAACAAAAAATGGAGTCTCTCCAAATCTTCTAGAGATAGTGTGTTATAAATGCAAGAAGCCTGGACATATTAAATTAGAATGTCCAAATCTGAAGAAAAAGGAGAAAAGATACAAGAAGAAATCCATGAAAGCAACACAGAGTAATAGTGAAGATTTTAGCATTAGTGCTGATGGATCAGAAAGAGATTCAAAAGAAACAAGTCATATGGCAATTTCTGATCTGATCAGCAAGCAGATCATGATGACTGCTTGCTGATCTGGTGACTTTTCTATCTAATTATTTTCTTCATCCTTTTTGTTTAAATCATTTCTCTCTATATCTGTATTATTATCAAAATAGCTCCGTTCTCAAGAATTTATATTAGTAGAATCAAATTTAACATTTTTCTACTACTAAAGTTTTTCTATTAAAAACTCTATAAGCTTTACTATTTAATGAATATCCAAGAAAAATACCTTTATCAAACTTTGCATCAAATTTACTTAAATTATTTTTATCATTAACAATGAAACACTTATAGCTAAAAGATTAGAAATTGCCATTAGACCTGCTTCTTTTGAATCTCCTTCTGATTCATTAACACTAATGCTAGAACCTTCACTATTACTCCACGTTGCTTTCATGGCTTTCTTCTTGTATCTCTTCTCCTTTTTCTTCAAATTTGGACATTTTGATTTAATATGTCCAGGTTTTTTGCATTAATAACACACTAATCTGTAAAAGATTTGGAGAGACTCTCCATTATCTGTTGTGTGTACTTTTGCTGCTGCCGTATGTTGAATTTTTTACCTTTTCTGTACAACTTCTTGAATTTATTTGTAAAGAGTGCTATCTCATCATCTCCAATTGAGCAGTCACTTCCATATTCAACTTTAAGAGCAAGTGCTTTTAATTTTCTTTCTTTTTCTTTTTCAGCATCTTGTGAGTTAATATACAGCTTATGAGAAATAAGAGAGCAATAAACAGTATCGAAATTAAGAGATTCAAGATCTTTATCTAACAAAATTGAAGTTTTAACTTCCCACCTAGGAGTGAGACCTCAAACCAATTTAGTAATTTTATCTTCCTCATTTAGCCTTTTACCTAGAGCTTTAATCTCATTAGTTAATTTAATATACTTATTGATTACCTCTAAGACTATCTCTTCTGGTTTCATTTTGAAGACTTCGTAGTCCACCATGAGCACATGTAATCTGGATCCTTTCACTTGATGGGTTTCTTTGTATGTTGTTGCTATCTTATCCCATATTTCTTTTTTTGTTTCACAACCAGAAACTTTATTGAATTCGTTGGTGTGCAGTTAGCAGAATAGAATGCTCTAGCTTTTGAATTCGATTGCATGCTTTTTTTTTCTTCGTCTATAAGTTCCTTTTTGGCTTTTAGAATTGTGACATTTAGATTTCCAATTTGAACAATCGTCTTTATTGGTGGTTGATATCCATCTTCTACGATATCCCAACGGTCTATATCTTGAAACTATATAAAATGTCTCATAACAACTTTCCAAAATGGATAATTATCACTATTGAACATAAGTGTTTTATGAACAAAATGGCCTTCCTTGAATGGAGTAGCTACAGAAGGATTTCCAGAACTTGAAACCATGTTGCAAATCACTCAAGGCTGTTAAACCTTAGGAGAATGAGCACTGCTATGAGATTAATTGTTGATCTCGAAGACACACAAAAGGGGGAGTGAATTAAGTGTCACTCAATTTTTTAAACAAGTTCTTGTAGAGCAGAAGTAAAGTGTATTCTAGTAAAACAAAATTGTTTAATGTGTAAAAATGTTTATGCATAATGTTTTTGAGTGACACCCATTTTACTAGATGACTTATTCATCAACAGTTTCCATTCCTTTTTTATCTTTCCTTGAAACCCTATGTGCAAAATTTCTATGAAGAAATCACAAAAATGGCAAGGGTTAAAACCACAGCAAGACGACATCCTAAAAGGGCAGCTGATAAAGAATAGCAACAAACAACCACACAACAAAGAATACAATGTAATATTGCTATGATATTGATATGAAGGAACCAATTACAACACAAGTTCTGTAGATTTACACTCAAAAGGAATAAGAAAAAAAATAGAACAATCACAATAACGAAACAATGAGACTAACGCCCCCCAAGAGCAGAGAATTGCCACAACTCCCTCTCCCCTTTTCAGCCAAACAACTGAAACCACAAAATAATTCTCCTCAGCATACCCCCTCCCCTCCGTCCCTCCTCCTCTTATTCTATTTGTCACATAACTAACTCTAGGCCAGCTCAGCCTCCCTTCCATATGTTGGGCCTGTGGGCTTGTACTACCTGGTTCATAGCAGTTTCTTCATCAGCAGCCTCGCCTCAGTTGGTAAAAGAACGACCCACAACAACCACTATAGAAATCGGTTCCAAACGATAATCCACAACAAAAATCGAAGCATCTAGTTCCAAAAAGCAAAAAACCAAACAAACTCGCAAAATGAAAAAATAAGTATCCCTCTAAAGACCATCGATTAGGAGGTTATTGAGAAGTTTGCTCCAAATTTAGCCGCTTGGATGGAGACATAAGTGTGGAAATTGTTCATCACCTCCACTAGCAATTTTTTCTATCCTGAATTAGTGCGTGAGTTTTACAAGTCCATCGATCACATCCAAGAAGATAGCTTACTGTAGTCATTCGCAACACCAAGCTCGATGTGACCACCGACCTACTTGGCAAGGTATTTTCCATTCCCTGTATTGGTATTAGGGTAGACAGAAAGTTGGAAACTTCTATGATAAAAAATTTTAATAGGAAAAAACTCCTAAGAGATACCGCCGAATTGGCTAGTCTCCCTAAGGATCCTCCATCAACTTGCATGGTCACCAAATTTAGAGCCTTGCATAAGTTTATTTGTGACTACTTCATACTTAGGACAGGGAGTGCAACGTTTTTAACCTCGATTGATGACTGCATCATATGGCATTTTTTGCATAACAAACATATAAATTTGCCTCATTTGTTGTTGAAAATAATGAACGAAGAAAAATCAAAGATTATAATGCCTTATGCTTTATTGTTAAACAACATCTTTGAGTATTGGTGCATGAATTTGGGAAAAGAGGTTGGTCAAAAGTTTTTAAGTCTCAATGTATTTCAAAGAATTTTTTTAAAGAATCCACAGCTAGGACCAAAAAAGCAAGCAAAAGAAAGGTTGGAACCTCTACTAGGCGGCCATCATCCAAAAAATCTATTGTTTCAGTTGACTCATCGACACCCACAACCTCTGCCAGTATACCTCACTCTGTCTCCACTGGTATTCCCTCTGAAAAGTTGCAAAATTTATTTCAAATGCTATCTCCTGAACTTGCTTCTCATTTGATCAAGCAAATGTCTGTGATAATTAAGGAAGCATCATTAGATCCGATGCTTTCTGAGAGCAAGAAGCAGATTAAGGAAACTATAAAGGAAGAAGTGATAAATAGTTATGGGAAATCGAATTCTACATCCTTTAGTCCAAAATTTGGCAGTGAACACCACGAGTCAAAGAGTGAAGAAACGGTTGATCCTAAACATGTTGATGAAGCACCAGAAGATGAGTTCGATGAATTTGTAGAACCAGAGGAAGAAAAATCTGTTAAAGAAGCTGAAGGTAGTCTAGCATATTCGGAGGAACAAGAAGGTAACTTTGTTACTGATATTACAAAACCAGCAAAGGAGAATTTTATTCCTGAAGTTCCTGCAACAGAACATGAAGCTAAATTCAAAAATGTAGTTACCACAGTCCAATCAGATCTCCTAGCTAGCTTGCCAGTAGATTTATGCCCAGAACAACCTCACACCTCTGAAGCTCCTATTGATGATCTAAATGTCTCTGAGAATCAGACCGCGTCTTTGCATTTGGATGAGGATGATAATCCTCCTACTGATGTTTTACAAACTGATAATCATGTAGTGCTAGAAGAACATGTTAATGCTGCTCCAGCAATTGGGTCTGAAATTGATCTTGAACTTGCCCTAATTAATGAAGAATTGGCTCAACATTTTGGAAAGTTATAGTCCACTCATCTTTAAGTCGCCACTCTTTTTCGCAAGCGAGCCACCTTTACTTTAACCCTTTCTCCTCACGCTTAAACCAATATTTTTCTCTAAATTTTTGTGAACAATTTTTATTTTTAGGTCTTTGATGAACTTGTTTGTCTAATTTTTTTGTGTGTGGAACAAGTGTTGTTTGTTGGATGTTACTTACAGTTGTTTTCTCCTTATTTGCTAATGACAAAAAGGGGGAGAAAGAGTTAGCTAGTTATTTGTTTTAATGCTGTGTTGTGATGAATTCTATTCTTAATTATTCTAATTATATGATTGTGTTGAATTCTGTTAAATTCTTTTCTTAATTATATTGCTATAACTGCATTTTTTGCTTGATATATTTATGGATTGCAACTTGTTTAAGTTAGCAAAATTGATATTGGTCTTATACTGTTATTGATTTTATTTAAAATCTTGCAGCATTACAGGTTACTGAATCAATATTGATCATACTTATTGACTAGAAAGGATGATTGCTAATACTGGTCTGATAGTTAGCAGAATTGCCTTCGATCAATTCTGTTTTAATTCTTTTTCTTATACAATATTATACTTACGGATATTTTTATAGAGATTATACTTATATACATCCCCCGGGCATATAATGTGGGGGAGCATACATATACTAATCTAGATAGACTTTTAGCTAAGTTTATCAACATTTTTTCATCATAAAAAAGGAGAGATTGTTGGCTTAAGCCAACACTGTAGCTAGTATACTCTATTTTTCAGATTCAGAAAATCTTTCATTTTTCATTTTCTTCTACCTTTTATTCACTGTTAGGGGTGTACAAAACTCGAGCCGACAGACCCGATTAACCCGATCCAAACTGGTTGGGGTTAATAAGGTCGATTCGGATTGTAGAATTATGAGAATTTCGGGTTCGGGTTTAAACCCCCCTAAAACTGATCCGACTGCGAACCCGAATATCATAACTATATAAAGCCAAAAAGCCTGATTTCCCTTACACTTCCTTCGGTCGTTCGACCCCAAATCCCTAATCCCACCTAGTCGCCCTTGGTTTAAAGTCCTCTTCCCTCTCACTATGTTGGTGAACGGCGGTTTTAGCCTCCCTCTTGCCTCATTCGTACCAATCATCATCTCCCTCGTTCCCTGCTCTTTGGCTTGCAAAAAGGTATGTCTCTGCTTTGTTCTTGTTCTTTTTTGTTCTCTGTTCTTTCATTTTTTTTTCTTAAGATGAGTTTTTCTTAAGATGCTTTGTGTTAATGGCTGTTCTTCTGTTGGTACTTCATAGAATTTTTTTAGTTTTGCATAAGTGGGAGAGAGAGATGAGAGATGAACAATGAGTGAGAGAGAGATCGAAGGTTGAAATGTCGAAATTCATCCTTTTTCTTTGGAAAAATTTGATTAATGTTTAAATTCATCCTTTTTCTTTGGAAAAATTTTATCTTTCTCTGGTTCAGTTAGATCTCAGTCATTATTTGAGCCTATACATAAGATTAGTCGGTAATTTTTTTTTTTTCAATAACAGTTTTGATTTCCTTTAGATTTCCTGTCTGGCAGGAATTTCACAACTTTACTATTTACCCCATACTTGATTTAAATTGAGGGTCGAGGCTTGTTTCTTTTGTTTATTGCTTGCCATTTTTAGCTTTTCTGCCTTCCAGATTTGTTTCTGCTTCTGCCATTTTAATTGTCCTTGTGCTAAGGTAAAAGTTTTGAAATTGCAATCAAAGTTCAGAAGTTGAAATTGTGGAAATTAGGAACATTTTTGGATAATTCAAATGCGCTGTGTTCCAGTGATGAGAATTGAACAGAATTTTTATGTGAAATAGTAAATTAATACAATATACACTTACTGTTCAAGCTGGTTTTGTACTAATTTTTGGAAATCAGTGGATATATATCTATTATCATTGGAAGCATGCCTGGAAGTGATAATTACTACTAGTCATGGGTTTTGTTAAGATAATTAGAACAAGGGAATGATTAATTAAACAACAATAAAAATAGCAGCAGTAGTGATTTGAATAATTGTAAGAACAGTCAAAGGCATTTGACTTGCATTGCTTAGCTTAATTATTTTTTTAATTACATCACATTCCAGTATTGTTGTAGGCATCTATTTTTTACATCAAATTGTGGTTCTTTTTCTCACTCTCAGTGTTTGATTTATTGTTCTTGTGCAGGTTTAAGCTTAAGAGAGTAATGAAGTTTGAGGAAAAAAATCAGTGGAAATCTTAAAAGGGGAACATGGGCCATGTGGCTAATATTATGTTTGCTGTAATTTTTAAATAAGTTAGTAGTGTTTAATTATTATTTTGTTGTAATTTTTAAATTGTTAGTTTGTTGTATTTTTAAAATATTTTTATGGTGGTGAATATTGTTTATTAGGATTTTAATTTAATTTTGATTTAAACATGTAAATTAAAAAAAAATTCAGATAGATAGAGTTAAAAGGGCCCGGGTTCGAAAAATGTCGGGTTGGGTTGAGCCGAACTCGGCAAATGCACACCCCTATTCACTATCCTTCAAAAATTTTAAGGAAAATGAAGAATCCAGCTATAAGAAAGCATGTTCCAACATTATCTATTAATCAAGAAGAAAACGTAGAGATAAGTGAATTGCATGTTTTTTTCTTTGCTTTGCTTCATTATAGTTTTCTGGTGACTTTCATTCTAGAATGTTGATATTCTTTACGTATGTTGCTTGCATTTTATATTATATTAATATATTTTCTTGTGTTATTGTTAATGCAAATAGTGTGTGATTAAGAAGAGGGAAGAGAATATCACAAATAATTGGACTATCGATAGACGAAGGTGATATCAAAATCAAATTTCAAGATACATAGCTCAAAATAAAAGCAATTCCTTCGAATTGAGAGGGAGAAAGAGCACCGACAAGTTTGGTATTTGAGAGAAGGATCGAGGGGAGGGATAAAGCAAGACAAATTCGATGTTAGGGTAATAATAATAATAATAATAATAATAATAATAATAATAAAGGGATAGTTTTGAAATAAAGATAAGCATATAATTGAAAAGAGATATTTCTCAAAGTTAAATCAAGGAGCATTTTTGAGGAAAATGAGTTGAAAATGGAGCAAACCATGCAATTTTTATTTTTTTTCCTCCCCAAGAAGGTAAATTAGTTTGTGTGTTAATTCGGTTCATACCATTCAATCAAATATTTATATATATATATATATATATATATATATAAGAGTCCATATATACTCCACAGAACTAGTTTAGGCCAAAAGTTAATGGTAGCATTAACAACTTCATATATATATATATATATATATAAGAGTCCATATATACTCCACAGAACTAGTTTAGGCCAAAAGTTAATGGCAGCATTAACAACTTCAAGCTACAGATCACAGAATACCATTCAAAATAAGAGTTAAATTCAAAAATCATCATTCCATTTTTAATTTGTACTAAGCAACTTCCTATAAAATTAATTAAATCCATTCACAGCAATAACTGAGGCCATAAAGAACTTAAAATTTTAACTCAATTCCCATTCCGTGGATAATTAAGATTTTAAGCAACTAAATTACCTGCTCATGAAAGGGGCACCAACATACTCATAAAACCTTGGTAATATTGCCTGAAAACACACACACACATCAAGCTAGTAGCCAGGAAAGGTTAAGTGAGCTTCAAATCATGAAAGTTAAAGGAGTTCTTCCACTTACCTGGGAAATCACATACAAGCACCCAGAAGAGGCAACATAGTTCCATCCCTTCCAAATTAGTTGGCAGACATAATAATTGTTGTTCCCATAATAAATGAATTTGTCCGAAGGGATTATAACTGTAAAAACTGTAAAAAGTATCATCATTATCATCGTCAAATCCTTCTAGCCTTCTCATTCACATATTTCTTGAAAAATAAAGCCAAAGATAAACCGTGGATTATAATTCCTTTACGATCTTTCTCATAAAGGATGCATTTCGATAATAATGCAACATTTGATACTAACAAAGATCCCATACAAATTGGCCCCTATAAAAGAGAAAAAGAAAACTGACATTAATTAAAGGCTCATCGAAGAAGAAAAAATAAAATTAATAAAAGAATGCAGAAACTATTAATACCTGATTTTCGGACCTTTTAAGTGGAACTTTAGTTTGTGGGTTTTGAAGAACTGCTACTTTCTCTGATGAAATTGAACGTGAAATCTTAAATTTGTGGAAAATTTTGAGGAATTTAGATTTGAGAGTGGTTGTTTGTTTGGTGGGAATTGAAGGTGGGGGTTCCGCTTTAAGATGGAGGAGAAATTGGTAGAACTTGAGAAAGAGAGAAAATTTGAGGAATTTGAAATTGGGATTTGTAAAGGTTGCTTTGTATTTGAATTGAAATTTATTAGCTTTGGCATTGATTTTGGTTTTCCATAATAATTGTTGATCTGCAACTTTCATTGTAAGCAGAAGTGAGAGAAAACTATGGGTGCCAAACTAGCGGTTGAAGCTGCAGCTTCGTTGGAATTAATTTAGCTTAGTAATTAGGTTTAAACAGAAAGAACTTCCCAGCAAAACCGCGTCGTTTTAGCGTTCTATAGGTGAAAAGCAATAATTTCTAAAAACACAGGTTGCTTGTTTACCCCAAATTCCCAATCCGCCTTAACCCCTTACCTCCTTCGTTCTCTCTCGATAAACAGCCAGCCTCGTATTCTTATCGCGTCTTCTACCGTCGCTGGCCACCGGCATTTAGTGTGGGTCGTTCTAACCTCTCTCACATCAATCCCGATCTCTGTCTCATTTCTGTTTCTCTTCTTCTGTGGATCTAAAGAATCTAAATTTCAAAGGTATGTTCTAACTCATATCTCTTTTTCTTCTTGGTTTTTATTTTGGTTGATTTAATTTCGGATCTTTGGATGCAAGTTTTGAATTGATTTTGAATCTGTACGATTGCTTTTGAATTAATTTTAATGAATTGAGAGGAGTCCTGTCGTAGTTGAAAAAAGTAAATGGGGCTGCTGCTTTGGCTCTGCAAATTTAGTTAATTTTCTGCTGCTTTTTGAATTAATTTTTTTTGTTGCTTGAAATACAATATTTTTTTTTTTTGAAGAAGAAACTAA
This sequence comes from Excoecaria agallocha, assembly GCA_037975025.1. Taxonomy (NCBI): domain Eukaryota; kingdom Viridiplantae; phylum Streptophyta; class Magnoliopsida; order Malpighiales; family Euphorbiaceae; genus Excoecaria; species Excoecaria agallocha. The sequence goes on along the minus strand of CM075806.1, from coordinate 60,739,720 downwards.
ACACACAAATCAAACTCTAGTCAGCCTGGGAAAAAAGATTCCCATGGCATCAGTGAACAAAACAGACCCCATGCCTGAAGGACAAGCAGAGTGCCACACAAAGGCACTATCCTGGCTAAAAGTCCAACTGGCAAGCTTATCCGCAGCGGCATTAGCTTCCCCGTAAACATGATGAATAACCACCTGCCAATCTCGATTGAGCAACACTCTAATGCGCAAAATGATAGGACTATGCGACGGAGGAACAACTAGATTAAGATTAAGGACAGAAACCACACTTTTGTTGTCAACTTGAACCAGAATTCATCTCCAACCTCTCTTCCAAGCTTCCTGAAGGCCCAACAAAACACCCCAGATCTCTCCAAAGTAGGCATTATCACCGCCCATGTAAGCCGAAAAATCATCCAACCATCTACCCAAAGAATCCCGAAGAAGACCTCCACTGGCTGCCTGCAAGCAGGACTGACGAAAAGAACCGTCAGTGGTCAAAATAGTCCAACTAGATGGCGCTGGCTCCCAACTCACCAAAATTTCATGTTTCCCAGCATAACTTTGACTAACCTCGAGCAACGTATTCTTAGCTTCCACGGAGGATACTGAAGAAGAGAGAATAATCTGCTTCTTAACGCCCCGAGGAATAATCTGCTTGAAATACAAATTTAATTGTTCCAATTGCAGCTGATGATAATTATAAGCTTTTTTACTTATCCTTTATGACTAAAAAATAAAATATATATATATATGGTTAGAGAAATTATAGTTTTTTTTTATTTGAAATTATAAATTTTTTGGCATGTGTTGGTTGCCTGTATATATTTGGTTACTAATATCTGTTATTCTTAACAGAATTTTTCAATTTCTTGGCTTTTGTACCGATAATGTGCATAGTGCAATCCAAGTTATAGTGGAACAAGTTACCATTTTTTCTCTCTCTTTATTTGTTCATTTTGTGTAAATGTGGAGAAAGACTGAAGGAGTCGTGCAACGCTTGCAATCCCGTACTATATGTTCAAACAATTGCACAATTCGATTTTATTGTAATATTTGAATTTGCTCTTCTATAATTAAGTGATCCGGGAAATATATTTGATAAAACTATAGTACATGTTCGTGTTAGAGTATTAGTTTAGAATCATAATCCTAATATGCTACATATTTTATGCTCTAGTTAGTTGATTTTTTGCAGTGGAGGATTCAAAATGAGATCAACAATATACTAGTAGTGAGTCTTGTTATGAGAAGGCGCACCATGTAACTTAGTACTTTTCTGAATATGATTTGCCAATAATTGTATTTTAGTTGATGGTTGGACGATACATGATATTCATTTTTCTTTTATTGGAAGCTACCATGGTATCATAAGATGATAATTGCCTTTGTTCGAAGGTAAATGAATTTTGAGGGATACCAGTTATCTTAAAATTACACTACACCAAAAGCATTGTCTGCTAATTGTTGTCTCTGATGTTGTTTGTATTATGAGGTTTATATTCGACTGGGTTCAAGCTGGCAGCCTCATGCAGCAATGTGAATAGCTTTGAGCTAAAGCTTATTGATCCAAGGCTTAAACTCTTTGTTTGTTCTAATTCTGTAATGTGCTAATGGCAAACTAGTTGAAAGTCTGATTACACTGCTTTCTGTTTTATGACATGTGCAGGTTGACATGGATCAAGAATCTGCACGAACTGCACGAGAATCACTGGATTTGACATTTCACATGTCGAACATTCTTGAAACAGGGCTTGATCGACACACTCTCTCCGTGCTCATTGCCTTGTGCGACTTGGGTCTGAACCCAGAGGCATTAGCCGCTGTTGTAAGAGAACTCCAAAGAGAGAGCACATCCTCTTCACCCAAATCTTAATGTTTCATCGCATAATTTCTCTTACTCTTGAATCCAATGTTTCATCACTCTCTGGATCTCTACTTTTCTTTCCATGATTCCATGGGAAATGTAGCTATAGACGTGATTTTCTGTAATGTAAGAGATTTTTAGGCCCCACCTGACCCAACATAATTGATTTGATTCTTATACGACGGACTTAATTTTTGTTAATTTCAACCCTTAACCCTCTTAACACCTTCAACTCTTGATCAGTTGATCCAACCAAATATGAAGATCCTTTTATAATTAATAGTGATTCTAATAATTTTATTTACTTTTCCCATGATAAAAAATAATTTTATTTAGTTTTTAAACCGCTTATTGGGATGAAATTAAACCGCTTGTTGGATAAAGATAAACAATTATACATTAATAACTAGAGAACCATTCTTAATTATAATTAGGATAAAATTAATAAACCACTTATTGGATGAAGATAAACAAATATATATTAATTAATTAATATCGAATAAAAAAAATTAGTATAAACTTGTAAGCTTTCTCATTCTGCACTCACTAAAAGGGGTGCGTAAAAAAATTAAAAATTCGGTTAACTATAAAGCTATAAAATTGGTTTGAAATCAAGCTGAATTTTTTTTTTAAACTAATCTAATGAATTAGGTTTCGATTTCTATTTTTAACACTTTTAATTTTCAATATTGGTTTTGATTTTTGGTCAACGTTAATTCATGGTTAACCAATTCATATATATTGTATTTTTATTTTTATACCTTAAATATTTTTTTTAATTTCCCTTTAAAACTAACTGATAATACTCATATTATTTGAGCTTGATGTTCTCTCAACCCAAGGCCTAATTCCAAGGAAAAGGTCAGGGTCATTTCAGTTAATATATCCGATCATTCTGACATGTCCGATTAACCTGATTTGATTGATATGACAGATTGACGTGTCAATCGTAGAGGCATGACTTTAACATCTCCATCTAATATCAGCCACCTAATCGGTGTGGTTGCCATAAAGCTGTCACATCACCACAGTAAGCTATTATCCTAGGTACTCAGGAGCCTAGTTGTAATGGCCTCAACGTTGGACTAATCGTGAATAGTATTTTTCGACAGTAAATATTGTCTTTGGGCTAGAAATGACAACTGGAAGTGAAAAATATTTTATTGGACTATTGAAAAGTACTAGTCACGGGTAGTCCGGAATTGAAATTTAAAGTAAATTTGAGGTCAAATAGGCCTCCGAAAGCCAAAAGAACAAAAATCGAGAAAATTAAGATTTAGGATTTTTAATTAAATTTTTGGGTCGTTTTGACTATTAAAAATATCAAATGAAGTCTAAAAATTATAAAAAATTATATATGTGCCTAAAATAATATGTAGAATATTTTGATAGTAAAAATTAAAATTTTTCGGTAATACCGGTATTTTTGAATCGGACTGATAAAATTGAATCGGAGCCGAAACGAACTCCGATTTGGCTAAAATTTTAAGTATAACCTAATTTTGATGTGATATGAATAATGAAATCAAATTTGAAGAGAATTAAAGCTGGAAAGTGGGAGAAATTAATTAGGGCTAATAATCGGGTAATTATTGGGCCTAAACAATTAAATTGTTCAAGCCCATTTAAAGCCCAGTCCATAGCCCATTTATAAGCCATATATAAGCTGCCTTTCTCCAGAAATCTCCAGCAGCAACTCATTCCTTCTTCATCTCCTTTGGGTGGCCAAAACACACTCCCATCAATTTCCTCTCTTTTTCTTTCAAATTCTCACCAAATCTCACCAAATCAAAGCCTACTAAAGTGATTTCAGCCTCTCTAGAGGTCGCTAGCTAGCTCTACTCTTTGATTCAAGGAAGGAAATCAAGAGAAATCAAGGGTTAAAGTTTAGGTGTCAAAGTTAGGTATGTGAAATTATTCATTTTAATTTGATTTTTAGATACCTACTACTAGTTTTGGGTGCCTAAAATTCATTTTTGCTGTTAATTTTAGCATTTGAAGCCAAAATAATTGAGTTATATTTGATGGGAATTTCGGTTTGTGAAGGAATCCAAGAAGAGGAGCAAATTTCTCAAGCTAAAGGAAAAGGAAAGGAAGTCTTGGCAAGGCTAATCCATAGTATAAGGTGTGTGACTAATTAATTCTTTTATTTTCCTATTAATTAAGTGATTTTCCTTTAGGTTTCTTAAGAAAATTTTCATATATTGGGATATAATTGCAAGTAATGTTATATTCATGTACTTAAGACCTATATATGCTTATTAGAGACCTTAAATGAAGTTAAAAGAATTTGTAAGGTGGGGTTGTAGTGTAGGCCGAATGGTAATTCATAAGGAATTAATGTGAATTTGGGTGATTTTAGTGATTTTAAGCTTTCTAATGCTAATATTAATGTAAATTAATAGTTATGAATTTTTATAGAATTTATGAAAATTAAATGAATATTTTCGGAATAAATTTTAGTTAGGTATTAGTTGAAAAATGTGAAATTTGAATGAATTATGGCATAATTTATAGATTTAATGGTGAACTAATGTGAAATGATTCATAGATTGTGTAAAGAAGATAGATTGTAATTATAAGACACTGATACTGTACTAACAAGGAATGAAAAGTAAGGAAAAGCATGAAAGATTAACTAATAAAAAGAAAATTAAGAAAATATGTGCCCTTAGAAAGAGTCAGGCAGTAAAATCTAGTTCAGGATATAATTAGCTGGCCATAGGGATACATATACCGCGGTGCAAGTCATGGCGACTTGCTTTACTATGGTTGGATCGCTGATCTCCATAGTATATCTGTCACACGTACTGTCATATGTTCATATATTATATGAGGGATGATTCTGAAAGTCATTTCTCATTCTGTTGTGGTCATGTGGGGTCCACGTCCCGCATATCCGGTCTGAAAGTTTTTTGCCGGGTCTGTACTAGGGGTATAATGATAAGAAAATATTAAAAGTATAAAAGAGAAGTTAAAATGAAAGTTTAATATGAAAAAGGACTAAAATGAAAAGGATTTAGAAGTTTAGAGGTAAAACGGTAATTTTTTTAAAAGGTGAAATTAATTGGTAAAAGTAATAAGGGAAATAAGTAATAAGGGTAAAATGATAATTTGATCAATTAATTGGGTAAAAAGTCAACCGTATAAAGTTAAAGGACTAAAATATAATTTTACATGAAAAAGATTAAATTAATGATTAATCAGTAAATTATAAGTTAATTAATAAGATAAGATAAGAAAATAAGGAATAAAAAGGGCAAACTAGTAATTAATAGTATAAAATGACATTTTTGAAATAAAAGAGAAGTTCAAGAACTAAATTGAGAGTATAAGAAAGTTTATAAGTTAAATGAGAAGTTAGACGTTCATAAAATAAATATTGCTATTAAATAAGAAAAATCGATAATAAATCACTTAAACCAAAATTATTAAAAATATTTATATATTAGGAAAATGCTATGATTTTTAGTCACCACTGGTCATGTTTAATGCTCAGCATGTAGGATTGATTGCGTGCTGGTACAGCTAGGTTGGAGCTTGGGTACACAGCAGAAAATTAAAGCTGAAGAGTTAGAAAGAATATTTTTGTGGCATGTATATATACTTATTATGTTTTGTTTTATAAGGATGATACTGTAGCAATGACCGTACTGTGTATTATTTATAGTAGTATGTGGATGAAGAATTGAAGAGAATGGATGACATGCATGTGTTGTTTGACAGTATTTATGAGTTGTTATGATTGGATATAAACTGTTGTGTCTTTGAGAGACTGTGTAAATATCTGCTTTTCAAAGGGCTAGTTAAGAATATAGCCGTTATATTGCCAAAATTTTATTAAAAGCATAAAAATTTTTGAACAGTTATAGGACAATGATTAATGAAAGTTATATGCATGAAGGTTGTTAAGTTAAAGGAATTAAGGGTTGTAAAAAAAAATTTACGACTTTTTACCTGTTCGATAAGACTGTTACAATAAGGGTGTTACACTAGTAACCCTATTACCATGGGTGTGCTATAAATAGCTTATAACTCTCAAAATCAGGTACACATGATCTTGAGACCTTCTCTCTCTAAATTCGTTCACTCTCTAAACTTTACTAACTTAAGTTTTAAAGTATTAATGTCCGGACAAACTTTCTTGCAGGTCTATTCAATCTTGCCGATCTGATCAGATTACTCTCCCATCCAATCTCCCTCATTTCTGACATTTCAAGGTTTATCATTAACGTAGAGTAATAGTTTTATTTTTATAATAAAATTTTTATAATAATTTATATTTATATTTAAATTATGTCATTTTTCTTAATTATATAGAGTAATATTTACATTTATTATATATATTGGTATCTATATTTTACTTAATAGCATTTAATTATATTTTTCTTATCTTTTAGAGTCTGTTTTAAAATTTAATTTTGTTCAAAAATTTTTTTTTGACTTATAATTAAATAAGCTAATTTTTAATAAATATATATCAAATCCACTTTATAATATTAGCTATTAATTTATTGAATATTAATTTTGACTAGTATATTATATCTATTTCTTAATTTTTATTTTGAATTATTTTACATATTTAAAATTAAATTAAACTTTTTCTAGTTTTTTATAATTATATACCATAGATTTCAGAATTTAATCGAAAAATATTAATTAATCAAATTAAAAAAATAAAATCAATGAATTTATTAACTTAATATAACAAATTGATTAATAGCTTTGAAAGATCAGTTTTATGAATTGATTAATTTTTTTATAATATATCGATTAATTAATTTATATTCATTTTTAGCTACAACATCGAACGAAATAAAATGATAAATGATGAATTTAAGATTTTATTTTAGATGGCATAATAGCTGTCATATTCCATTTAATCGAACCTTTTCCTAGTTGACGTGTATGTCCAAAAAAAAAAAAAAGAAAATCCTAGTTGATAATAATTCATTCCTGGTGGACATATATGGAGTTAAATCCGAAGATTAAGGCTAAGGCAATTTGGTTCAATGAAAATGGATTACGGTGGCACTCTATCTTTATCTACTCACCTTCAAACAATTTGCTATGATGTGACGTGGATAAATAAAATAAAAAAACTATCATAATATACACAGAAAACACATATGCCAAAAAAAAAATATATATCATTATTGGCTCTTATAGAAATTCGATCACACGTAATATTATCAGTTTAGAGTATGTAATTTAGGTGAAATAATCAACTTTTTTTTAAAAAAAAATAAGTAACGAATAAAAAGTAAGTGAAATAAAAAAGGGGTCATAATTCGATTTTAAGAATTCAATAATACGTTTTTAATATACATAGTCGAATTTCAGGGACTTATAATACTGGCCTCTGATTTTTATAATTTTCACTTTCCTCCTAATTTGAAAGGACAATGATGTTGAATTGAGTTATAAATTCTCTCTCTCTCTCTCTTCTTTCTCACAACTTAGCAGTATATATGTATGCAGTAACATATGATTAATTTTGATATGACTTGAATTTAATTGGTATTCCAAAAAGCTTATAATAACATATGATTAATGTGATATGACTTGAATTTAATTGGTATTCCAAAAAGCTCAGTGTCTTATTCTAAATAAGATTAGAATTAAAATTAGAATTCTAGTTATGTTGGTAAATATTAGATTAATTCAATTAATCATAAAAGTATGGTTCATATTATTTGGATGACTCTAATATATAGTGGGCTCAAAATAATTATTATTAGGCATGTAGGAAATTTTAGAATCATTCCCACTCCCTATAATAATGAAATCTTACAGCAACTAAACCTAAAGAAGAGATTACATGTTTTCTTTTTATAATTATTATTAGGCATGTAGGAAATTTTAGAATCATTCACCTTTGAAAGGAACAAATAAAAGAGAAGGTGATAGTGAATAAATCTACTGCATAGAGAAGTCATTTTGCGCTCATGGATCAAGATTAGTATCTCATTTTTCTTTTTATAGATTGAATCCTAATTTATTGGGTTGAATCGTTTGTATCATAATAGAACTAGAGCGATTTCTAGACTAAAATATTGTTTAGAAAATAAAAGGCATAATAGCTTATATGTGGTGTAGAGTTTATTATAACATTTTGATTTATATTGAAGTTAAATTGAGAATTCATGGTATGAAATTAATTAAATTTATTTATTGTTTCTGCTATAATTTTATATGAATTAAAATTTAAATTTTATTGTGGTGTTCTTTAATTTAGAACAAATATTATAATTAAATTTAAAAATTAATTAATTTTTAATTGAGTAATTGTTGATTCTGTTTGGCTTAAAATCGTCCTCTTTGACTTAGTTCGAATTGATTTCCATTAGGTTATATAACCTGTAAATTGATTACCGTTGGGTTGCCTTTTGCCTAAAGTTAATTTATTTTGGTTGAAAAGTTTTTAAACCATGATATAAGTTTGGTGCAAATTGTCCCTTTTTGATTCTTTGGGAAAAACGTTGGAATTCCCTAAAGCTTTTGTCCATTTTGGTTTGCTGATGTCAAGAAAGACATGTTGGTTTGTGGAAATTATCAAAAGACATTTTGGACATTTTCATCTTTTTGTTGGAATTGTCAAAAAGCACTTTTGACGACTTGCTGTGATTTCCGAAACGGAAATCAAAAGATAGAGATGGCAAATTGTATCTTGTTACTCATAGTTTTTAGACCAATAAAATTTAATAGTAAAATTATGATTTAATTCCTAAAATTTTTTTGGATATTATAGTTAAATTTTTAAATTTATTTATTATTATTTAATTAAATATTTATTGTTTAAAAAGCTTGTTAATCACCAAAGTGATCTTACTTGAAAAGATATTTAGACATTTAATTATATATTATTTTAATAATTCATGTTATATGATGTTAATTAATGACATAAAAAATAAACTCAACAATTGAATTTCACTAAAAAAAAAAAAAGAAATTAGCGAGGGCTTGCTAATTCACTATAGACAAGATGATTGATTGTTGCTATTTGGCTACCGCTGGCGTTTTTAGCGACTAAAATAAAAAATAGTCGCTATATATTGTGCCGAAAAATCCACTGCTACAGTAAAATTTCTGTTACTAATTAATTTCTAAAATCAGTCATCATTATAATAAGAAAATATTAGCAACCAATATTCATTGTTATTTCTTATTGCAAAAAAGTTGATTCTTTTTTGCGACAAATTTGGCTTGAGTTTTCCATCGCTAAAAAGTTACAATGAAATATACAGTCGTTGTTTCCATCGCTAATATTTGTTTTTGTTTACTAAATTAGCATATTTTTAGCGAATAAAATGTTTTACTAAATCCTATGTGATTGGAATAGAAATATTCCGTGATAAGGCACAAGAATTGTTAGGGTTATCTCAAAAAAGATATATTAATAAAGTATTAGAGAGATTTATGATGGAAAAATGTTCAATGGGGGTTGTTCCAATTCAAAAAAGGGATAAATTGAGTGAAATGCAATGTCCCAAGAAGGCTAGGTATTGTCGAAAGTATTGTTAGACTACTAAGAATTTATTGTGATAATTCTGCAACTATCTTCTTTTCTAAAAATGACAAGTATTCTAAAGATGCTAAACACATGGATTTGAAATATTTATCAATCAAAGAAGAAGTGCAAAAATATAAAGTATCAATTGAGCATATTGAAACTGATCTAATGGTAGCAGATCCATTAACTAAAGGATTACCGTCTAAAATATTTATTGGCCATGTTGAAATGATGGGCATTATAGATAAGTCTTTGTTAGCATGAGATCATGTTATGTATATACATATGTTCGGTTATTTGCTATTATTGTTTTGACACTTGTGAATTCAATGAAAGTTATATTTTTGTTTATTTGCTTAGTTGTCACATTATGTTGTGTACACGTATTGTTTTATCGTGGTGACAAACTATGTTATGAGAAAACATTAAAGTTGAGAATTACAATATTTCTCGATTGCAGTTGTTATAAATTGAGTTAATTGTGTGATATATGAAAGGAATCATGTCGTTAAATGACTTGTGACCGCTACGATCCCATCCTTTTAGTTCATTTAAGTTTGATGACTTGACAGATTCAATGTATAATGCGCGCTTAAAGTATATTGTTGGATCATCAATTCATAGCATAGGCCAAGTGGGCCATATTACTTGGGTGACTCTAATATATGGTGGGCTCAAGATAATGGTTATTAGGCTTGTAGGAAATTTTAGAGTCACTAGGATTTTAGTATAAATAGAAAAGAACCCTTCCCTCTCCCTTCAATAATGAAATCTTACAGCAACCAAACCTAAAGAAGAGATTCCATGTTCTACACCATTGAAAGGAACAACTAAAAGAGAAGGTGAGAGTGGATAAATCTATTGCATAAAAAAAGCCATTTTGCACTCATAGATTAAGATTAGTATCTCATTTTCCTTCTTATAGATTGAATCCTAATTTATTGGATTGAATCATTTGTGTCATAATAAATTTAGGGGGATTTTTAGACTTGAAATATTGTTTAAAAAATAAAAGGCATAATAGCTTACAGTAAAAAGCAAATTATATTTCAAAAAAATTATTATTTGCTAATTCTAATACAATTAGTACAATTTTTGAAACTTACAAGGCATATTGAAAAAAATAGAATTCACGGAGAGATCATCAAATTAGTGGTTATAAAAATTCTCACATCATAGTAGAATTATTCTCTTTGTCTTGTCTGTAGATGCAGGTGTATTTGGTCGAGTCACGTTAAGTTCTTGTGTTATTTTTCTTTTCTCTCTTATCTTTGCTTATGATTATGTTAGTTAATTGCATTTAATATCAACCATTAAAATATTTAAAAATAAATTATTTTTAAATATTTAAAACGATCTATCTAGTGCGAATATGAATTAATCATATTAATGAAAGTTGGATGGAAGATGATTATATCATATAAAAAATTAACCCATCTAGTAATGTTAATTGTATTTGGGAATAACTCTTTTGGATCTCAACAACCTAGCTGAACAAGCAGAATTTAAAGTTCAAAACTAATATTAAAAACCTTGCTTCAAGAGACAGATCTAGAATGAGGGAAAAAGGAGGGCCAAAGATCATGTACAAAGGAGCGAATTTTGGGGTCAAATTGTAATTTTTCTTAATCACGTATTCAAAATACGTATATCAAATCTTGGGGATGAAGTAGGTGAGTGCATTTATAAGGTAGGCGAGCATTGTTGAGAGAGATACAAGAGGCATAAGGTTGTCATCTATACCGAATTTATGTTATTGTTTATATAAAAAGCCGACAAAGTATGTGATTATCACGCAAAAGTGATTTTTTTATGTGGCAAATTGCCATTGATGTAATTCATGAACACTATATGTGAAGCTTGATCTATGTATAAGTAAGTAAGCCTAAAGAACAAAATGTTGCGGTTTTAAAAATAGTTGTTGCTTACTTTGAGGTTTAAGTCTGGATTAGTCATCATCAGTATGTTCCATTTTGCTTCAATCAAAATTCTTTCCCATCTTTATATTGGGTGGTTGATGTTGCATTTTTTTCATCAGTTACTTTTATTATTTTTATTAAAATTAAAAAATAATAAATAAACTTAAATTTAATATTAAATTGTATGATTAAGACTAAATTATCAAATTTAATTGTTATGATTTTATTATAAAAAAATAAATTATATTATATTAAAAATATAAAAATAATATATAAATAAAATTTAAATTTTATTCAAAAATTACAGATAAAAAAAAACGAACAAAGTAAAAACTAATTAATTATTAACACTGAATTTTAGGTCCACGCTTCAATATGGTTCCCTTTTCCAACTTTAATTATCTCACATTTTTCCTTATACACTCCTTTTAGTCTCAGTTTAAAAAATAATTTTTTATTTTTTATAAAAATTAAAAAAATAATTAAAATATTTTAATTTTATAAAAAAATTATAGTTATTGACAAAAATTTTTTATATTTTTAAAAATTTTATTTAATTTTAATTAAAAATAAAGAATGAAAAAAATAAATATTTAATAAAATATATAATAAATATGAATATACATAAATATAGAATTATACTATTATTTGGTGTACTTCCCTCCAAACCCTGCCTATTAATTAGGCTCCTCATGCTTCATTGGCTACTTTAGTTTTAATTAATTTGTATTGTTTCACTAAAAGAGGAAAAAAAAAAAAAGAAGACAAAAGCTTTGAAATCATTTAATGATTAATTAATTTTTTACGAGATTCGAACATTTCGGATCTGAGAGATTGAAGTCCAAACTTGCAGGCTGACAACAAATTTATTCATTAGTTTTAACGTGGAACAATTTGGCATACATTAACTTTGAAATTTGAATATTATTTTTGCAAACTGAGAATGGCACGCTTATAACTGTCGCACACAAACAGCACCTTCCCTGCCATCCACTCTGAATTTTAGCCCCTCACGGCTGGGACACGTCACTCCCATACCACAAATTAACACCCAACTTTTTTCTTCATTCTTCCACCGCTTCTGTCGCCTAAATTACATGCACAATCATCGCATATTTTTTCGCTATTAAATATTAATTAATCTTTTCATCGTGTTAAAGTGATTTATAATAATAAAATAAAAATTAAATAAATTATTATTTAATTTTTTTTATCTAATAGTCTAAAATTATAGACACCAAATACATTTGCATACTAAATTTTTTCCTGTCATTTATTAGTGGTAAAATTTAATAACTACATCGTTAAGCTTCAGAATTATTTTTTTTCCATTCATGGTGACTTTTTTTTTTTTGAGGATCTAACAAAATCAATAATTGGATCGATTACTCTTTCCATTTTAAGTATTTGTCGCTTTTTTTTACTCATATTAAAATAATAATTATTTTTTTAATTTATTAAAAATTAATTTAAAAAGATTATAGCATTTTTTTCATATTTAATGAAGATATAAACAATGTATAAAAAATTAATAAAAATTTTAATTTAGCGTTGATACCAATAAAAGAATAAAATTAGAATATATATAATAAATATTTTATTGATTTTATAAAAAATATTTAAAATGTAAAAAATTTTTTCTCAAAAAAGCGACCGCTGGTCTAAAATAAAGGAATTATTTTATATTTTAATAAAAATTATAACAGAAGATACATAATAGACTGTGACCGAATTAATTTATTAATTCTTTATGGATGAATATCCGGTTCCAATACAATCATACATATTATTTTTGTTTCATTCACAAACTATATAATTTCCTATCTTCAAAAAAAAAAATCTATAGTTTCCTGAGATTTTGATTATTTCTATAAAAAAATGCTGCTTAGTTTATCGGATTAAAATTTAATATTATTTAATTTTTAATTCAACCATTTACAAGCGTAGTGCACGTGCAATTATACTCATATATTTATTTACATATTACTAGATTAAAATTTAATATTAATTTAATTTTCATTCAACTATTTGTAAGTGGCACGCATGCGCACTGAATTATAGCGGATTATTTCGACCAAAAAAAAAAAAGAATTATAGCGGATTATATCTCAATGAGGTGGCTTTGATTATATTATCATGATTTAAATCTCAATATTTTTTGACAAAAAAGAAAAAAAAAATCTCCATCATATTAACGTTATCTTCCTTCCACGTTAAAAGAAACAAAAAATAAAATCCAAATATGAAGAAAAAAGCTCTCATGATTTTTCATTTTTGTGCTACAGAAATTTTTACAATTATAAACAAATAGTAGAAACATAATTAATAAAAAGTGAGAATTCAACTTGGAACTCCAACAGCCACAACAAGATTACCTGGCCGTTGCCGGCGGGAGTCATTCCCCGGCGGAGCAGAGTCTTGGTGAGATTCAGCAAAAGCCGCAGCGGTGTTTTCAAGCAGGGAATGGCGGCAATTGGGGCAAGAAGAGTGTGATAAAAGCCAAGTATCTATACACGTCACATGAAACCCATGATTGCATTTAGGAAGAAGACGAATTTTATCTCCATCAACAAACTCCCCCAAGCAAATTGGGCATTCCGTCTCCGGAATATGAACTCCGGCCCCATAAACAGCCACCGGGATCTGCTTCAAATCACGTTTCTTTAGCCCTCTCACCGCCAAACGAGCTGCAGCTTGCTCCGGCGTCTCCATGGAGAACCGTCGGCTACACCGCAAAGCGCATCGGACGATTGAGTTCAAGCCTAAAGCACCGATCAAAGCACACAACAAAGCAGCCAATATAATGACCATATTGGTATCGAAATTTGCCTGGCCCTCACTAATGTAAGAATCACGGGTTCTGTTCCCAATGGCCGCGGCAGCTGGCGGAACACTCAGCTCCGTGTCAAGAAGGCGGCGATTCAAAGTGACCATTTTTACTTAGAATCGAAGAACAGCTGTGTGTTTTGTTGTAATTCGGGAGGAATTGAAGTATTTAGTTCAAGACAGGAACAGATACGTTGTAGAGATTCGGAGTAGAAAAAGACATGGAAAGAGCATCTTGTTTGTCTGAAAGATGAGAAGAAATTGTAAGAAAAGAAAGAAACGGTAAATTGTCAAGAGGGAACTTGGGGGACCGTTTCTTGAGCTTATCGATCAGAAAAATGGTCCTCTTTTGGGTTTTTAGTGTCCGAACAACCCAAACCCAACAATAAAGCGATAAAGCTGAAAAAAGATTTATATACAATGAAAGTTTTATGACCTTTATTGCCTGAACCTCAACCCACTTTTTTTCATCTTTGCCGGTGAATAGGGGGAATTAAATTTCCCTTGGCTTGTATTGTATATATACATACACCTACACCTACACCTACACCTACACATGCATATAAATAAAATCAAAATACTCGGATAGATATTCGCCAATCGCCTCCATATAAATAACAAGCAACAAGAACTGTCCCACTATCCTTAACTCATTATTTTCACTTTTCAGTACACAGCCTTACTTGTGGGCTCCAAGTTAATTTAAAAGAAAAGACTCATCATAACAAAATATAATGCAGTATTATAATGAAAACAAATAACTTGCAAATCTCTAATAATATAAATTTGTTAAAAAAAAAAAGAAAAACAATACTTTGCATAAAAGTTCCAAAATATAATTGGAGATATTTTGGTAGTGTAATCATGATTAGGCAGTTGGAGTACAGACTCCAAGTTACTCCTAGCCCTATTTAACTTGGCCAATGAAATATTAAAATAAAATTAAGCGTGGGATGGGAAAAATAATAGGAAGCTTAGTAGATATGTGCAAGTCACAGTTACAGATTTTGAAGCATAATGGGATATTTGTTGCCACCATCCCATTTGATCACTCGTTTCGTTTTTTTATTTTAATATTTTATTTTTTGGTATTATAATAAGGTAAAAAAGTTAATATGAGATTGAGGTATAAAAATATCTATTAATGACAAAATATCGTCCCACCTTTTTCCCACCAAAAGTGAACTTGATCTTTTAGGGCATATACAAACCTCAGTATTTTGACTAATACAATGGGAATCTATTCAGCCCTGTAGTCTGCCCTTAATTTCCAGTTATTCAATTTCGCAAATTTTAAAATTATATATATTTAACGAGATAATATTGTTTATCTTGCTGAAATATCTACATAAATTTCCAGTGATCAATGAATTTCTAGGTAAGTAATATCCCTTTAATAGCGATAATATTATTTCTAAATCCTCATAACTACCTTTCATTACCCTATAATTTATGCAGTTAAGTAGTAGACCTATCAAAACTTGATCCAAATATAAGTTCGATCTATACAACCCACATTTTTTTACCCAAATTTGATTTGATAATGGTTCATTTATGACTTGACGTGTTTAATCTGTAAAGTGACCCAATTTGATCCGATCCATCTATGATATGTTTGGATCAGTGATCCAATCCTATCTGTTTATATTCTTGTAATTTTTTATATATGTAAATATACAAATAATTTTTATAATTTATAGCTGTATAATTTTTTATTTTTAATGAAAAAATTTTAAAAAATAAAATAAAATAGTTATAAAATTTGATATGTTTATGATCAGATGTTCTGCTAATGATCATTTATGATCCAACTTAAACTAACTCGAACCAATCCATTTGCCATCTATAGGATTAGGTATTAGGAAAAATATCTAAAAAAAATAAAAGAAAAATCTTTCACAGCAGTTGGAACAAATATCTCTAGCGGCTTCAGTGAACAAATCCAACATTTTGGTTGAACGAATTAAATAGCTGAATAAATAATCCATATCGTAGGGAAAGCACAATAAACAGAAGAAGTTAAGAATAGAAATTCAAATAATTGAGTTGAGAATTTAGAAAAAGTTAAGCAAAAAGCTACGAACAGAAGATTTGTCTTTCTCTAATAGAAGTAGGTGGGAAGATACTATATAGAAATACGTTTACTCGGCAATTTAATAGAAGCAAGTTGTTATTTATTTAATTTTTTTTATCAAAATTTATTAGCAAGTTAATTAGTTGTCAAGAACTTCCATTTTATTTAAAAGTTATTAACTACAAAAAAACAGATTTACGGTATCATAATTTGTCATTCATGAATTATACAATCATGAGATCAAAATTCGGCCAAGATCCAATAAAAAAATTGTGATTTTACAAATAATTACCTTATTGATTATTACTTTATGATGTAATTGTATGATCATAACAACTAATCTATAGATATAGTAAAACAAGAACTATTGGAGTGGTTTCATGAGTCTCTTATACGTAAAATAAATAATTTCTCATTAATTGCAAATTATTTTTTCTTTTAATTCAACATTATCTTTTTTCTTATTAATTTTCTTTAATTGAAAATTAATTTTCCTCTTTAAAAACCTATGAAATTTAATTAAATAAGAAGTTTAATACAAAATTACAAATGTATTATCATATTATAAAAGAAAAAAAAATGCGTTCCTACTGGCTTTATGTTGGCAAGTATGTAGCATCAACAATTTAAAAATAAAAATAATTTTATCAGATCTCTTTTTCTCTATCCAAATTACTTAGCGTTAAACATAAGTGGTTTCTATTGAAGGTAGACAATTACGGCTCTAAAAATTGCTAATGAATGTGGACTTCCACATAAAACTAATTGCTATAACTTATAAATACATTAGTCCCATTGAATTATTTTTAGGTTGCTCTTTTAATTGAGGCATTTTATATGTCTTGTTTCTCCATATTTATTTTTATTATTTTTGTCTATTTTATTTATTTATTTTTGTTAATCTTGATCTTTTAATTGTTTTATTCTATGAAATTAGTCTTTATTATTATTATTATTATTATTATTATTATTATTATTATTATTATTATTATTATTATTATTATTATTATTATTATTATTATCTGTCAATAGACACATCAATTTGGTGGGTAAGTCTCAAATCTCAATGCTTATTGAATTTGATGGGATTTTGCCTTTTGTTTTCCCTCTATGCTGATTTTTCCGCCTTGTTTTCTTTTTCTTTACTCAATGTTTTATTAATTTTTGTTAATCTTAATTTTTATTATATTACATTTATTTAAGAAAATAATTCTTTAATGTACCCTTTTTTTATTTTTAAAGAACCTGCAAGGAATTACTATTCAAATTCTTAATATATTAAAATGATATATTTTTTTGTATATTTTTTAATTTTAGTTATAACTTTTGGAGTTGGACTAGAAAACTCTCCTTTTTGAGATAATTAATTATATTTTTTATCATTAACTTTTCCATCACTCAATTTTTAATTTAAATGATTTTCTAATTAATAATTAATTTTACTGTAGATACATAGATTAAAACATTATTATAGCGTGAATACTTTCACAAATAACAATATTCCTAAACAATAAAAACCGTTGCATAAATTCTCATTCATATTAGCATTTAAAGTGAAATAAAAAGTATTTTATTCATTCTCATTATATTTTATATATTTAAAATATCAATATAATCATTCACAATTGTATGAAACATTATTTCACGACTAGTTTTAATCACTACAAGAAAAATGCAATTTAGCAACGGAAAAATAACAACAAAAATTGATATTTTTCGTTGCTAATAAAAAATAGCAACGGAAATTTTCGTTACTAATCCGGCGGTTGCTAGAATTCCGTTGCTAAATTCAACCAACTCATTTTCGATGAGTTGGTAATTTTTTAACAATGGAAATTTCAATTTCGTTGCTAATTTTAGCAACCAAAAGTCAATTTTGTTTTTTAATAAGCTGCATAATTTTACATATATACAAAATGAGATTAGTTCTGATACTTTTCAGGGAATAAATTATAGTTCTAATGTGAAAATCAAGCAGAAATTTATGACAAGGTAGTCATTTGAATTTACACCAGTGGTCCATGTTAATACATAATTTTATATATGCTTAATGAGACTAGTTGCTAGTCAGAAGCCCTCTCACGTAGTAATTATGGCAAACAAATAGTGTTTGACCATGTATTTACTTCAAAAGATTTAACAAGCTTGTTATGTAACAAGGCAAATTTAACATATATGATTACCATATACAGTTTATAAGACACCAAAAACAACATATAGAGCAGTAAAAGAAAACCAACCATAATAGCCCCCAAAAAATACGAGAAAATCATCCTAAATTGATTATTTTTATGGTACAGACTATTTTGGTCATACTTTTGCTACAATTGTCAAATTTTTATTATAATATATTTTCGAAAAGCTCGTTTCGAGACGGTCATTTGTTACAAAAGCAAAGCTCCAGTAACGGTATTTTTCAGGCCCAAAAAATAATGTTAAGGTTGTTATTTTTTAGTTTAAAGTTTTTAGGATTTTTCAGGGATATTCGGTCTTTTCTTATTTTCACTCATATAAATTATTTTCTTTTCCTAGTTCAAGTAAAAGGAATCCATATCTTAATCACATAATTTAATAATAAATTTAAATATAATTATTTATTATTTATTATTTTAACACTATCTAAAATAAAATTGATTACAAAATATTAGCACAATTGTCCAATTAACCAAGTATCATGTGAGAAACTAAATGACAGTTAATTTATTCCTCAATTGTCCAATTCTTTTGTAGCATTGACAGGAATTTTGAAGCGAAACCCCTCTTTTTCCTCACCTGAATGTAAATTAGAAACAAATATATTATCTAATAAATCAAGCGAAAGAGAAGAAATAATAGTATCCTAACTCTAGGCTTCCCAACATAGGCATTAAAGATCCAGTGTGCTTCCTTTTCTTCTTTGGTTTCTTGATTAGGACACTAGTTAGAGATCCGCAGAAGTTGAGATTGAAGATTTTTCACTATTAAAAATTACGAAATTATGCTTTTCCCTTAACCCTTACTAGAAAATCACAAAATAATTCATTTTTGACCTGTTTGGAAAACTCATTTTACATGCTAATTTTCTCTTAAATTCGGGAAATGCACATCTAAGCTGAAAAAGACACCAACTTTCTTATATAGATAAACAGACATGATATCGCAAGGGATGCCCTACGAGTGTGCGTAATCTTTGACACATAAGAAATTGTTTCATATGTGGTGATAATTTCAAAAAACCAAATATATGAAGATGAAGAAATTTGGACAACTAGACTTACTCTGCCTTCCGAGCTCCTCTTCATCCTCTCAAGAACCCTTTCGAAAGTAGGCTTCCCAGTTGTTTCCCCAAGAGCTGCTATCAAATCTGCTCTTTGTGGGTCTAGCAATGCACCCACTGCTGAACCTATTGCAACAAAGTGCTTTGGTGAGAATGAATACAAAATCAAAGAAATGAATAAAATATGAAAAGCTAAATTAAGTAAAATCAAACCTGATTAACGAAAGTGGGAGGGAAGTAGATGTCCATAGCAAGAATTCCAACATTCTTTGCCATTTCTCTTAGCTACAAAGATAAAAATTAAAATCAAATCGAATAGTTCTCTTCTTCTTCTTCTTCTTCTTCTTGTTCTTTTTCTTCTTCTTCTTCTTCTTCTTCTTCTCTTAAAACAGAGATTTGAAATGAATAAATAAATAGAAAAAAGGAGAAAAAGAATAGAAACTGCGAACCCTTGAAAGCAGCAAAGAGAAAGGAGATGATGAGGACTTACGGTCGTCCGGTCACTGGATAGTGGCAGATCTGAGGAAAAACTGAGCAAAAAGTGACAGATCTGAGAAAAAAAAATGCCAAATCGTGAAAAGAAGAACAGAAATGAAAGAAATAGGATTTTTTCTTCTATATATTATTTTTTAGCAACGGAATTTAATTTCGTTGCTATTTTAACAATGATTTTAAATTTAGCAACGGAATTTAATACCGTTGCTATTTTAATAACGATTTTAAATTTAGCAACGAAATATGGCGGCACTTGGCGGCGAAAAAAAATTTGGGATGAAAATTAGCAACGAAAATTAAATTTCGTTGCTATTATTTGTACCTTCACTAAATTCGACATAAAATAGCAACTAAATTTATATTCCGTTGCTATTTTAGCAACGGAATATAAATTTCGTTGCTATTATTTATACCTTCAATAAATTCGATATAAAATAGCAACGAAATTTATATTTCGTTGCTATTTTAGCAACTGAATTTAATTTCCGTTGCTAATTTAGCAACGAAATATAAATTCCGTTGCTAATTTTCATCCCAAATTTTTCCAGCTGTCAAGTGCTGTCATTTTTAGCAACGAAAATTATTTTCTATTGCTATATTTTGGCGCTAAAATCTCCCTCCTTTTTAGCAACGGAATACAACCATTTTATATTCCGTTGCTAAATTATTAAAACTTCAACCAATTTTAGCAACGAAATTTATTTTTCGTTGCCAAATAGCAATGAAATTGGTATTTCGTTGCTAGAATGAATTCCATTGCTATTTTTCCGTTGCTATTTGGCTATTTTCTTGTAGTGAATGTAGGATATCAGATAATTTTGTCCCTTGTCGCCTAAGTAAAGAAATCGGTTTAGTTTGGGCTTGATTGGAAGATTTTTTTCCTATTTATATATTGTAGAACGGTAGGAATATTTTCATTCCTTTGTATTTTTTTTGGTATTTTATTTTTTGTACCACAAAAATTAGAAATAGAGAATCTATATCAAATCAAGTATCAAGGAAAGACCTAACTTAATATATATGTATATATATGTGTGTGTGTTAAACTGTCATAGAACAAACCCAATACAAATTTTACAATAAAATTAGTTGGGTCAAAATTTACACTAAAAAATATACCCAATACAAATAAAATAAAATATACCCAGATGGCTCATAAAATTGGGACGCCGAAGAAGCCCCTGCTTCTGATTGGCATGGGTGAGAAGAAGGCAGTAGCAAAAACGGCAGAATATAATGACCCCTAGCGTCGAGAATAGGAGCATTATCTGGGCTAGCGGTTTGAACATCAACTGCGGGAGACGAATAGGCAGGCTGAGCCTCTATCACCACTGGCCGATCTCCTTTTGTGACTGCTGGTGGCAGGGCATCAACGGTAGCAATTGGAGTAAGAGACTGATCATCTATAACAATGATTGTGGTTGGCTCTGCAATAGCGAAAAAAACCTAACTTGCCTCAGCTGTTGTAGAAGCGGCTTCCACCTCAACCCTAGTAGGGGCAGCCACGTCCCTTTTTTCCATCCGGCTTAACCAAAGCAATAACCTCCTCGGCTCCAAGAGTAGCAATCTCCTCCATTCGTTGTTTCATTGTCGAAGGTTGCGCTTCACTGTCAAGTTCACTCTTCCTCTTCAATTTGCGGAGGAACTTTGCCTCAGTCTTCTTCTTTAGCTCTTCAAATTTTTTAGCAGTTATTTCTACTGATGTCTTTTTATTTTTTTCATTATCCATCTTCCCTGTAAACAAAATAAGAAATAGGATTATATCGACCTTGAACTAAAGAAAAAGAACAAGCAAATTGATCTGCTAAAGGAGACAAGAAAAAGAGAAAAAACATGGATCGCTCACCCTTTATCTCTTCCTCTGGCTTGAAAGAATCGGGCAACACACTTAATAGGACATTGAAGTCCAATGGCTCTTTATTCTCATTAACCATGGATTGTAAACTCTTTATGTCTTATTGATAGGCGCGACAAATGCTAGATAGATCTTTCACATTGATCACCTTGTTTGCCCGAGCCAAACTCACCCCAAAACCTTTTTTAGCCCCAATTAACAAAATCTATCTTTGAAGCATTTCAAGGATGTAGGAACTTTGAAAAGTTTCTTATTCCTTCGACTTGTGAAATTAAAGAAGTTTTGGGAATTGACTTGCTCGGAAATTACAAAAAAAATGACTAAAAACTTCCAAATTCGAAGCCACTTGGGGATCATAATTTTTACACATAACCTTAAAACAAGCTATAATCCTTTAAGTGTTCGGGTTTAATTAATAAGGAGCCACTCCATATGCCTCAAGGATAGCCCAATCAAAAGGGAATCTCGAAGCAGACTCTAGACTAGCAAGGTGGATTATGAAAAAGACCCACGGGGAGGAGCAAAAAAAAGCCCCTCTATATAAGCCATCGATGGTGGGCAAACATACACATAATATCCAAGAGGAAGGGAAAATCGCTTTTCAAAGTCTTTAATTTCATCCCTGCTGAGATTACTATGATTGGCGACAATCATCAAACTCCTCACATATCCTCGTAAAAACTCACATCCATATCGTGGAGTATTAGAGGTGAAGGTTGCAAGCCTAAAGTAAAGGAAGAAAAGTTTTTAAACGCGACTTACCCATAAAATATGACTTCAAGCAAAATGGAGAATAAAGTTTAAAGGATTGAAACACCGACTTTCACAAAGAGTAAAGAAAAATGCGAGCAAAATCTCAAGAATGGGAAGAAAAAGTTAGTGAACTCTAGGGCAATGTCTATTTATAGATAACATTTGAAATTCAAAATTCAAACTGATGCCCAATACAGTAGTGACGTGTGGCAAAGCCATCATAATGCACTCTGGTAATCGAAACGGCGCTTACTGCAAAACAACGCAACATTTAATGAAATGTTCCATTTTTGAGATGTTTGGAATATGAAAAGACCGTCATAAGTTCTAGACATCAGTCACTTAAGCCCTATTACCCCGATCTTTCCAACCAATTAGGATGTTCGAAGAGGGGGTGGGGGGGGAGACAAATGATAATACATAATATTATAATACTTAAACCCAACCCAATAGTCACAAGCTCATCATAGCTTATACCCAACTGCTAGCTCAAAGCCTAATAGGTCAATTGACCATCTACATAGGTTAGAATGCTTTAGGATCGATTGGCCATACCCGATCGATTTAAGGTCAACCGAACTTGTCACATCTGCAGGCTATGCCTTACAATCTATTACATTAAACATTTTAAGCTTGCAAACTACAGTATTAGGAGAGCTGGTACTTAAGTATAATCGCCATCCAGGCATCATATATAAATAAAGAAAAAAACTCATTAGAGAGGTACCTCATACTCATTCTCTCACTATATTTTCTCTCTCTAAACTCTCTCTGACTTAGAAAAAGACTTATTAGAGAGGTAACTCATACACATTCTCTCATTATGTTTTCTCTCTCTAAACTCTCTTTGACTTAAGTATCGGAGTGCTAATCCCTGGCACTTGCTACTCATTAAGGATCAGCTCAATTTATTTCGCCTTTCATCTATCTTATTCCAATTCTGATAAAATTTGATAAAAAATGAAAACACATTGTAAATCTATAAGTTTTACTGTTTTAGTATTTTGGAAACTAGTGATAATTATTCTAGTATCATATTTTTACCAAATTAACTAACAAAATTATTAATTTGTTTTAAAATGAAATTATAATGTTTTTTAGTTATTAGAATGTAGTAAAATAATTGATAATACATGGAAAAAATTGGACTATAAGGCCCATAATCAAAAGGCTTGTAACTTAAAGGCCCATAAAAGCCTCTTCTAAGTTGGCTAGCCAAACACAAAAAATGAGGTCATTCGATCGGACATGATCTCTCCCTGATACAGTGGGTCTGTCTGACACACGCCATCTTTAAATCAATACTATCTATATAATAGGCCATGTTTATTTTAGAGTAGACTGACTATTTAAAACATTGTTTAAAAGCTTTATCAAGCTCTATAAATACTAGGTTGGTCTGTAAAACTCTAACTCTCCTTCTTTTTCTAAGTAATAGATACTCTCTCTCTCTAAGAGCCCTTCCTCCTTTTGCTAACTTTAGCATCAGATTGCTAACACCTGAAATATCGGGCAAACACATTTTTGCAGGTTTTTTCACTTTAGTTTGATCAAAATTTGCCTCTTAAGCCATCAAATCTCTTCTTTTTTCCTATTCAAAAATGCCCCCTATCTTTATAAAAATTTGTAATTTATCATTTGGTACTTTCATTGAAAGATAATGGCTTGAACAGGGGTACCTAACCCCCATAAAAATGCAAAAACATGAACTACCAACACGAAAAAGGGCACCGATAAGCAAAGGTACTGTAAAAGTCTCAAGAGGCTATGTAGGAAAACCTTGTGTGGCAAAAGCGAAGTCCGAGACTGAAAGCAAGCAAAAGAATAGATGTTAGGGTTGAAAGGAAGCAAAATGTCTTCCTTTTAAGGTAACACACAAGAATTGGCATACTGGAAAAAATATTGAGAGAGATGAAATGTTCGCCCCTCTCCCTATCTCCAAGTAAAACAAGTAGGCCCAGGCGCTAGAGCCAAAGGGCTATATTTAAAGCATCTTTCCCCTTAAACAAGTAGAGTCGATTGGGTAGGGAATTCTCACTGAATCAACCCTGCAGGTGGCTTTGGGGAAAGCATACCTAATATAGAAGGTAGACGAAAATACTTGCGCTAATATTAGACGAGGACGAAACATCTCCCCCTCCCTAATATCTCATTGAAAAAGCACAAATCTCCACCATTCTCCTGTAAAAGACACAGAAAGAACATGAAACTTCCTCCATACACTACGAAAAACCTAAAAATAGGTGTTGATGCTTTTGCCTTACCAGCTCCTCCTTTCAACAAACATAAAGAAATAAAAAAGGAATGAAAGAATAAAGTGTGATCAGATGCAAAGAAAAGGAAAAACAGGCAGACAGGAGTTGCCTTCCTACACCCGATTGGTTTAAAGGGCATTAAAAGAAAGAAGTCAAAATTGGAGAATAGAGATGTTAATGCCAAAAGAGAAATTCTAGATGGAAAAGGAGGAAAAGAAGCAAAGCACCCATGGCAACCAATGTCAAAAAAGGGCAGGTTGGCACTTAGTCAGTACATTTTACCATGGTAAAGAAGGCTTTAAAAGGCAAAGCAGAGCATCCCGATCGAAAGATCGATGAAAAAGCAAAACATCTCGATCGAAAGATCGATGAAAAAGCAAAAAATCCCAATCGAAAGATCAATAAAAGAAGAAAGAATCTCGATCGATGAAAAAAGAAAGAATCTCGATTGAAAGATTGATGAAAAAAAGAACCTCGATCGAAAGATCAATAAAAATGTGTCATTCTAACATTAGAAATTGATAGAATTTTGTTACTAAAAGATTCATAAATTTTTTTTTTTAATTCCGATTGAAAGATTGATGAATAAATTAGGCTTATTGCTTAATTGATATTCTTCCAATCAATTTAATATACATATCGATATACATTGCAAATGAAAAGCAATAAAGAAAAAACATGAAGTTTCTTGCAGCCATATTGAAAGCATTGCATTTAAAGTATACAACTTCTATATCTACTACTAATTGCCGCCACTCCTAGCTTTCAAGGTGTTGCAAATATCTCCCACTTATGGCATGTCGGAACTTGAAAAATGAAAGAAGATCAGCCACAACCTGAGAAAAGGTGGACGAATGAGGCAATAAAAGATAGAGGATGCATCACCCAATATAATAGGTGATGCCATGGTAAGGAACCACTTAATCATTCATTTGTCTTTCTAAAATGGCAACGTCAAAGCAAGCAAAAGGAAATATGGGGGTTCTATGGGAAAGATAAAAGCGGGCAACAAAGAGAAAAACTACAGAAAATAAGACAATAAAGAAACAGAGAATAGACAAGAAAGCCAAAAAATTAACACTATTTATAGAAGTTTGAAAGTATACGTGGCAATCCCAATAAATAAGGAGTTAAAGAAAATAAATAGCTATAATAAAAGCCTATAAAAATCGAAGAAGCTATAAAGGGTAATTAATTATCGTCACTTCCCAAAAGACAGTCAAAAGATGATTACAAAAGGCACAGTCAAAGGACAACTCCAAAAGATGTAGTGAAATACAAGTACGAAAGGAGTTACGATCATATAGCAAGGCAGACAATCGACAGTAAAACCTAACGTAAAAGCTAAATCGATTGAAACAAGTTTTTATCTTCATAAAGATAAGTACCACTCAGATAGTGTTATTTCTTTTATCTCTTCACTTAGTCTTTTAAACATATTAGATAGATAAAGAAACAATACAAAAGACATTCAAAGGATAAATTCATTTAAAGCATAAAATACATAGATAAAGAGCTTTTTGGTAAAGAAAAGTACATGGAAAAAGAGCTTTCCCTCCCAAAAAGAGTACATGAATAAAAAAGTTGTCCGTTCAAAAAAGAAGAAGAGAGAATAAGAAAAAGAAGAAGGGAAGCCAACAGATAAGCAACCATACCACAACCCTACTTCAATAAGACCACCTCTCATTCAAAGTAAACCTCCTTTTGTCAGATTAGCATCAGAAAAATAGAGAAGAAGAGAAAACTTGACTCTTCTATCACGGCTCTAAGAAAATCTAGGGTTGAGAGAAGGAAACTACAATGAAGAATGGAGGTCATAAGACCTGTCGTCGCAAGTCATATTTTGCTAAAAAAAATCCTAGCTTTTCATTCATCTTCTTAAAATGGCAAGTTACGACAAAAAATCGAACAAGTAAGTTAGGCGGCTTCATAAGGAAATGCTTCAGGAAATAAGAACAAATAGAGGATGTAAGGACCCAATATTGGCCTTAGGAGGATTCATAGGAATTAATATGATATTAAGGTTCAATTAAGTTTAATTATTTATAGTATTATAAGTTAATTAAGATAGTGATATTTATTTTAAGTTATAGAGGGTAAAAAATATAGTTGAGGATTCAATTGTGACCTAAGTGTGATTTGGTGGGTGCAATTAGAAGGAAAAATTTTAATTAAGGGGCGGAATTAAAAGAGGATGATAACTTTGGGGGTTAATTTTGAAAGAAAGGAAATGTGGGACAGAATTTTAAAAGAGAAAGAATATGTGGGTCAGATATTAATTGAGAAAGAATCTTTTAGGGCAGAATTCTTACATGTAAGAAAAAAGAGGGAGCATTAGGACATTTTAACTCTCATTTAATAGCTGGCCTTTTTGCATGTAGGAGAGAGAAATTCATTCATATGATTCTTAAAGAGAGGGGGACATCATTAGCTTAAGAAAATGCAGATTTTTCTCCTCTTTCATCTCTCTCTAAACCTTCGTATGCTCTCTCTTTTAACACCTCTCAAGATTTCTGTTCATGTGTTTGGATTCAAAAAGTTTTGAAAGGAGATTTGTAAAGGTAATGTGTTCTTCTCCATATTTCATTATCATCATCTCCTTGGAGTTTACTTTGTATGAGGAGAACTATTGGTAATTTATGACTATATGTCTTATGAAGAAGAAGGGATTGAGAGCAAAAGGGAAAGAAGTGGTGAAATATTAAAAGAGGGCTTTGAAATTCGGCCAAAGTATGGGAATCCCATGTGATTCTTGAAATGCATGTGTGAGATTTAAGTAGGTTACGATGAAATCAAAACTAAATTGAAGGTTGGATAAATAAATATTATTGTAATCACATCAATTTCTTCTTAACTTTCTTCAACAACATGTTGTTTTGTTTTATGGGGATTATTATGGTTATTACAAGAAAACTTTGAGTTTTAAATGGTATTTATAGTCAACGTATATATATATATATATATATAGGTGTGGAAAATGTTCCATGAAAACTAAAATGAGGAAGAAAACCATTGTTGACAACAATTTGTTTTTGGGTTCATTTAATCGAGTAGAAGTGTTTTATCTTTATCTTGAGTTATAAAAGTGCAAATTGATTGATTCCAATTGGGTTAGAATGCAGACTTCCATATCTAGGTTTTCTGTGAAGATGACCAAGTCAAATTATGCCCTTAATCATGTCAAAAATCAGCTTGAAATTTGGATAGTCTGTAGCCTTGTCATTAGAAACAATCTTCAGTAAATTTCAAATATCTTAAAATTTAGAGATGATAATGAGATGATTTTTAGTGTTCCGAAAACTAAAAACATAAAGGAATAAGTTTGATGAAGGCCACTTTACCTAAAAATGATGTTTAGAAGGTCTAAAATTGCAAACAAGATGAACCAGTAAATCTGCTTATAGATAGAATGTATATCATGGTCAGTACCAATTTGGTAATGACCATGAGGTCAATCCAGAATCTAAAGTGCACCTTTATCACGGTCAGTACTCATTTGGTAATGACTGTAACCCTTTCCTATTTCTCTTATAATTGATCTAAAGGTTCCAAATTGCTACCAAAGTTTAAAATAAAGATCGACTACATCCTGATCGAAATAGTTAAAAAAATTTACTTCGGCTGTAAGGCTAATTTAAGTGGCCATTGGCTGACAAACTAAAATCCCATCATCACCGGCCCCCAATCTCTTCAAAGTCTTCAACTTTGTTCTTCACCATAAGAACGCTCTTATCTCTCTCTGTAAACTACGGTTATTTGCATCTGGGTTCGTCTATTCACTCCATTGTCGAAAAGTATCCTTCAATATAGGGTATCTTCACTAATGCTGCTAACTGTTTGATAGTGAGCTTGTGAGAGATACTAATTTCCAAAGAATGGCGACTTGGCCTAAGGGTTAAGAAGAGTTTGAGATATTAACAAGAAGGGCTAGCTCCTGATGATTCTTTTGCTTCATGTTTTGATAGAAATCCAAGACAAGCATCGAATGTATTAACCAGAACAATCTGCTCAAAGTATCGTACGCATTAATTCGTGAAAAATCGCATGACAGTTGGGGTAAATAATCCTATAATTTCAAGGTACAAACTGGTTGTTTCAGACGAAGTATGGGGGAATTTGTGTACTGACCTGTTATTTTAACACGCATTCATCTCCGAGTAGGCCAGTCCATATATTATATTTCAAATATGTAGTCCGCCTGCTTCCTATAGCATCCATAAAATATGACTCTCGTCTAGAATATTAACAGGCTGACAGTTGAATAGAATTTATTAATTGCTTATGCATTCTTTGGTGCAGTTGCGGAATGTGAAGAGTCTCCATTAATCTATATAACATTCACAGCAAAACCCATCTCTCCATTATCAAAATAATGTCTTCCAAGGGGAAAATGAGTGGGAAGAGGTGAAGTCGTTAGGTGGTTTGTACAGTCCATGTGCATTTAGAGTGGAATTGGCTTTGAAGCTTAAGGGTGTTCCATATGAAGCTATAGAAGAAGATTTGATGAACAAAGTCGTCCAATACTTCTTGCATAAAATCCAGTTTACAAGAAAATCCCAGTTCTTGTTCATAATGGAAAACTCATTTGTGAATCCCTTGTTATTCACGAGAACATTGATAAGAAATGGAAACAAAATCCCATTTTGCCTTATCATTCTTATGACATGGCCATGGCTCGCTTTTGGGCTAATTTCATAGATGACAATCTACTCTTCTTCTCTTCTTTGTTATTCAAGCTGGTAACAATGTTTTATTTAGACTTCATAAATTTTTTAATCATTTAATTACAACCAAAGTAAATTGAAGACAAAATAAAGATCGACGTATATCCCAATCGAAATAGTTAAAAATTAGTCTTACAACCGAAGTTCAAAATAAAGATCAATGTACATCCCGATCGAAGTTATTTTCTCAATTGACGCAAATCCCAACCGAAATAATTAAAATTTCAATCTTTCGACTGACGACCTACTTCTCCGGTCAACGATCGGTATAAATAAAATCCAATCTCAAATTTAAAGGACTCTATCACTAGCCACGATACAATCAAATGGCTACCAAAAACTATCAAAACCCCAAAACTTCAATCTTTCAATCGAACTGGTTGGCAGGGACTAATGATAGTACATGGAAAAAATTGGACTATAAGGCTCATAAGCAAAAGGCTTGTAACTTAAAGGCCCATGAAAGCCTCTCCTAAGTTGGCCAGCCAAACACAAAAAATGAGGCCATCCGATCGGACGTAACTTCTCTATGATACGGTGGGGTTGCCCGACACACGCCACCGTCAAATCAATATTATCTATATAATAGGTCATACTAATTTTAGAGTAGACCGACTATTCAAAACATTGTTCAAAGCTTTATCAAGCTCTATGAATACCCAGTTGGTTTGTAAAACTCTAACTCTTCTTCTCTCTCTAAGTAATAGATACTCTCTCTCTCTCTAAGAGCCGTTCCTCCTTTTGCTAACTTTAGCATCGGAGTGCTAACACCAGGAATACCGGGCAAATACCTTTTTGTAGGTTCTTTCACTTCAGTCCAATCGGAATTCGTCTCTTAAGCCATTAAATCTCTTCTTCTTCCCTATTCAAAAATGCCCCTTATCTTTATCAAAATTTGTGATTTATCAATAATTAATAAACTCAAAGAAACAAATAAAATCTATCTATCTAGTATACATATAAAGCCTAAGTTTTTGGGAACACTTTGAAAAACACTCTTATTTGAGAAAGTTATTTATACATAATATTTTGATAAATATCAATGTTTTAAAAATCGATTTGACTCAGTCGGTCGAACTAATTAACTCATAAACCAATAGAAAAATTGGGTTGATTCAACTTAAAAATCAAAATAGACAAAAACACATTTTGGACCAGAAAAAATAGGTTGGACCGAAAATTGTTGAACCGACTTTGACTCGGGTTCAATTACAAAACTGTGCATTTTGTGTTTTTTCAATTAAAAAAAATGCCAAATCCCTAGTTCCATCGATCGTGAAACCAAAGGAGCAGAGCAGCAATGGCCTTCTTCTCATTTTCCATCAATAACCGACGCTGCTTCCTTCTGGTTAGCTACTTCAACGAACACCAATCGTTCTCCAGTCTCTAATCAACTAGGTACTGCTTTATCTCCTTCCTCTTTTCTCTTCTTGATCCACCCTTTTCTCCAGCTTAGAGTTTGTGTACAAAAATAAAATAAAAAGCATTGATATATGATATATCCACCCAGAGTAGAAAACAAGCAAAATAAGAAATATCTACGTCATTTTCAATGACAAAAAGGAAAACTTTGAATTTCTTGTGGTTTTCATTTTAGTTTACTTTATTAGTTGCCTGTATAATGTTCTATTTTGCTGTTCTTAGATACATCCCTTTTCCCTTTCCAGGAACTCTGTTAATTCAACTGTTAATCCTGATCTTGTTTATGTTCACTATAACTTAAGATTGAAAAATAGGTGCATTGTTTTCGGTCTACAAAATTATTTTTTTATTTTATGTTTTGTCTCAAAATAATATTATCATTGCTTAAAATTTTTAGGTTATCAAATTCTAAGAAAGAATATGATCCAATTGATTATGAATCAATTGAGAAAACCGAATTTTTGATTGTGAAAAAAGAAGAAGAAGGAGAGCTTGATATTTGCTATTTATGTTTGGATTGTGGAAAATCAAATTTTGTTTTTGATATTATGTGAACTTATTTTAGATATTTGCTATTTATGTTTGGATAATTTATCTAATTTTTATATTTGTAAACTTTGTTGGATTTAAAATTACTATTTTTATTAATATTTGATAACTAATAGGTTATTTGAATGTGTTTTTTACATGCCATATTTTTAATTTTGTATGAATAATTATATTAAAAAAATAAAAACTCTAAGTCAAACTAATCGAACCAGTTAACTCATAACTCAGTTAACAGGCCGATTTGATATTCGGTCTGCTTCTGAAAACATTGATAAATATTATAACAATCATAGCGATAATTCAAAGATGATTTCTCAATATTATTTTTTAATTAGATAAGAAATTTAATTCTAATAAAAAAACTATGTATTCTTAATTAATGTATTCTCAATATTATTTATCAGCAACTTAGATTTACAATTATAGTTGACATAATCATAATTTTTAAAGATGATTACGAAGTAATAATATAATTATAGTGATTTAACGATTATAAATTTTCTTTTAAAAAATTATTCATCGTGTCCTATAAATACATGCCTAAACCATGCATACCCATTGAAATTCTTTCAAAATTTCTTCTTTTTTTTTTCTTTTTTAATCACATTCTCACGGTTTTTGAATTTATTTTTTTTGTGATTTTTTACTCTATTAGATGTAATATTAATTTATTTATTTTTTCATATGAATATTATATTGTATATTGTGTGGCCTGGAAATTAGTTTATTATATATATGGCTAATAACATTTTAAAGTAAGCTAATATTAGTCGACAATACCTAAAAATTTTTATAATTTTTTTTGGGTTGATTTTAATGAGGTTAAAATTATTTTATTTTTAATTGAATTAAAATATCTTCAGACATTTATTACGTACATTAAATGGAATTATTCTAAATTATTTTTATATTGTATTTATTTCGTCTTTTTTTTTTTTTGATAGTGAAATTCCAACTGAAATTGTGGAGTCATTATTTCTATTTGTGCCTAGAGTCTAATATGAAATTTTGGAGTCAAGTATAGTATAATTGTGGAGTCATTATACTTTTTCTCTTGTAATCTTGTAAATTTTGATTAAGAGCCTTGTTTAATTAACTTCATTAGATTTTTCAGTCCAAATCGGTGCTGATTACTCACGGGCCCCTTCATATATATCATAACATGAAATGACAATAATAAACTAAAAAGTTAAAGAACATGAAGCAAATAAATCCGAAAGATATATATAATATAATTGCCAACCAAGACAAAAGCAAATACAAAACGACATAAACTTTTCATCCTAACCACGTACTAAATGGATGTCGTACAAAACAAAAGATGGGGCATAACCGACATCACAAACACAAGAACTGGCTTCTCCCAAATCAATATAGAAGCGCTTAGTGGAACTTCTTCAACGAACCCCTTCATTCTCAGGCACATTATATTGCATAGCACCTTCTGCATCTCATCTCCATCAATACTTAATACTGCAATCATAAAATATCATAATCAAGAACTAGACAAGTAATTAACTTTAAAAATGTTGAAGAGATTCTCATATTGTAATTTTAAGAAAAATTTTAAAATCAACGACATTTAAGAATATATACCTGTCGCAGTTGGTGTTGGGATCGATCTTGTAAGGAAGATTGACATTGCACTTGGCAGGAAGTCCAGCAGCCAGGCCGAGGTAAATGAGGTGTAGGGAACTCCTCTAACGGCGGAGGTCAAGCACCGGCAGACGGCCTGGCGATCAGGAGTGGTTTTGGCGGCGTTGTTAAGGCTCTGAATGCCAGTGCAGCACTGTCCTGGTACTTGACCACCATACTGCACATAATTTATGCAGGGAGTGAGTTTACTGGCTACATCACCGCATGTTATTGCGGCCAAGGCCTTTGGTGCGCCCACTGCGGCCAGGACCAGGCTTACAATCATCAACCTAACCAAGTTAAAGATTGCTGGGTTTGCCATGCTTTTTCGCTATTGGCAGTCTGAGGGAGTGTTAGCTATTGGGTAGTGGCCATCTGATTGGGAGTATTTATTTATATAGAAATTGAGGGAAAATGATGGCATTTAAAAAAAAATTAAATAAATAAACTAGGAATGGGATTGGTAGTTGGGTGGTTTTAATGTTTATTGATTTTGCTATGTGAATGCTGCTACTTATTGCTCCAGAAAGCTCCCCAGATTTAGTGGTACTGGTACACAGGACCTACTAAATGCTATTGCTTAGTTTTCTCTATTTTTCGTATAAAAATATCAAGGAGAATGTTGATGATTTTTTCAGCTTCTGTTCAATCACATAAAATACAGGATTACGGATCAAGTATCAGACCTGAACTATGCATGAGAAAATTTTTCAACCGAAAAAAAAGAAAAAAAAACAAATTTGTCTCTAAATTATGCAAAAAAATTATATTTATATTTAAAAATATCCATATAATTACTAGATTAGATTACATTTATACTCTTTTTTAAGAAAAATTCACATCAACAAATGGGATTTTACGTGACAAATAAAAATCTTTCACATAAAGTGCTGCCACGGTGAAAAATAGCGGCATGTGACAGACACATACCAAAAATAAGATTGACACTTGGTATGAGGTAAAATAAAAGAAAAATATCAAATTTATTTTTTAACTATGCGAAATATTATAAATTTGCTTTTAAATTTTTTTGAAAGGCCCATATCATTACCGAAAATTTAGGTTGGAATTTATGTGAAATATATGTATCTTTTGGATGGTAGGGACATTAGAAATGGAATTTGTTCAATTGGATCAATTTGTTCTTCCAGGCTTCGACCCTTTGTTGTATTCTGTTTATCAACATTCTCTCTATATCGACCTATTTTTCCTTAATTTGCTGCAATTCAGACAGATGGAGCTCAAGAATATGGTTCAAAATGATTGTACAGAAAATATGTATTATTTCTCATCGTTTATAGAGAAAAGAAGAGTAGGAGCTTGAAGCCAAGATTTCACACTATCTGTTGAAATTAGCTATAGCATAAATAGTAGTTTGATGAAAGGAATACTTCTTCGACGTTAGTATAAACGTAAACCCAAGTTTATCCTTAATTAAATCAAATAGGCAAATTCTATTTTCATGTTTTTGAATTTTTAAAATTTTATACATTAAATTTTTTTATAAAATAATTTTTAATTAAAGTTTTATATTTTAATATAAACTAACACATAGTTACTTAAAATCGGTATGTTAACACGTACATTTTAATTGCGGTTAATAGTTCGTCATCCTGATAAAATTTATTATTGATTGAATCTTTAAATTTCTAAAATTTTTTATTTTAAATCTTCAAATTTTTAGAGTTTTTTGCATTGCATCTATTTATAAAAAAAAAAGATACGGCTTTTAATAGATATGCACGTTAGTTTTAGACCTGGTAAAATTGATCCAAATCCATGGATTGATCCAAATTTATCCAAAAAATTAAGGGGTTTTTACATAAATATACACAAAAATAACAACAATTTCAAAAAATAAAACAGTTACTGTCAAGTTTTCAAATATACAATATTTTAAATTTTCAATTTCATTTATACAACCTTTAATTACAAATATACCACTTTTACATATTATTAATCAAAACTACCATTTTTCAATCTTTTTCTCCTCCTCTTTCCTTCTTGCTCCACTTACGCCTTCACATGCTATACCATTTTTCGTTCACCTCCGGCATCAATCAGCGATAAGAGCAGCATCGGTGAGTTCCTGAAGGCGAGACAATTCTTTTGTTATCCTCTATTTTTTCTCAGTCGCTGGCGATAATAAGATCGAAGATGGGATAGGCAAAATATGTCAGTACTTGAAATATTTCAGCACAGATCCCTTCTTCATCCTTTGGTGCCTTTTGGTCAGATCCATGCGCAATGCCTACTCTTTGGGACTCATTGCCTTCTATTGTTGTTGTCGGTGGCCAGGTCAGCTCTAGATCTCTCTATTTCTCTTGTTCTGAAATTGAATTTGATAATTATGGTTTAACGTTATTTCAAGTGCCTTAATCTGTTGGTTAGCTTACCTATTCTTGTCATATTTCATATATCAATGATGTTGAGTTCTCCATTCTCCCCATTGCTTGCAGCTTTTATGTTGTTATCTTCGAAAGAGCTAAATGGATTAAGGGTTTTCTATCCTATCTGCCTTGTGTTAGTTTTGATTTTTTCCTAATTTATAATTGTAAGGAGTCAAAATGATATTGACAAGGAAATGTGGAAAAATAAAAGCATTTAGACTAACCGTTTCACTAGTTGCAACTGCATCTTCATATCCTTAAAACTAACTTAAAACGAATATTTTACAATTACGAAAATTGGATGTTATAAGTCCAACCTTATTATTAATGTCAAAGAAAATTAGGTTGAGAGCACATTATATGGTTAAGAGTGCAAAGTTCTAATTCTAAATATATGTTAATAATTCTGAAATGGCTTTTGAGCTGACTCCTGCCTTACCCACTAAAGATATTTTTGACATAATTAATTTATAACTAGATGAAGTAGTAGTTCAAGAAAAGTCTGTTCAAAACAGAATCATGACAAATTGGCAAGTTGAAGGATGCAAACCAAATTCATATATAGGATATTGGATCAAATTGACCACTGAATTTAACACAAATATTGGAATTTAAGATTCAGAGATAAGATTTTTTTCCCCCAAGTCTTCAAATTCCAGGTGCATATCATCTTACTTAAAATTGATAATTTGGTTCAAGTATTACTGGTTAAAGTATAATTCAAATTTTGCATGGTTTGTAAATGAGTGTATTGCATAACATGTAGCTCATTCAATTTCCTAGAAAAAAAAAAGAAAAGAAAAAGCCTTTTGAACAAAATATAGCCTTGTGAACCAAAACCTCCATCCATTCAAGTGCTAAAACATGTGGTGCCCCTGATACATATGTTTTCATGGTAGTTAGAAATGAAGCAGGTGGTTGCATTAATTTATACAAGTATGGCTAATTAATTTTGAGCAAAAATGTAGACACACCAAAAAATAGATTCATGCAATAAGATTGAATACCGGTTTGATTTTAATATATTTTTGTTGTCGGCCAAATTTAAGGCTTTCGCATATTTCAAATAACTCTGATAACGATTCTCCCTGCCAAGAAAATGTCAACTGAAAAATTTGACAACTTTGGCATCAAGAAAAACATAAGATACACACATACCTAATTTGCTGCCTTACAAATTTCTAATGCTTTTACAGCAGGCTTGGTTGTTAAATTAGCTCTTGAAAATTTAATGCTTATTTATTTCCAATATTTTCTTTAAATTTTTTATTAATCTGTTAATTACTTGTTCACAGCTCAAGCATGTAAAGAAGCAAAATTCTATTTTGAATATATGATTTTACGCAAGCAATGACTCCATGTCCAATTAGCACTGTGAAACCAGTCAGCCACTAGGCACATGGCTATATAAAAGTAATGATTAAGATGTCTATCTCCTTTATTTGTTTTATGTAAAGAGTACGTGACATAAAATTGGATATATATATATATGAACTTAGATGATTGAACTAGCTCTAAACAATGATCAATATCTAATTTCAAATAGAAACTTAGGAGAACTTAATCGGGTTCCAATTTATTCCATTTTATTGTCAGTGTTTTGAAATTTCATTTACACTTGAATACATTTTAGCAAAACCTATTTTGAAATTCCATTAATTTTTTATGCTAGTGATTATTTTCCACTGCCGTTTTGCAGGCAGGCTGGCCAAAGAAGATCCCAAGGGAGGAGTTTTCAATCCTCAACTGATGTAAAAAAGGGTTCAACACTTATACGCTTGTTTATTGCTTAAGCTTTGTGGACAGCTCCAAGCAAATCTTTTGTATGATAGATTGTTGTACATTTGCAAAGAGATTGTCATTCGTTAATTAATGGATCCAATTTATTTATTTATTTTATAGTTACATAGAAAAAACTGGCCTTTAATAGTAAACATGATATTTATGGAAGTATGTGAATGATTATTAGTAGTTGATGAATATTATATATTTAAATTGTGATGGAAAATTTTGATGCGATATATGAATTGTTATAAATTATTATGCCTTGGAGAGGCTGTGATTATAGTCTGTTTTTCAGGGAACTAGAATATAGATGTTATATTACCGAATTTTCAAAAAATAAATAGCAAAATTAAACAATTATAGATCAACGACAAATAGAACTTATGAATTGAAATGTTAGAGTGATAACCTTGAGTAAAGAAGTATAGTAGTTATGGAAAGGTTTTAAAAAAAATTCGGCCAACTGCATAAATCTGTAATACGGTTTCAGTAATGGTGTTACATATACAACATGTACACACAGTGTATACATGATATACACACGGTGTATACAGCTAGTACACATTATGTATACATAATGTACACACTGCATATACAGATACTACACACTGTATAAATATCATGTACACACGGTGTATACAGCTAGTACACATTGTATATACATGATGTACACACTGTGTATACAGTTAGTATAGACTGTGTAAACATCATGTACACATGGTGTATACAACAAGCATACACGGTGTATACAACATGTTCAAATAGTGTATACAGCTAATAGATTCTTTGTATACATGATGTACACACTACGTATGCAACATTTACATACGGTATATACAGCTAATACACATGGTATATATATCATGTACACACTGTGTATACACCAAATATATACTATGTATACACCTAGTATACACTATTTATATAACATTCACACACTGTGTATATAGCTAGTATACACTGTATGTACATGATGTACACACAGTGTGTACAGTACGTACACACGATGTATACAGCTAGTACACACAGTGTATATATCATGTACACACTAGGGATGATCATGGGGCGGGGATTCCCCGATCCCGGCGGGGACCCGCCCCGTTCGGGGCGGGGAATCCCCGAAATTTCCCCCCGCGGGGACGGGGGCGGGGGGAAAAAATTCCCCGTCCTAGAATCGGGGGCGGGGACGGGGAATGGGGTATCCGCCCCGCGGGGATCCCCGCCCCGCAAAAAAAAAAATATATATATATATATATATTTTATATTTATATTTATTTATTTTAAAATATAATATTTTATAAATAAAATTAAAATATAATTTAATTTTATAATTATTAAATTTTAAATTATACTTAATTTTAAATTATTATTGATTTTAAATTTTTTATTTATTAAATATTATATTTTAATTTTAATTATTTATAAAATAATTTAATTTTATAATTATTAAATTTTAAATTATACTTAATTTTAAATTATTATTAATTTTAAATTTTTTATTTGTTAAATATTATATTTTAATTTTAATTATTTATAAAATATTATATTTTAAAATTAAAAAAAAAAACGGGGGATGGGGATCCCCGCGGGGGACGGGGATCCCCGTGGGGCAGGGACGGGGGAAATTCCCCCCCCCGAGATTGGTGGCGGGGGCGGGGCGGGGAATCCCCGCCACTGGTGGGGGAGGGAGTGGGGGAGAATTCCCCGGCCCCGTCCCGCCCCGTGATCATCCCTAGTACACACTATGTATACATCAAATATACACTGTATATACAGTTAGTACACACTATGTATATAAAATATACACACTGTGTATACAGCTAGTACACAC
Organism: Excoecaria agallocha; assembly: GCA_037975025.1. Classification (NCBI taxonomy): domain Eukaryota; kingdom Viridiplantae; phylum Streptophyta; class Magnoliopsida; order Malpighiales; family Euphorbiaceae; genus Excoecaria; species Excoecaria agallocha. The sequence continues at coordinate 60,700,583 of CM075806.1, read as the reverse complement.
TGTGTATACATGATGTACACATAGTGTATACGACATGTACACACGGTATATATATCATGTACACTTGATGTATACAACAAGTACACACAATTAGAATCATAATTCACAATTAGAAAATATATACAGTAAAAAAAAATAATTACCTTTTGTTTTTTGGAGACTTGAGAATCATAACTCGGTATTTCAATTGCACTGTGATTTCGCTTAATCTATCTTGTGACCTTTAAGTTGGAACTAGCATCTCCACTTTTGTTTTTATTAATATTTTTCTTTTCATCTACTTTCTTGATGTTCTTAATTATTTGGAAGACACTTCTAGGTCGAGGAGATGTCAGATATCAACCATTTTGCTTGAGATTTAAACTCAATGTGATTTTATCAGATTTTTGACACATTAAGTACAAATAATGTATACATAAAGTACATACAATGTATTAATATGCACCATTAAATCAAGTAAAATTGAATTCAGTCATTCAATCTTATAATATTGTTTACTTATATACATTCACTCACATTCAATTGGAGGGTATGTATTAACTTAAACATAACCAAAATAAAATCAATTTCTTCACAAAACCTCAAACACAAATATACCAGCTTCAATATCAATCTCAAATAAATAATTGGCAATGACTCAAATTAAAGCATTCTGTCAAGATAAAATATTTTTTTGTTATACTTTCCATAATTATTTTTGACCCAATAAAAATAAAAATAGTTTTAATTAGATTTCTTTTGTTTTACGAATATAGTACAACTTTTCTCTTCTTTTCTTGAGGCTGTTATAATGCTACCTTAAAGTAAGATTTTATTACAAACAACAATTACATCAAATCAATTTTTATATCTTTTTCAAGTCTAATCAAAATAAAAAGGTAATTGTCCTTTTCCTATATCATATTGATTTTATTTCGTTCTCATTCGTTGACAAAGGTAAAATTATATTTATATATCTGTTCAATTAAAAGCCTAAGCTTTCGTGCGAAGAAATATGTTGAATATATATTGACATCCAAAGGAAGTAACATTCAGGTGTATTTATAAACACGTTAACAAAGACCATTTAAAAGGATACAACATACAACATCTAAGATTAGTAGCAGGAGGATTTCCCTTGAGAATGTTGAGACTTTAAAGTTGAAATCAAAGGAAGAGTTGATCTCAAATGGCCATATATCACCCAACCTCCAGCAACAGCTTTGTTAGATTTGTTAATTACATTCTTCCACCACAAAGTCACCTTAATGTTAGCCAATTCATTTTGCAACAGATTCACTTATATCTATCGAATATATGAAGCACTCATGTTGCCTGAACTCCAGCAGTGGATTATCAGAATAAGCTTCCAAAGGAATGTTCACTTGTGCAATTGAAATAGCAACACAGTAGCCCCAAGATTCTTGGTTCCACAAGTTGTGCTATGTCTCTTTCCCGTTTATTTAACACTTACAAACTCATCCGCGCTTAGATGTCTGTCACAGTTTAAGTCAAACACATGGAAAATGATATCCACAACACTGTCAGTCAATGAGATACCACAAACCAGATATTGACATATAATTACAAGGGAAAAAATGATATCCACTCATATCGCGACAAGCATTGAAGTTGTTAGTCTTCTTTTGACCAGCTTTGGTGGCAGCTCCATGAAAAAGCGAGCCTAACCCTTCCTTGCCGCCAAGGAGGGAGAGAAGTAGGCGAACGGTGCATTCAGGACGGGAGATGACTGAGCGTTCATCGAGTTGTGTCCTACTGCATATTAGGTGCCGGGAATTGATAGGGATTTTGGTGATCTCGAAGATCCGGCGCTTGATGGCTTCGCCGTCAATGTACGGCTTCGTGAATTTAATGTTTGCTGTTTTGCCATAAAGAAACTTGACAAATATTTGGAAAGGCTTGCTATTATCTTCCATTGTTACTTGGGGTTACAAATTCTTAATTGCCGGACAAAAGAGAAAAATTGCCGGTAGGCATTGGAGAACGAGAAAGATGACGAGAATGATGAGGAGGAACAATGATGGGAGAATTTTGGTTTTAATTAAAAAGTTATATTTTTGAAAATATAAATTAAAAAAGTAAGAATTATGAAATGATATAAAAAGGGGTTGTATTTTTTGAAAAAGAGTTAAAAAAAGTGTGATTTGGGGTAATTTCCTCAAAAATTAATCCAAACTCAACCCAATTCACATAAATATTCATTGTATCAATTCAAAATTAACCCATTTTATTTTTCAATCCAACCCAATTCAATATTCAATGGGTCAATCCAAAATTAATCCATTTTATTTATCAATCCATTAAATATTTTCAAGATTCAAAGATCTTGACCCATTCAATATTAATCCAATGAATGTTTTATGTAAATTATCAAAATTTTTAAAAAGATCTTTTTTAAGAGTACCCTATTTTGATTATCCAACTATTTTCGATCTCGATTAAAATGTCTTCACGTAATTTATCGTGTGTCTCAAATGGTTATCTTTTTTTTCTTTATATATATTTTTTCCATTCATGTTTTTTTAGATGAACAAATTTGACTTTTTTTTCAATGATCCATTATTTCTAAATTCAAATATTAAGAGTAATTCATTCAATTTTTTTAATAATTAAATTTACGCAATCTTTCCTTTCCTTTTTGATTGAGTGAATTCCCTTTTGTCTATTCTTCACTAAATTTTCGAATGAATTTGAAATTGAAAATTGTGAAATATTAGAGATGTCTCAAACATTGAAGAATTATCTTTCTTTTTTTTTTTGAAAAATGATATTATAAATGCCAAACCCACCTTCTTTGATGTTTCTTCCCTTTCTATGTATTTATTGATAATGGGATCAAAATTTTCCAAATCGAAAAGGGAGGAAAAGACAATATAACTGGGACATGAAATTGTACCAAAACGAAGTCAAAACATCACCAATGTGCAATTGGTAGAGATTTTTTTTAAGAATTTTTATTTTGAAAATAACAAGAGATATTAACCGTTAGAATTTAACTCGCTGACCATCACTCTTAGGCAGTTTCCATTTTAATTCCTTAAACTGATATTTACATTTATAATTAGATAATATCTTACTTTTCGTAAAATAAATAAATAATTATTGATAACTAAATTAAATTTAAATATGATTTAAATTGTTTGAAAGTTAATAGCATTAAAAAACTAAATTATAATTGAAACATTACTCATTCTAATGACCAACTGTTATGTAGTATAGTATATTCTAATCATTTAATTCAACACGACGAAATATTAAATAAAAACTTTCAATACGTTTACGATTGGATATGTTTTTAAAAATAAACATTCAAAATTGACCAAAATTCATGGATCGATTTAAATTAACTCAATTCATTAATGACTCAATCTATTAATGATTCATATTTTTTGATCCATTAATGACTCAATTCATTAGTGACCCATTCATTAAAGATTCAACCCAAATTCGTTCAACCCATCAATTTGCCACCTCTAGTTAGTTCTGTTAATAAAAGAATGTTTGTTATCTCATATTAAAATATAAAAAATTAATTAAATTTTTTTATAAAAATATCCACTCCAAAAAATAAAAAGTTAAAAAAAATTAAAAATAGGTTTTACGAATTAAATATGAGCTTATAATTTTTTTTTTGAGAAAAGAGACAAATAAAATTATTGGTTGACACTATTTGATAAAGAATAGTTTCACAGTGCAGTAAGTAAAAAAGCTGGTTAAGTCAATAATTAATTTCTCTCTGTTTTATTTTATGTGTTATTTTTTTATTAAAATTAAAAGATAATAATTAAATTTAAATTTAATATTAAATTATATAATTAAAATTAAATTATTAAATTTAATTAATTTCAAATCAATTAATTTTTATTGAAAAAATTTAAATTAAAAAAATAAATTATATTAAAAATTTAAATGATAGATTAATAAAATTTGAATTTTTCTTTAAAAAAAATAAAATGGAGGATTAACATTTACAAGAATACGATTCTGGATTTATCTATTTTTCAAGTGTAGCATTAATAAATAGGGAGTAGCTGTGACCATAAGGGTGGTTGGATGTCTATAATTATATATAAATGCTGTAATTAATGAATTGATAGATGAAAACAAAACAGAGTTCAAGTCAAGTATAGTCGCCTGGCAGTCCAAGATCTGATGAGTATTGAATTTGTGATCGCACTCACAATTGCGAAGTCAAGAATTTAGAAATAATTTAGTACAAATCTAAATCGGAGCAATGTAAATTTGTGGTCGCATTAAAACTTTATAAATATAAATAACTATATGAGTGGATGAAAAATCTAGCCAATTAAGATGTAGCAGGTAGAGAAGAGCATGAACCAATTAATTAGTTCATTAATAATTTTATTAATTAATTTATTAATTTCAATTAATTAGTATATAAATTTCAATTTTTAATGAATTTTTTTTAAATTGATTTATTAATTCACCACTAAAAAGTTTTGAAATGATAATTTAATAAATTATACAATTTTTATTATTATTTTTAATAGTTAAAATTATTTTAAAAATGAAAAAAATATAATATAATACAATATAATATAATATAATATCTATTAAAAAATTGGTCAAGGTATATTTTCTTTCAGTTAAGGTATCGAACAAAGAATTTTGCCTTCCTTTTATAAGCATTGTTAGGCTCAAATAAATACTGAATAATTATATACAAAAATATTAAGATATAGGGACTTGAATTATTCAAAAAAAAAAAAGATATAGGGACTTGAAACTAATTAAATAAACAAAACAGCTCTTAGTTCATCAGCATGTGACATTGAAGTTTTATACAGATTGCAAGAATATAGGTTCAAACATTAATTCAAACTTATAAACATATTAATCAAATAAAGAAAATATACTCTCTTTTTTTTTTCTTCAAAATTTCAGACTTATTAAATAGGACTGTTGAACTCGATTTGATTATCTGGAAAAATTAAAATCTAGGATTTCTTTATACGACAAAAATGCAGAATAGAAATTTATCGTATGTTATTTATTACCGGCAACTACCAAGTCTCATGAAATCTTTACTCGTCTTTTTCTGTTATTTACTATAACCTTTTGTATCTAACTTGAGAATGGAAATGGAATCTAAAATTTAATTTAGTAATAGATTTGAAGAAAAATTTTAGAGAGCGAATTTCAAATTTAAAAAATGTAATATATGAAATCTTTAAAGTATTTGTTATTTATAAGATAGAAAAAGAGAATAAAGTTAAAATATATCATGATTTGACTGTGTATGTCTATTGAATATGTCACTACAACTGTTAGAGTACAGCCTATTACAGAGATTAGTTGAGAGGCTTGTAGGCCTGATGGGACCTATCAAACATGTTTGATTGGACTATCTTATGCGAGTAGCTACTGCGATGAAATGGGTTTTAAGCCTTAAGTTAGTATGGACTTTAAATCACAATATGTATTATCAATTCTGATATTCAAAATTAAGAAAAATGAATCGACTCGATAGAAAATGTGCAATTAGAATTTACAGTCAAAGAATGTTTGATCAGCATGAACCTAGTAAAGATGATGGAGAAAATCACTTATTCCCGGTGCTTATGAAATTAGCAGTGTGAAATTTAAATCCATAAAAGTTAAAAAAGATAAAATACAGTGATAGAAAATTACCAATTACATTGTATAAGATATTTATGGTGCTTGAGATTATAGCGGTGGTCCGACACTGACACTGTGTCCGAAGTAGACAAAACAGGTTGTGGTGACAGATCGGCTGATTTGTCGCCAAGCCCTCCCTCGTAGTTGCCACTCACGGGTGGGCTTTTAAATGATCTTGGGCCGAGTTTTACAAGATTCTGGGTCTTAAAACTGGGCTATCTCAAATATGAAATATTTAATATTATATCATGTCCCTTGCAAAATATTTGCAAGGACTGCTTCTATAAATAGGGATAGAGTCAATAATTTTGTTTAATGGGGTTAAAAATTTTATATGTAATTGTTTTAATTGAACTTTATATTTTAATGGATTCAAAACATTTTACAATGTCATTTAAATATTTTATGCAGTCAATAAAAAAATAAATTATGAAAATATTTTCGTTTTTTCCTTAATTGAGTGGGATCAACATACACGAGTCAAGGTATACGTGGCTACACCCCTGCCCATAACAGATATTTTTCCTTGCAATGATTTTTTTCCTTTTTCCTACAAACTTAGTATACGCCTCTCGTGTTAAAAGCATCAAGTTTATAGCAGCCTCATTCTCCAGTACATCATTGTGTACATCCACCACAAAGCCAATTTTGCTGTAGACCATTTATCTCAGTGTACTTGCGGTTCGTTAAAAACTTTTAACAAGGGATTTTCTAAGTTTAGCTTTTAATATTGATGGGTCGATAGTTTCATTCAACTTCATTTTCTTAAATATGTTTTCTTAAATAGCTTTCCTTGTCAGCTCGACAACATCATTCTTCATTTGAGGATCCATGGAAGCTGCAAAACCCAAGAGAAACGTAATAATAATAAATAAATAAATAAAATTTCTAGCGATGCATACATGCTTATGCTCACATTCGGCCTCGAATTGTCTGCATGGTCAGCGATGTATTTCATCAGTTTCTCTATGTCTGGTTTGTAGATCTCTAAACTTTTGGTCAGATCCTTTAGATGGTTAGGCTTCTTTGATCAGCGCAAGTTCATCCCAAAACCTCATTTTTTGCCAACCAGAAAGTAATTATCCCTTAAGCTTTTGGCTAAAGTAGGGAGCTTAAATAGCCTCCTATTGTTTCTACTTGTGAAATTGCGCTCTGGTCCACCATCCCGATCAGAGAGAGAGAAAAAAATTAGTGAAAAGTATGACACTCGGAGCGATCCCCAAATTATTACAAATTATCTTAAAATAGGTTATGTTTTTTCATCCTTTCGAATTGAGCTCATTCGGAGCCACACCATAACTTATGAGAATACTAGCCTCGAACGGCTTAAAAGAAAGTCTAAGCCCAGAATTTAAACTATCAAGACGACAAATGAACTACTCATTCTCGATCTCTCCAAACGGACCATCCAACACAGATATGGAAATAGGACATGACAACAATTTGAACCCCTCGAGTATCTCATATTTTTCTCTTGGAACCTTGACTTAGGAGACAGCAAGTTTCTCTTAAATGATAATACCCCGTCCTAGCCCAATTGGTTGCCTATTCAATCACCACCAGTACCGACTCTATCAAGGTAGGCACTTGAATACCTACTACACCTGTCAATCACCTTCACCTATAAATACCTCCATCTCGAAGAGTATGGGTAACATTACTTTGAGATCTCATCTTTCTAAAATACTTACTGTCTTAATTATCAGAGTATCTATCCCGGTCTGATCGGGCACTTTTCCTCTTTTGTAGGTTCTCGAGTAACTCCTCCATTTGACCGTCGCATCTCTTGCTGTCTCTCACCCCTCTTCTCTTTAGATATTTTAGAGAACATCAATTATTTTCTTTATTCTGCTTTATTTTTTGTTACAGAAAAGTCTTTTATTTTGGTCAATAAAAAACGATTCTTTCTTTTTCTGAATCCATATTTAATTGGTAAAATAAGTGTTTTTACTAATGGTTGTTGGTTTGAGTGGGAAGAAATTTGAATTCTCTTAAGTGAGGTTTCTATTTCAATTCTTACGCATCAGAGGGACATCTCCTGGACAGTACCCAACTCTAAATTAGTTGGTGTTGTGAGTTTGAAGAAGTTCAACCGAAAACTGGAGCAAGATAGATAGAAGAAGAAAAAAAAACATGCGTTTCTACTGCTATTCATATTTGATTATGTCAAAAACATGTTTATGATGCTCGTTTACATATATAAAATTGTGAGATTTGAGTCGCTTGCTATTTCTTATATTCATCATAAAACAAAATTTTCAGCTAATTTTATTTTCAAGCTGGCGTATCAGTATTCTTTTGCGATCCATTTTCTTCAGTCTTCCCTTGCTGAAATTAGAACTAGATTGTATCATGACATTATGGACACCTCTTATGTCCGTTAGTCTGTTTTTTTTATGAGTTTTGCTTACCTTTTCTTTAAAAAAAAAATTATAATAAGGCTAAAAATTGGAAAATGCATATGAAAAAAAATGAAGGGAAAAAACCAATAGTTCGTGATCCGATCTGACCGTTTGACGGATTTAAATGATTTATCTACTACATTCTTGTTAATATATTTTTTTAATAAATTACGCATTTATTTGTATCAACCTATATTTAAATTGATTTTCTAGCCCTACATACACGACACATATATAAAGCTCGATACATTACCTGCATGGAACTTTTACAACTATTCATAATTTTCCCAGCTCTTTAATAAAATCTCCCTATATATTTTCTTAAGCAATAAAATACTTTCCAAAATCCAAAGTATTAATAATTTTTTTTTTGTTAAAATTCGAGCTTTTAAGCTTAAATTTCGGGAAAGAATCCCAATAATTCCAACGTCGCATGATCAGAAATATGATGCTGCTTTCATGTGATTTCACGGGCACAGACAAATTTGTTGACCGTATTGTTGGAATTACATATGGGTAAGGACAAAAAATAAGGGGTAGTAATAACCTCTGTCTAATTTTTTTGGCATAGGCCCTTCAGAATTTAAAATATGTAGGTCAAATATTAAATTGGGGCTGAGCGAACCTATTTCTTTAAAGATTTAAATTTTACGATCATAAATTGGACCAGTTTTTTGAGGTTGCCATGTGACGGTGGAATGATGGATATATAAAAAATATATATTTTTAAATAATAAGATGTTTTGAGTGTGTATTTAATATATTACATTTAAATTAAGATACATTCGAGCTGGATAAAACTATTAACAAAATAAAATTTTTTCATTTGAAATTTAATACAGTTATATTATCAGCTTTCGAACTTAAAATCATTTATTAAACTATACAGACCTCACCATGAATACTTAAAATGATGGAACAAAGTATAATATTATTAAAATACTAATATTAAAGTGTTCTGCTAGTATGGGACGAGTCATTCGAGCATAATTGAATCGTCCTTCTAATCCAACATACACAATTATATATTTTTTAAAAAAATATTTAATTTGAACTTAGAAGCACAAAACTGCAACTGATAATTTATTCAATTTTTTTGAAAAAATAAAATCACAGAAGCAGACTATTTTTTTTTTTTCAAAAAAGATAAAATCATATGGTTGTTATAAATAATCCTAGTCTTGTAAAAAAAAAAAAATCATTGCACAACCTCGAGGGTACATTTATGGAGAATGGGCTACAATTGGAAATTTGGAATAAGACTATTCTAGACCTCCAGGCTAAGGAATAATAAATATCTAACCAAAATTTACAACAAAATGGTGTGGCTAGCTAGATCATCTGCACATATGCTAGTTGTCATTTTAGATTCTAGGGGATTGATTTAAGGCTAACACTTTGTTTGGCAGGGTTGTCAGGGGATAAGGTGGGGTAAAGTAAAATGATATCACAACTAATTAAATTCAAACTCATATATTTGAATCAAATATATTAACTAAACGGGCATGTAAATATATAACCAACGCCGAAAGTTATAAGCAATAAATAGAGCTTATAAATTAAGCATTAAACTAGACATTACAAGCTATTAAAATCTACCTATTAACTTAGGTAAATTTCCTCTCTATGTACATAAAGTTCATAATCGGTTTATATGCTAAGAATTTTTGACTAATTTTTCTATTTAATATATCTAACTTGACTGTCAAAATATTGCGAACCTCCATCGATTTTTTTTTCTTTTTTTTTCAGGTATTAAGTTCATATGATATATGATAAATTGAGGTAAGATGAGATAAGAAAGGTAAGGTGAATAAAGTGTTGATGAAAAAATTTTGTTTTAAGGAAAGGCAAAGAAAGGTAAACTAAAATATCAAAATGACTAAAACGTAAAAAGTATTATACATAATTAAATAAATTTATTTAAATTATTTTTTTCAATATCTATTAATAATTATTTATAGATATTTCTCTCTCTCTATATATAATATATTCTTTTATTTATAATTTATTATTATTTTAATAATATAGAGTTCTAGTAATATTGGGATAGTCGATACAGTACATTCTATTCTATTTTTTCAGATAGAACAAAAACAAACTAGAATTCTAGAATTTATAACTAACTAATTAGTTATATTTTAAATCTATAATAGAAATCTAGAAATATAATATATATTAATAAATATTAATAAGTATATGTAATATATTATATATAAGATAAGAATATTAAATAGATAAAATATATTGATATTATATTAATAATTAGAATATTTATAATTAGACATATTAACAATTAAATATTAATAATTAATAATTCGAATTATTAAAAAGAAATTTTACAACATTATTTAAAAAGAAAAACCGCGAAGATGCTTAAAACCCAAATGAAAGTTTTTCTGCGGAAATCAGACAAGCCACGAGTACACTATAAGAGAAAGTGTCCAGGGATTTATATGAAAGGAAACTGGAAGTATTCAGGTGATAAAGTATTTAGATTAGGGATAAAATTGGAAAAGAGATCGCAATCCAAGCAATGCCTATGTTATTGGCAGCCTTCTGCCCAAATTTATTGCCATTATACGAAAGTGGGAAATTGATAAAGCTAATTTGGGTTACCGGTACGATATCGAAGTCAGAATCTAAGGAACATTCTCGTCAGCAGCTTTGAGGGATCACTATTAAACGTTGTTTTTTAGTTTGTATTTATGGCATTTTAAAGGCAACTAAGAATAGTGGTGCGGTAGTCCATAATTTTCTGATTGAATTAGCCCGAAAACTTGAAGAAGCCCATCAATTGGTACAGAACAGATACATTATGCAATATGGGTCGTAGTAATTTCTTTTTTGGGAGACAGGTCATAGTAATATTTAGCTGCATATCATTTTACTGTTGAAATTAATGCAAATTCGGCTTTACAACATCCAATCAACTAGGATAAATCATATGTATTAGGATGAGTAGCTCACTGTTGGCTGCTACTTTACAAAATTCTTAACAATTATCTCATTAATCAGAGGTTAAAGTTGAATAATAACGACGACATTATTCCTTATGATTATTCATGAAAATGAAGAAATGCATCCTGAAAAATAGCCGTACAAAGGATTGTATTAAAATCGAATTGATAAAAAATCGAATTGAATCAAAAAAACCGAATAGAACCGGACAACCAGTGAACCGGATAAAATCGGATTTTTTGCCAAAAAGTATAAAAAATCATTTTTTTTGTATTTTTCACCCTTCCACACACACATATATATAATTGATTACAATGAATCAAAAATATAATAGATATATTAAATTATTAAGTGATATACTTAAAATTTAAAATATTAATTTTTTTAAATAAATAAAAAATTATATATATATATATAATTTTTTATTTATTTGAAAAAATTAATATTTTAAATTTTAAATATATCACTTAATAATTTAATATATTTATTATATTTTGGATTCATTGTAATCAATTATATATATATATATATATATATATATAATTTTTATTATTTATTTATTTGAAAAAATTAATATTTTATATTCTAAATATGTCACTTTATAATTTAATATATTTATTATTTATTTGAATCATTATAATAGTATATTAAATTATTAAGTAATATCTTTAAAATTTAAAATACTAATTTTTTTAAATAAATAAATAATGAAAATTTAAAATATACATATATATATTAAATTTTTATTAATTATTTATTTAAAAAATTAGTATTTTAAATTATAAAAATGCCATTTAATAATTTAATATATTTATTATTTATTTAAATTTATTGTAATTAAATATAATTATACTCATATATATAAGGTTAATATTTTTTTTATAATATTTGATGAATATTTTTTTTAATTTTTTATAATAATATTTAAAAAAGTATAATATTTATAATATTTTAAAAATAAAAAAAATCCGATTGAACCGATCGAACCACGAACTCCCAACCTTACCGATTCTTTATCCGGTCCGATTTTAATAACATTGATTATTACATATTGGAATAAAAAGTAAAAGTTTGATCATCATCATCATCCCAAAGTAACTGAATAACGTTAGCACTATAAAATAAAATTGATACATGAAAACTTATTATAATTATATAATTATTATAAATTATTGTATTTTAGGAGGGCCAATCGTTGTCAAAAATTGGAAAAATGAAAGAGGAATTAAGCAAGAGAAGAAGGAGAGGAATATAAGTTTAAAAACGATAGATCCGATTTAATTATTACAGATTTAAGAGGCAGTACAAAATAAAAGAGCAAAGATGAAACGACACCGTACACTCGTGAACCGGGCACAAATCTATATAGTGTGGAGACACATAAAAGCAGCGGCCAGCTTTATTCTTATTCTTCCAAGACCCTGAAAATTGCTGCTTCTATTCTCTTCACTTGATGCTGCAAATTCAACACCAATAATCAGAAATTTAATTCATAAAAAAGTATTAAAAATTAGGAAAAATTAAGAAATTAAGAAACCTGTTGCAGTTGGTGGAAAGGCTGATCTTGTAAGGAATGTTAACACGGCATTTAGAAGGGAGAGACTCAGCGTTGCCAGCGTTCAAGCCGGGAATGCCCTTTGCCGCAGATTTAATGCAGTTGCAAGCCGCTTGGCGGTCAGCGGTGGTTTTAGCAGCGCTGTTGAGGGTGCTTACGCCTTTGCAGCAAGCTGGACTTGGAGCCCCTATTCCTTTCAAGTAGTTGATGCATGGAGCAAGTGCAGAACTCACTTGGCCACATGTGACCGCCTGTGCGCTCATTGGCGCAGCCACAACCATAACAATTACAAATAGGCTAATCAACTTAGTTCCAGCCATTTTGTTTCTACTTATGATGATTCTGATCAGACTTGGCTTAGCTCTAATCTATTGCTATGTATATTTGATGATTGTGTGAGTTACATGGCTCAAGGTTTGGTGTTTATATAGAAGAAATTGGGAGTGTGTGAACACAAATTGGGAGAGTAGGCAGAGCGGTGAGTGAGTGATGAGCGTTAGGTGGATGTTGGGACCTAATTTAATGCTTATGGGACTCTTTTTGACTCTATATGCCTCACTTTTATTACTGTTTTAATAATTGTAAGTTGTAACACGTAATAAACCAAAACCATTCCCATTTCTTTAGCATGCGGGGAAGGCATTTTTTATTTTTATTCTACTTTCATGCTCAATAGCATAATAAATTCATCATTTTATTGCCGATGATGGTGCGGATGCATTGCACTTTCACTATTTGATGGTTACTACATTTATATAATACTCCTTATAGCTTACTCTTTTAAGTGTACGTTATCACTTTAGCACATCAATTCATAAAATGATGGGAGATCTTTAACCTTTTACCAAAAGTGGAGACATTATAGAAAAAATGGGAATGCTTAATAAATCTATAAATCTAGCAGAATTTAATAAAAATGGGTAAAGTTGGACATTTTTCATCAATACCCTCTCAATTTTTTTTAAAATGACACTAAAAATGAAAATAAATCAAACTTTGATAAAGTCCATAAAATAAAGAGGCGTATGTTTTACTTTTTTGATATTTAAACAGTTGGTCCAAAAGTATTCAGTTACTAATTTTTTACCAATAATTGATAAGCGATTCACTTCTAATCGTTTCTTGTTTTATAAGATAAATTTTAGTCTTTTATGAGCTCTTATCTATTTTATATGCTAAAAGAAATAATTATCTTTTTGTAAATCTACATGTTTCAGTTACGGAGAAGTTTCATATTGATAGATTTTGGATACGTCTATAACTCTATTAATACTTTTTTTATTTAGTTTAGGATAATTAATTTCTAATTAAAATAGGAATAAGAGTTAAAATAGGATTTTAACTCTCAATAATCTCTATAAATATGGATTTAAAAAACCTAAATAAGGTTACTCTGTCTATGCAAAAAATCTCTCTCCATTTGTTTTGCTCTCTTTAATCCAAATGAGCATTTAGACTGTGGGTTAGTCGCTTTCTTCTCGGCATATGTGCTTGTATTAAAAGCCTGTGCCAATAACGTGCAAAAAAGATCCCTTGCTTCTGCTCGTGTCAAAAGAATCTGCGCTTCAAGAGATAAATACGTTTATCCATATTTATTTGATTTATGCTATTTTGGGTGCATAAATACTATCATTAGTATTTTTGTGTTATGGCATATTATAATTTTAGATCTAAAATTTATATAAAATTGGAAGATCTAAATAGGTAACATGAACACCTAATTTTTATTTTTTTTGTGTGTTTTCATGCTATTTTCAGAATTTATTTTTTGTGTATATGTGTATACCGAAAATTGTGTGAAAAGTCTATAACCATAAATTAAAATTTTGTTTTTTTTTTTGAATTTTAACCTCACCATCGTATTCCTGGACCTTAAAAATCCCCCCATCGGCCAAAGTTTGAGTGCCGAAATTGGCCTCCAGGATGGCATGCACCACCTACGCGACATGCGCTGGCCACCTGACATGTGGGCCAATGGGATGATGACACGTGGACCAATGTGGTGGTGCCACGTGTTAGAGAATCATGACACTGGACCATTTGGGGGCTTACCCGTGGCTCGTTATGGTACTGCCATGTGTGATCCAATTCCTGTCCGCCATATGGCTAACTATGGTCATGCCACGTGGCATTTGTTAGTCCACATAGTTGCCATATGGCATATGTCAGTCCACCTGAATGCCATGTGGACTAATAAATGGCTGACACATGTCAGACAGAGGTTTAAAGTGGAGACATGTGGCTCAGTGGGGTCACGCCATGTTGCTTTATGATTCAGCTAGCTCGTGGTGTGCCTGTCGTGCATCAAGCCCACCTTCCTCGGCTTGTGGGGTCGTGTGAGACCTCCTCCGACCACCAAATCAGCTCGATTTTTTTTAATATGATTTTCTCAATTTTTTTAATTTTTTGGTTAGTTTTTGAAAATTTTTTGAAAACCAAAAAATAATTTTTAGATTTTTTTCAAATAAAATTATTATAAAAATTGATGAAAATATTTTTTTATTCTGCCTTCTTAAATTTTTAAATTTTTTTGAAAATTATATTATGTGGATATATCCTTATTTTTTTATTGAAATGAGTTTAAATCATATATGTTTGTATATGAGTGTACTTAATGTTTATTTTCTATTATGTGTAACAAAAATGGTGATGATAAGGACTCTCAGTTGTCCACGGACTCCTCAACGCATTGCTGAAACCAATGCAAAAGTGTAAAAGGTTTGCAATATAAGGATGGGCAAAAAGTCTCGAGATGATGATATAGATGCAATAATGCATCATATAATATACATGCATAAACAAATGGAAAAGTATATTTAGGCTGGTCATTTAGATATAAGACATAATGATAGGATCTTAATTAAGGTGTTGATTAACTCTCTTGGTCACTATCCAGATCTAAGGAACTTGATAGTGAATGCATGGAGTGTAGAAAATGGAAATTATAGAAGATCAATTATCCATTTTTTACTCAAAGCATCCAAGAGATGAGTGTTGAGAAGCAACACTAAACTTGAGATGGTGTTTAGGAGTGGACGCATTGTGTATTATCCATGGCTATATGATCGAGTTCATTACATTCCTTATTAGTTATATAGGTGTAGATACTATGTCCTGAGAAAGATTGTGTTCGAATTGTTAAAAATGGTGAAAGGGGATACCAAAGAGAAGATTGTGTTCACTAATGCAAACCTTCCCCTGGAAAGACACAAGTATAACTGCCCTTTGTAAATTAGGGCTGAGATGAATGGTAAACACACTGCGTGTGTGATGGTGGATGATTGCTTTTTCATTACTGTATGTCCCTTTACGGCAATGGTAGCCTACGGTATTAATGAGACCATGCTCACTAAATCCTGACTCATTATAATGGCTTATGAAAACTTTAAGAGGCAAGCTTCTGACACTTTTAAGGTAGTAGTGAAGACAGGGCCTATTGAGATTGAGGTAGAATTTGCAATGTTACAAATACCAACTAATTTTTCTCTGTTACTGGGGTGACCTTAGTTCCACAAACTGAGAGGGGTCCCTTCCACTTTGAACCAAATGGTTCGAATTCCATACGAAGATGGTATAGTTACTATCAAAGCGGCAAGAGAGAATTCAATTTCCACTTTAAGCATGGCTAATCCCCCATTCAATGGGTTCCATGTAGCCAAGATTAGAGCTAAGGAAGAAGAAACAAATTGGGCAAGCACTCAGGCCATTAATATGATAAAGAATATGAATTATTTTCCAAGCGCTAGATTGGGATAGAACTCTCAGGGGATCCCTACACTTATTGCTCTGATTGGTCAGAAAGACAGGAGAGGTTTGCGTTATTGTAAGAATGATGCTAAAAAGCAACATGAGATATAGTCGGGAAAAGTTCCTCGTATCTTAGAAAGCTCTATGCCAGCATCCAAAGAATGCAGATATTGTGGGGAGGTCGAGCCTATGGTGACTTAAGAAAAAATTATCTCTAGATTTGAGATCTTTGATGATGTCTTTGATTGGTCAACTGGAACCATCAAGCCTGTACTGAGGTTTTGGGATGAAAAAGTTATGGGCAAGCTCGCTGGTTTGGATTTAGGTCACCCAGAAGAGGTGTTGACACTAGAGTTACTAGCTGCCAAGGCTAAAAGAAAGGAAAAGGTTGAGTGTGAGGTTACAATTCTTGAAAATAGAGGCACCATCAAAAGAAGGAGAGGCATCTGCTATTGTATTGGTTGTCCCCAACTTAGAAGATGATTCTTTTGCTGATATAATTTCCATTCCTAAATTATTTTGTAATGATGTACCCTTTCCTACTCAAGCTAATAAGATGAATAACTTTACTTATTTATGCGATGTCTCATCTGATTGCATTATGCATAATCATAATCATGACTCATTGATATTTGACATTAATTTAACAAACACTACTCCATTTAAGCTCGAAATCCCAAACAATCATAAAGAGATCTTGATTGCATCTTACATAACTCCTAAAGAGAGGACAAAATTTGAGAGAATATTGAAAAAATATGAAAAAGTATTTACCTAGACCAACAAAGACATGCTTGGGATTGATAGAGATATTGCAAAACATGCCATTCCAACATATTTGGATAGTAAGCCAGTAAAGTAGAAGCTTCGAGGGCTCAGGCCAGAGTGGGCAGAAAAGGTGAAAGAAGAGGTGAAGAGGCAGATTGAAGTAAAATTTTTGGTTGAGGTCCAGTATCCTAATTTGCTAGCTAATGTTGTTCTTGTTGCTAAGAAAGATGGAAAGGTATGAATATGTGTAAATTATAGAGATTTAAACAAGGCATGCCCAAAAGATGACTTTTCACTCCCCCATATAGATCTGTTGGTCAATGGTACAATGAAGTGTATGATGTATAATTTTGTTGTAGGAGCACATGGTACAATCAGATCTTAAACAAGATAATAGATAGGGTGAAGACAACATTCATTATTGAATAGGGAACTTATGCCTATAAAGTTATATCGTTTGGATTGAAAAATGCATGAGCTACCTATCAGCGAATGGTTTCTAAGATCCTCGATGATTTGATCCACAAAAAAGCGAAGTGTATGTTGATGATATGATGATTAAGTTAGATACAAGGGAAGGACATTTTGAGGCCTTAGAAAAGTTTTTTCAGAGAATCAACAAGTACAATCTCCATCTCAATCTGAAGAAGTGTGTGTTTGGGGTAACCTCAAGCAAGTTGTTAGGGCATATCATCGACCAAAAGGGGATAGAGGTGGATTCAGATCAGGTGAAAGAAATTCAGGAGATGCCGGTGTTGAAGAAGGAAAAAAAGATTAGGGGGTTCTTAGGACATATCCAATACATCAGTCGGTTCATTGCTAAGCTCACCTCTATATGTGAGTTGATTTACAAGCTTTTGAGAAAGGATCAGCCGATCAAGTGGAATGAAGATTATCAGAAGGCCTTCGACGCCATCAAAGAATATTGCTGCATCCCTAATTCTCCGACAGCCATGACTGTCAAAGCCACTAATCCTGTACATAGCTTTGGAACAGGGTTCAATAGGGGTCATACTATCTCAAGAGGATGATACCAAAGATGAGTTCATCGTGTACTACTTGAGCAATAGGTTCTTCTCATATGAAACCAAGTATATAGATGTGGAGAAAATTTGCCTGGCAGTGATATGAACCTTAAAAAAGTTAAGGCACTACTTTCACTCTTATAAGATTTAAGCAGTAGCTAAGCACAACCCATTTAGATACCTTCAGCCAGCACCATTCTTATTGGGAAAAATGGAAAGGTGGTTGTTGTTCTTGCAAGATTTTGAAGTGACGTATGAAACTAGGAAGACAATCAAGGGAAGGGTTGCTGTAAAATTTATTGTCGATCACCCATTGGAAGGGGACCAGGTTGAGTATGAATTCCCAGATGAAAGCATCAGTGCCATAATGATTTAAGATTGGAAAATTTACTTTGACGGGGCTATCAATAATAGAGGAGCTGGAGTGGGAGTCATTCTCATCACCCGATGATAAGAAACTCCCGTTGGCCAAGAAAGCAGAGTTCAAAGTGACTAACAATGAAGTAGAGTATAAAGCTTGTATACATGGGGTGGAAGCCTTGATAGCACTGGGAGTGAAGACTATCGAGGTGTTTAGAGATTCATCCTTGGTAATTCACCAAGCCAAGGGGGAATGGTCCATCAAACACTACAAGAAAATTATTAAATAGTAAAAAAAAATTAGCAACGAAATTTATTTTTTCGTTGCTAATTTTGGTGGAGATTTTTTGCTTTGGCAATGAAAATGAAAAATCGTTGTCTTCCATTGCTATAAATAGAGGGCACTATTAGCGCCAAAATTTTACGATGAAATTTAGCAACGGAATTGCATTTTCGTTGCTAATTTAGCAACCAAAATAGTATTCCATTGCTAATTTAGCAACCAAAATAGAATTTCATTGCTAAATTCGTATTAGCAACGGAAATCAAATTTCATTGCTAAATTAAGGCACTTAAGTATTTTCCATTTTGTTGCCCTAAGTATAAATTAGTCTCTCTCTTTCTCTTAGCTACCGTCACTTCTCTTCACCTCATCGCCTTTATCCTTGCCATTAGTACTGAAAGCTGCTGTAGCCAGGTCTCTCTCTCTCTCTCCTAAGTAAATGTTAGATTTTTTTTGGTTTTTTTCCATGTTACCAATTCTTTTCTAGTTCTATCATTTTGTGGATGTGAAGGCAAAAGTTGTGCCTAATGAGTGTGATGAGAGGAATTGATAGCAAGAGGTTGCCTCCCACTATTTCTAGAGAAATTCAAAAGTTTCTTCGTGTTGCTAATTTGATATAAGACTAGGAGCCCGTGTTTCTCATCTCTGTAAGCCATTAGTGTTTTTTTTGGTATAAAGTTGCCTATTTTTCTTTTTCAATATGTGTCTTGAGGTTATGAATTGACATTAATTACATTATTTTGTTTATTTGGATGATTTTGTTTATTTGGATAATTAATGACATTAATTACCATTGGCTCGAAAATTTATGTTTTAATGTATTTAATCATTAATTTTTCCTTAGTCTACTTTCGTTGTTCTTATAATTTCATATGGTTGTTCATCATACTTGCCCTATCTCCTTTTCGATTGTTTTTTAGGTGTGATCTTTTGGCTGGTTGCGCCATAATTTTCACAATCTGCATCCCTCTCATTTATGAATTATTTGTTCAATCTGGGTTAATATGAAAATGGTTGATTAAAAAAGAGTACCATTACTTGAATTTGGTGTGTTTGTCCATTCATTAAGCAAGAATCTCGTATCTTGTTTACTTTCGTTGCAGAGCACAGAAGAGTTAGAATTTTGAATTTATTGTATTGTTAGTGGTATAAATTTCATCCTTTCAAGAAAGTTAACATAATGGTAATACCATGTGCACAAATGAAATTGGTTCTCTTTGTAGGCCGTTTCCAAGCTTTTGAAATAGCTTATAACATGGATCACAATTTGAGTGGATGTGGTGTTATGCAATTTAAAACTGCTCCTTCTTTGATGGCTGGAATGGGTAAGAACTCAATGGAAGCTCATTATACCGTTCTTCCACTACTTCTTGCTCATACTTGAAAAGATTATTATATTTATAAAAATGATGCAAACCTAAGTTGCTGTATGAGAAAGTCTTTTGTATTATGCTTTACCTCTTTCCTGTTATATATTGTTTAGTGTTTGAATGACTGTGCGCTTCACATGGCCTTATTTTCCTCTTTGGATGTTGCCTTTTTCCAAGACTTCTTTACATTTTGCTATATTCTGTCATATATTAATCGGTGTCTAGCAAGTGTATTAGATCGGCTAGTAATATAGAAAAATATAATTATAACCCCAAAATATCAAACCCAAGGAAAACTAGTGAATGTATGTAGGATTTTAGATTTGTAAAATGAAGATTGTGTGTGAGGGAGAAAAGAGATCCCAAAGTTATGATAATGAAGGGTTAATTAAACTAAAAACAGAAACTTAAGTAAAAGATTCAACAATTGAACTAAAAGCAAGTAAATAAAATTGGTGAAAATTAATGTTAATGACGACTTTCACTAAAGGACTATCCAACTTAACTTATTATAATCAAAAAGTTGACAAAAGTGATTATGAAGAAATCAGATGGATAAAGCAAGATAACTTAAGACAAGATTATCAATCTAAGCATTAAGCCTTTTCTGTTCAGAATTATTTAACACTTAGCATACAAATCTAACTTTAGCCTCCTAGATGTATATTAAACTCTTTTGCAAGTAAATTCAACTTCCATCTATTCTTGATTTTAACTTTTCTTAAATTTAATCTATTATTACCAACACACAACTATACCTTAATTCAGAATATAATCATGTATTAATACCAATAAATTACCCTAAGAACATGTAAACCTATAATCATGCATAAGTCAATCATCAACTATTAATTTCAATAAGTTAACAATCGGCTTATAAGCAACCACAGGTAAGAATTAGCACAAAACCAAGAAATAATCAACTTGTATCACATTAAGCACAAACTAAGTCAGTACAATATAAAGTTAAGGCTTTAAGAATCCTTTAGAAAAAGTAAAGAAAACTACTCGCTATTCATATTGAAAACTGAAGCAAATAAATAAGAGAAAACACGTAGTTTCTAACCTAAGTGCAAAACTAAAACAAACTAATGTGCTTAACTAGTAAAGAATGCCCCCTTACAACTGATGTTGCTTGGTGCTTTTATAACCTTCAAATAGGAAGAAATTCGTCTCCTCTAAACTTCCCAAACTAGAAGACTTCCTAATTAGTAAGAATTCCCAAACTGGTAAGAATCAGAGTTTAATTTGGTAACAAAGACTGAACTCGAGATTTCATCCCACCGAGTGAGGTTTAGTCACTTGGTAGAGTGATAACATCACTCCACCGAGTGAGACTTAGTCACTTGGTAGAGTGGAAAATGACTCTGCCAAATGTTGCTCCTTTAAATTTATTAAATGCTTCCTCTTCTTCTTCTTTAAGCCACTTGGTAGAGTGTAGATATCACTCCATCGAGTGGTACTCTCCTGGACTTACGTTGAATATCTTTATTTTTTAAAATTACACTTTAGCCCCAATAAACTCTTTTTTTCTTCAAATAAACACCTAAAAGCATCGAATTTCTCAATTAAGACCTTAAATTGCAAATTTACAAAACTAATCATTGAATTAACCTGAATATTACTAAATTAACATACTAAGAATACTAAAAACATATTAAAAACATACTAAAAATCACACTTATCATATATGAACACTATAAAATTTTTCTATTTGGAAATACAAAATGTCAATTATTTTTTCACCAAAACCTACAATTTTTGTAAATTTCTAGTTGAGCTTCACATGCATGAAGCTTAAACTTATAAATTGTTGGTTGTTTGGCTTAGACTTTGTTGACCTTGTCTTTTATATAGCATAGGCTTATGTTTTGAACTTAAATTGTTATTAGCTGGAGAATTCCTAAGCAATTATAGTTTGCTCAGCTAATTCAATACTCATAGGTGTACTAAATTTATTTTCCTTCTTGAGCGATGGGATGCCAACTGTAATTCCATTAATACATTTATGCATAAGTATATTTATGTACATGCATATGAATTTATATACATATGTGTGTTTGTGTGTATGTAATATGCATCTGTTCCCACCACCTACTCAACTATGAAAGAAATTCTCCTAGTCACTTATGGTTTCATTGAGCTCTTTTATTGCATATTCATAATTGTTTATTCTAACTATTTTCAAACTCTTAGCTCATCGGCTCTTGTTTTTGCACTTCATCACTATAAGCCTATGCCACTATATGTAATGAATGAAATTAATGTTGCTCTCGAATGTATAACCAAGTTTTGGGTTTGGTTCTTGGTTTTACTGGATCTTTGGCTCAATTTATTTTTAAGGAAATAGAGACTATTCAGTCCAAGGCGAGTTATTGGTTTAGTTTGTTATAACTGTTGAATTGATTTGCTGCTTCTTTCTAATAAAAATATTACTTATTTTTTATTGAATTTTCTATTTGGTCAACGTTATTTCTTTTCTTTTTTTATTGAAAATCAAAGAAAGTAACAAATTGACTTGAATATTACTTTTGAGATGGTGAACAAGACCAAAATTTATGATCTTATCAGATGATAGTATAACACATTTCATTAGTTTATTTGGTTGTTGGTTTCAAGGATCTAGTCAATTTACCAGCATCGTTTAATTTTGATTCTTGCATATGGGAATTATTAGATTGGTTTTCCATTTATGGGAATTGGAATTCTTGGGTTTAAGCCAATGTTTGTTAAAGATTTTCATGCTGTAGATACTGATAAGTATCTAAGCTCTGTGCCTACTATTTCATTTGAACAGATTTTATTGATCTATTTACTTAGGCCACTAAGTCTGTAGATATAAATTATAAAATGTTGTGGTGATTAGTTCTTTTAATTTCGATCCAATTTCACAAACACAACTAATTAAAAGGGTAGTTAAAAAGAATCAAATAAAATGTACACCTTTAATGTTTTCGAACTTAGAGGCACTTGAAGAATCATCACAATTATCATTTTCAGAATCTGTTTCTGATTTTGTCTCCTTTTTTGTCGAATTATCATCAGTATTTCATGATTTTTCAGTTGTTTGTTTGTTTGAATTTGACTTGCTTAAGTTGTTTGTTTTTTCACTTTAACCTATGTTTTATATTTTAATTGAAAGCAGGAAGTAGGAGCTTTGAGCTATTGCGATGATAAATTATGATTTATATGATATGAATAATAAAATAAGCTTGTATCTTTGAATAATTGATTTTCTCAATCTTTCGTGCATATTGATCTAGGTCTTAGATGCAACTGATGATGCACCTTGGGGTCCTTACGGCACTACATTGGCAGTGTTTGTTATAAAGGTCAATTTTTTTTCTTGCTTCTAATTAAAAATTTAAGCTTTATGTTTTAACTATTTCAAATGTAATATCTTTTTGATTCATGCTGTCCACATTTGTTTAGCTTGAAAATACATTTCTCTTTTTCACATTTGTTATGTCGCATTATATGTGTTGCAGTTTTCATGCTAGAGACATGATTCGGTCCCATACGAGGACTATATTTATAAGAATTAACTTCCATACTATTCTATATTTGATGATTCAATGGCTATTATGCTTTCGACATCTCTTTGTTGATTTTAACTTTCTATAATAGTTTAAATTAGTGTTGGCTCAAGGCTACATCCTAATTTTGATGATTATCAAACCTTAAATAAACTATAGTGTGAATTTTATTCTAAATATTTTATGCAGGAAATTCTACATATCATTCTGATACAAATATCATGAAATGAAGATCATAATATTTCAAGATATGGATATACAAGAAAACATATTTAAAGATTATCTTAGTATATAGGAATTTAAGATATTAAAATGTAAGATCAAATTGAGGATCAAATTATCACTCATTGATACATATTCTTAGTCTTAAAAATTGCATAAAAATATTTTGATATCATAATATAAGTTTTCAAGTCAAAACTGGATTCTATTAGAAAATGATTCAGAATTTGGTTCGTTAGAAATTTATGTCATTAGAAATTGAATTAGAAATCTGGATAAATTTCTAAAAGAAAATCTATTTCGTACGACAAGACAAAATAATTGTTAGTTGAAGGCATAATTGTCTGTTTTGTTCTTTAATGGCCATAAACGGCTATATTTGAGTTTCTACACTTAAAATTAAGTTTTTTGCTATAAATACAAGTGATAGGACTCATTAGAATGTTAGATATCATTTTGAAAAGAATTCTAACTCTTAAGAGAAAGCTTAAATCTTTTAAATCTCACTTTCCATCTTTGCACTTTATATTTACAAATCATCCTCAATTGATTATAGTTTCTGTCGTAATCTCTAGTGAGGAAATTCTATTGTGAAAGGTTGTGAGTTGTGTTAGCTAGAATCTAAGGAAGAAATTCTAGTAAGTATTTTAATCTTTTACTTTGGGAAAAAAGATTGTGGGTAGATATACATAGGATTGTATATTGACTTTGACTTTTGCCCTTAAAAGAGTTAAGAGTAGAGAGAAAAGCTCAAGAGTAATTATTGAGGAGTGGAGGTAGGCAAAGAGGCCGAACCACTGTAAATTTTGTGTGTACTCTGCTTTTCTACTCTATTTTCTATATTCTATAATTCTGTTATACATTCTGAAAATTTGTGTTTTCAAAATTCTGTAAAACGAATTTCTGAAACATTCATAACAAATCTAACACACATTTTCAGAATTATACTTGTGGTTTTATATTGAGAAAAGAACTTGCAAAAATTTGTTATTCTTATTGCCTTGCATATTTAGATTTTGTTAGAAAATCTGTTAGGAATTTACACTTGCATACGATTCTATTTCATTAGAAATTTGGCCAGGAAATTTTAAGATATCCAATTCATTCCCCCTCCTAAGTGTCTTTCGGGACCTACGTACAATTAGATTATTAGCATATCATATCTTTTGTTAATCACATAATAATTAAAGGTTAATCAAATAGATGGTAGGGAATATAATTAATGGTGTTATAAATAAAAAGAGTTTCCACTTTCCAATTAATTTCTAAGCATAATGGAGTTTCCAGCATATAAGTTAAATGTAAAAACCATAATTTTGATATGAACATAATTAATGTTGCTCTTGTCATCCACTCAATTTCACATATTTTCTTGGAAAAGTTTATTGCTAATTGAAAGAGAAGTAAAGTTATTATAAATAAAGTGCAGGCAAATAGTAATTATTTATGATTAAAAGAAATTGAAGAAATTAAATAATGGTATCGAAGAAAGCATAATAATAAATAACATAAGTGGAAGAAAATCGAAATCAAAAGAACTATACACCATAACATTTTATAATTTATATCTACAGACTTAACAGCCTAATTAAAAATATCAATAAAATCTATTCAAATCAAATAGGAGGCACAGAGCTTAGATACTTATCAATATCTACAACATGAAAATCTGTGATGATTTTTCATATCTCATATCTCTTCTTATTTTCTTTCTTTGAAGCTATTTTAAGTGTTGTATGAATTAATACAATTAGTGCTTTCTCATTTTCTTTGAAGTGCGCTGAAAGTGAATGACTTGCATATGAAATTTCTGTCAATCTCAAAATTCCTAGTTAAATTATCTAATGATTTGTAAGTTCTTTTCTTTTTTTTTTTGTTTTTCTTTTCTCCTTTTGGATTCTTTTTGTCAATTTATTGTAATTATCTCATATTGTCCTGCTACTATTTGCAGTAGATATTAGATATCTACTGTTATGGCTTTCTTGACTTGGTTTCTATCCATGGCTTCTTCTCTTTTCAATCTTTGGTTACTTCCATCATTGTGACAATCATAGCCATGTTGGTTCTTATTTTTGTTTTTCCTTTTGTAACAATTTTGAAGATTGTTTATCATTTTTCCCAATTGCTTTACATTATTAGCATTAAACTTTTGGCAAATAATAGTTTACATATTTGTAAGTATTCTGTTTAAACTGCCAATTGATTCATTAATTGAATTTTTTAATTATATACAAACACTTGTATTACTTAATTATGATATATATTTGCTTGGGACTATGCAAATAAATTATGAACTATTGTTAAATTCAGCTGGGAATATTGTATCAAATATATATATTTGTAAAGTTTTAGTTGACTGGGGATTTTGTATCAAATATATATATTTGTAATGAAAATTTGTAATAATTTTTAGCAACGGACGTTACCGTCATGAATTTTTTTTAGTAGGTGAATTTAGCAACGAAAATTAATTTTGTTGCTAAAAAATAGCAACTGTTAAATCTACAACCACTTCTTCCATTGTTAATTTGATTAGCAATGAAAATTCAACAATTTTCGTTGCTAATTGAGTATTTTCTTGTAGTGACAGAAGAAAAATTGGTGCCTTATTTAGAATATCTGAGGAGATTGAGTGGTTAGTTCGAGACATGCACCTTTCACCTTGTACCATGAGATGAGAACCATTGGCAAATGCCTTGGCAACCTTGGTATCTGAATGGGACAACCCTAAAGGGATAATCATGAGACCAGTAATAATCATGAGCTTAACCAAGCCGTACTTTGAGAGCGAGCAGCTTATGAGTTTAGATGGGTCCAATGGCAAACCTTGGTATTATAATGTCCAAAATTATTTGAAAAATTCCAAGTTCCCAGAAGAGGCAACAGAGAAAGACCAAAAGATAATTTAAAAATTATCTAGCCAGTTCATCAGTGTAGATGGAATTTTGTATAAGAGACGAGTCGATGGCATTCAGCGAAGATGCTTTGATGAGAGGGAAGCAAAGAAAATCATGAAAGAAACTCACGTAGAGGTGTGTGGGGCTCATATGAATGGATTGATGCTGGCGAAAAAAATCATACGACAAAGGTTCCTTTGGTTGACTATAGACATTGACTGCTTTAAATTTGTGAAGATGTGCCATCATTACCAACAATACGCCGAATTGAGTAATTTACCAGTTTCGAAGTTATGCAATCTATCCTCACTATGGAATTTTTCAGATTGGGGATAGTCATCATCGGAGAAATTCATCCAACGGCTTCTAACGATCATAGATATATTGTGGTTGCCATCGATTATTTCACAAAATGGATAGAAGCTGAGTCCTTCAAAAGAATGGGAGCATGAGAGATGGCTCAGTTCATCGAAAGAAATCTGGTCTGTAGGTACAGGATGCCTCACCAAATAGTGTTAGACAATAGGGTTCAGTTCCAAGCAAAAACTAGACACATACTTCAAAAATATAGAATCCATTATCATAAGTCATCTCCTTACCATCCGTAAGTGAACGGGGCAATCAAAGCCACTAATAAGAACTTGAAAAAGATCATGTCTAAGACTGTGTAAACGTACAAGGATTGGCTGGAAAAGCTACCATTTGCATTTTGGGGTATAAAACCATTGTCAAAACTTTTACGAGAGCTACTCTCTTCTCCCATGTGCACGGCTCAGAAGCAATACTGCCAGTAGAGATTGAGTTACAGTTACTGAAGATTGTACTAGAAGCCAAACTACCAAAGACGAAATGGATAGAACACAGAATGGCATAGCTAAACCTGTTAGATAAAAACCGAATTAGGGCTTATTATCACAATCAGTTATATCAGAAAAGATTAGCTCGATATTTTGAAAAGAATGTTAAAGGCCATCATTTGAAGGAAGGGGATTTAGTGTTTAAGCAAATGAACCCTAGCCTACCAGACTACAAAGAAAAGTTTAGACCAAACTAAGAGGGTCCCTTTATTCTAAAAAAATTGCTTTCTAAAGGAGCGGCTATTCTCACAGACAATAATAGGAATGAATTTAAAGAACCAATTAACATCGACAGGTTGAAAAGGTTTCATGGCTAAAAAAATTAAATAAAAATAAAAAGAATCAAAATAATAACAACCTGTGGGTTGAAAATGACAAAAAAGGCGGCATTGCCAAAATTGGGTACCCTACTAAGGCAAAAACCGAAAAAAGGCACATTAGGCTAAAATTAAGGGTTCAGAGAAAACAGTCAATCAAGAAAACCTATGAGAGCTGATTGGCAATAGGAGTTAGACACATTAAAGATGTCACCATCTGAGATTAAATGAAAGTTGTGCTTTGTATTAAATGTCATATCATGATTATCATTATTGTAAGTTGTGATCATATGAGAATGCATAAATCATATAAGTTATACACTCTAGTTAGCATGAAAGTAGGCATGTTATTTATTTATTTATAAAAGCAGAACAAAAACATCACATAAACACGACCACAAAATAAAAGCACCAACCATACCAACCTACCAACAAGAAAAAAAAACCTACATTCCAACAACCAGCCCCATTGTGCATATATTACATACTAAGAAAGAAATAATAAGCAAACAACGGCAACAACAAACTTTTACTCAGCACTACCTGGGCATCTCAGTAGGAACAATTTGGTGTTGAGTGCCTCTGTAACCCACGAGTAGTACTCCACACTGGTTTTAAACTCATAAATGTTGGTCGGGGAAATGTTAGTTCTCACAAGTAAGTCCATCCAAATTTAGTGGTAGCCTATGATGAAGGCATCGGTTCAGTCCCCTCCCTCAAAGTTCAAGCATGCACGCACGATCTCTTACCTAAGGCCAAATTATTGAGTATAGCATGCAGTGATGTAGAAGGTAGCCCTATAAAGTCCACAAAGAGGGACACTAGCAAAACTTTCATCATAAGTCACATACTCGACACGGATCCAGGGGCACATAAAACTCACCTTTTATTTCACCACGGAGCTTAGCCACATGATGCCCTCCTCTATGAAACCTATCTAATACCATCGCATACAGGCATTAAAGAACCTCAAGGAATAAGCATCCATAACACGAGGAGGAGGTTCAGCCAGCATTTTGAGCTTTTCCTGCAGCTAAATCTAAAACAAAAATGTGTGAAACAAAAGAATAATAAAAATACAAAAGCTGCTAGAATGTTTTAGTGTCTGTTTTAGGCAAAAATTAAGCTTAGGATTATGTGAAAATCTATAGACAAATGCATTTCCCGCAAAGAAAAGCTAATGTGAAAACCTATAATGGGTGCACTATCTTAAATAAATGACAACAGGTACCTAAAGAAGTAAAGAACTACCAGTGAATAAGGTAGTAAGGTCAGCATTCACAGCATACAGTTTGAGTAGAGTCTCCACCAGGATTAGTGAAAATGGGGTCAGTCCCTCGCGAATGCCATTAATGGTGTCAAACAATCGATAGTCCCCTAGAGTGTTACCTCTACTAGTGATGCACAAGTAATGGGCCAAGCACATGAAGAGAATAGCACCCATGGCATAAGTCTCATTACAATTAAAATAGTAAAGGCTGACAAACAGTAGGTTGAGCACAATGGGTTCAGAAGGCTTAGCGAGCACCCTAACATCAGAAGGATGAATCCCAAAGGCACGAACAACCTCACATGGATAGTTGGGAACACAATTAGGCACACAAGGAAGGGTGCCTGGGGAGAAAGCAACATCAAAATAGTGTAAAATCCTCATGAAGGGGGTAGATTTCTATATTATTGAAGCAAAATACATAAAAGCGAGGGTCCCAATAGCACATCAAGGCAATCAACAGATTTTCATCTAATTCTACCTTGTATAGAAACCTCAAGTTGGAATAGGGGGATAGGATAAGATTATCCCAAGTGGAATAATCATCCAACAATAAAGCAATACATTCAGAGAAGGGAGTCATTTTAGCAAAATGTTACTTGAAGCAAAGAAATGCAAGGGCACAAAAGTGAGAGGAGAAAAGGACGAAGAAGGTATAAGTAGGGAGCAAAGAACAATTAAAAATCTAGAGCACCTATTTAAAATTCAGTTTGTACGGTCGTGCAACCTATATGTACGCCCATGCATTAGTCCTAATTACCATCTGGTGAAAATGAATAGTAAAAAATAGCCTTGCATGTCTTATACCTCATTCTGCATAATCTAACAATTGCATGCATGATTCCAGCACAATGTTTTTGTAGATCTCACTTTAATTTTACATTTCAAGGAAGGTTCATAGTCTAAAGTTGTATCCTCTATCAGATAACTCAAATTCAAATAATTCAGGGAGTATATTTTGCATGTGTGCATAAGAATGCAAACACTGAAAAAATAATAACAAAATATAGTAATAGTTAATTGAAAAATAAATAAAAAGGATATGCATAATAAATAATGATAGCAAGTTAAGCACATAATGATAGATACAAATAGACATGAATAAATGATGAAAATGGTAATAATAAAGAATAGCTTGTTAATATTACACCGATGCAAAAATAATTTCGTGCAAATAAGTTGTAAATAAAATAATTTTATTTTGTTAAACTAATAAATTGAAGAATGGTAAATTTTTAAGAGTTATTTTTTAAAAAATTAGGGTTATTTTATATGAGTTTGAGTCAAAACCTATGCGAAAATGCTATTCACATAGCATTTTACATGCATGGGAATGTTTTATGTTCAAAACTTTTCAAATTCTGGATATTTATGCATCGCATGCCCTTACATCCTCAGTTTATGGCTTTGCATGGGGCATACAGCCATACATCCCCTATATATGCCCGTGCATGCCTTCAAAACATAAAAATTGATGGTTTTTTCCTTCTTTTCTCTTGCTTTCCTTTTTCTTCTTCTTCTTCTTCTTCTTTGACTTCAACGTGGTGCACTTTAATTTTTTTTCTCTTTTCTCATCCTTCAGGCAATATTTTACGATTCTAATCCGATACATTGTTGGATTTTTGCATTGTGCACATTTAGACGCCAATTTTGCACATTTTCATCAAGTTTTACCTCCTAACCGAAAAGGTATGTTTAACACTTTTTAACTTATTTTTATGATTTAAATTGATCCAAACTTATGTAATATTGATAGTATGAGTTGCTGTGAATATGCGTGATGAATTTTTAATGTTTGTTTTCATTTTTTCTTTAGAAAAAAACTTGGGCTTTTTTTGTTAATTTAGCTTATTTGGTTATTATGCATACTGTTACTTTGTGTATTTGATTGATTTGTTTAGTAAAATTATGCATATAGGCAGAAGCAAAGGCCAAAGTATCATTTCTCCATAAACGGAAGTGCAAAAACCCTCCAACCACAGAGCTAGCGCCAATCACACCACCTATCAACACAAATATAAGCATGAAGCTTGTAGATAGATTCCCACCCAAATCTGTGGATTTATCAAAATTCAAAACAAATTAAAAACAACCCATTTGAATATATTAAAAACCCCTTAAAATTAAGTAAGAAAATCCTTACAAGGATGGTCCTATTAGCCATTGATGTATTTGTCAAAAGACCAACCAACTAGCCCAAGCACAATGAGATAAACTACGAAGTTAACAGCCAATAAAGGACCTATTAAGTATCTTTGAGCTCTTCCTTCTACCATTGATATCAAGGCTCAAGAGTCCATCAAAAAGCAGATCGAAAAAAAAAGAAAAAATAGAAAGAAAAAAAGAACAAGAAAACGTAAAGCTAAACCTGTCACCAAGGAGAGCATGAGAGTGGTGGCCATAGACAGATGGCATTGGCCAGAGGTGAAGCGCGATGGTGAGAGGTAGAGCGCAAGAGTGAGAGGCGGAGAGGCAGGTGGCGAGGAAGGGAGCAGAGACTTCAATCGAAAAAAGAGAGGGGAAAGGGCAACTGTTCTCTTTCCTTTTTTTACCTTAAAATATTTTTTTAATATTTAAAAAAAACTATAAATTTTTTAAGTTAAATTTTTAATTCCCCCTAAAAACTCAAAAAAAAATATTCCCTCCTAAAAATTTTCAAATTTAATTTTTCTTTCCCTCCAAAAAATTTTAATTTTTTCTTCTTTATCATTTATAAAATGTACAACTAAAATTTTATTATATATAATAACTATATATAATTTATATTATTAATTTATATAATCATATAGTATTATTTGAGTGCTACTGAAAGAAAATAAAATTAATTATTAAGATAATTATATACTTATATAATTAAATTAATTGATAAAATTTTATTGATATAATAATTTCATATAATTATATTTTTAATTTAAATATTCAATTAAAAGATAATCCATCAACTAGCATTAACCATAATCATAAAAATACATCCCGCATGTATAAAATTAAATTAATATTCAGCATTTCGTGGAACTGGAT
Source organism: Excoecaria agallocha (assembly GCA_037975025.1). Taxonomy (NCBI): domain Eukaryota; kingdom Viridiplantae; phylum Streptophyta; class Magnoliopsida; order Malpighiales; family Euphorbiaceae; genus Excoecaria; species Excoecaria agallocha. The sequence goes on along the minus strand of CM075806.1, from coordinate 60,668,352 downwards.
TCCCAATTTTCAGGGAATATCACATTATCAGAATCTTAAATTATCTACATAATAATTTGAAACTTCAATAGTTTTCGTTGCTTCACCAGTCATTTCCCTCCTCGAAAAGCCTGCAAGATTTCATGAACTTTGGTCTCCTGCGTTTGACCCGTGCATTGCCACCATCAATTTTGATCATCTATATTGTAATTGTACACTAATTGCAATTGGAAGAATTAAAATCCAACAAATTTTACAAGGAAATAACCAAAAAAATAAATAAAAAAGAAAAAAATAGGAATTGAATATCTTACCCAGAGCAGAACTTCGGGCATTAATGGAGTTGTAACACCCCATGAATATTTAAAGGTTAAGTTACTTTCGTGAAATAAAATTAATTATTCATTAGATAAATCATTATTTATGAAGATAAATATTTCAAAAAACATTAGAGCACAAAATAAATAAATATTATTTGAGTGATACTAAAAATAAATAAAATCAATTGTTAAGATGATTATCTATTCATATAAGTATATTTAATCATTTATGATATAAAAATAAATAAAGTTAATTGATAAGATAATTACATATTCATAATTATATTAATTGGTAGAATTTTATTATATATAATAACTATATATAATTACATTATTGATTTACAACTCCATTGCTAATATAGATATTGTGCAAAAATATATAAATACTAGTTGAACGATACTAAAAATAAATTAAATTAATTGGTGAAATAATTGTACACTCGTATAATATATTAATTGATAATATTTCATTATATATAATAAAATTAATTGATAAAATTTCATTAATATAATAATTTTATACAATTACATTATTAATTTAAATACTTAATTACTTATATAAGTATTGTGCAGAAATAGATGAATTTTAGTTGATTGATGCTGGAGGAAATGAAATTAATTACTAATATGATTATATACATATATAATTACACAATTTGGTAAATTTTCATTAATATAATGATTATATATAATTATATTGTTAATTTGCATACTCAATTACTCATAAAGATATTGTGCAAAAATAGATGAATACTAGTTGAATGATACTGAAAGAACATAAAATTAATTGTTAAGGTGATTATATACATATATAATTACACAAATTGGTAAAATTTCATTAATATAGTAATTGTATTGTTAATTTAAATACTCAATTACACATATGCGTATTGTGAAAAAATTAATGAATGTCAGTTAAGTGATACTGAGAGTATATGTACTAATATAAGTACATTTAACCATTCATGATATAAAGATAAATAAAGTTAATTGATAAGATAATTACATACTCATATAATTATATTAATTGATAAAATTTTTATATACAATAACTATATCTAATCACATTATTGATTTACAACTTTATTATTAATATAGGTATTGTACGAAAATATATAAATAATAGTTGAATGACACTAAAAATAAATAAAATTAATTGATAAAATAATTATACACTTATATAATACAATAATTGATAATATTTTATTATATATAATAAATATATTTAATTATATTATTAATTTAGATATTCATAAAGGTATTGTCCTAAAAATATATGAGTATTAGTTAATTGATACCAAAAGTAAATGAAATTAATTGATAAAGTATTTATATGATAAATTGATTAACTTAGATATCTATATAGAATTATAGATATTTATAAAGAAAATAAAATAGTAGTCGAGTGATATTAAAGATATATTAAATTAAATACAAATTATTTTATTTATATATTCATATTCATATATATTAAATGATTATTATAATAATTAAATTTCCGTTCTTAATAATTAAAATATTTAGTTTAATTTATTAACTAATTATTATCTTAAATTTTTGTATTAAATTATATAATTTAAATAATTATGAAGTTAAATTTATGCAGTACGTATATAATAAAAATTATAAGTAATATTTATATATAAATTACTAGTATTATATATAATAATGAATAAATATTGGTTCTTTCGGTACAAGATAATTCAGTACAGTTCAATACGGTTCTCGGTCTTGTTCTAGGTAAAATATCCAGATCCATTTCAAATAAAAGTCAACGGTATAATTCGGTTCGATTTTAGTAAAAAAGTCAACGATACAATTCGATTCTATATCTTTTTTTCGGTACTTCGGTTCGATACAGAAAGATCCAGATCCGTGTACACCGCTAACTGGGAGTGTGAATATGCAGTAAATATGTAGTGAGAAGACCAAAATACCCTTACACAATTTGTTGTGTTTTATTAAAATGAACTAAAAATTGAATTATGATTGTTAAAGTGTATGGGGTAAATTGGGCTGGGCCAAGTGTAAAAGTACCGAATTGGGCTTAAAATTCTTAATTTATAAATGTAATCGGTGTTGTATAGTATGCCGAAGTGAATAAAACTAAGGGATTTTTACAAAAATAACATATAAAAGAGGTATTACGAAACAACTCAACATTCCACCATATAATTTAACCATTTCAATACAACTCAAACATGCTAAGAATTCTCAACCTCTTAAAGTCCTCTAGGCCAAGTCCCGTCCTTTACCTTCCCTTTTTCCTTCATTCTTCTCATTTAAGAACTTAATTAATTACTATTCTTGTTTTTTTCTGTGATTTTCTTTCTTCCTTCATTCTTCTTATTTGACAACTTAATTAATTACTATTCTTGTTTTCTTCTGTGATTTTCTCCTGGTATATTCAATTCAAGCTTGTAATCTTTCCTCATGACACCTATCTTCCACTTTATCCTTCACTAAATTAATTAATCCTAGTAGTGAAATGGACTTTACAAATTAAGTAATGATATACGTTTTTGACATTTTTCATTCTCGCACCTTTCTTTTTCATTTTTAATTTAACTTGTAGGTCCCACACCGATCTAATTTAAAAATTCACGCACCTACCCAAATTTCACATCATCCCATTGTAAAATAACCTGTTAATCGGAAGGGAATAAAAATGATACTTAAAAAATGGGTTTAAAAAAAATGGGTATTTTCTAGGAATTTAGAGGCCCCACACATGTGGTACAACCGCTTTATTCATGGCTTATGAAAAGGGAGTACTTAGTAACATGGAAAATCGGAGAATGTCATGTTGAATTGAAAAGTACAAAAAACAGAGAGGAAATGGATACTATTGATTTACGAAAGTGTTTTGAATTTGAACCGAAAACTTCAAAAAACCATAATTATTTTTCGGTGAAAAGTCCACATACCAATAAATCATTTCTATAATTATTGCCTTCCAAATTAATATGTCGGTGCGGACATGAGGCTGCTTCAAAATACCCATTTCTACGGCGGCCTGATTTAGGGAAAAAACTAGGGATGAGCCCAAAACAAACTGAATTTTTTCGGTTAATAAAAGAAAGCGGTCCAACACTTCCCGGAATTTGATTAACCACATCAATAATTTAAACTTACCAGTAATATTTTTGTACTTCATCAATATTTTCTACATCTCACTTTTGTTATTTTGTTTTGAAACTTTTTTATAAATAATATTTTTTGAAAAAAAATTAAAAAAATAGGGTGTGTCAGAAATTATTTAGGAGGACTGAAGTTTTTTTCTGAACACGCAGCAAAACATTACGTTATAATGTCGGAGCGCGTTTTGCGATGGTGGGACCCACAGGACTGACGACGCAACACGTGGCTGCGTCATCAGGAGAGCCGCTGAACATGCGCCACGTGTCGCGCTCTCGTTAATGACGCAGCGACTGGCTGCGTTATCAGCTGTGCAGGCGGTCCCCCCTCTCCCTCCTCGACACGTGTTGCTCCCTCACTGATGACGAAATATGATGCTGCGTTCTCAGAATTCTACCTCCCTATAAATTCAATCGATTGCCCATGTTTTTTTTTCGATAGATAAGAAATATGACCCAAATTTTCTAGTTGAAATCAATATTATTAAATTTTAAAGATCAATTAGTGGTACATGTATTTTATTTTAATCGATTTTTATTAGTTTAATTTATTAATGACAGGTGTAATATAATATTATTAATATATTTTATAATTTATTTATTTGTGAACAGAATAGAATTGTCAGATCGACAGTAACAAGATTGTACGGATTATAATAATCGATTACAGGTATTTATTTAATTTGAATGTACTTTTTATTGTTATATTTGTTAATATGGCATTTGATAAATGTAAAAGAATATTTACTAATGCTATAAATTATCAATAATGTATTTATTAATTAATATGTTAATGATTGTTAGACTATAATATCAATGTAAATTTTAATTTATTTGTTGGTTAACAGAAATTAATTGAGAGATTGAAATCGCAGCTATTGCAGTCATTGATTACAAATATTTTTTTAATTTAGTGTAATTTTATTATCGTATATAGTAGTATAAAAGTTGATAAAATTGACAGTCAATAATTAAAAAGGCAAAGAATTTTAGGAGAAAATCGTAATTAAGGTAGACATGGTAGACAAATAATGTTTAATAAATGAAAATTAATGTAAATAAAAATTTGATATGAAAATTAATTCTATAATTTAATTATTTTTTTACTTATAGGTAGGTGAAAAATGTCATCATATATTGAAATTTATTTGCACACGGGAGGGGACATCAGTTATGGAACTGTAAGATTTAAATATGACATATCAGCACCGAATGTCATCACAAGGAGATTAAGACTTAAAAACAAGCAAACTCTTGCTGAACTGCGCCATAAAATCCATGTTAAAATGGGTTTAGGCATGAATGACGTGATTTCGAGAATTATATACAAGAGTTCGATGTATAATGAAGGATCGTTATGTTGGATGGTGGTAGACTTAGTTGATGATGATAACATAGATGCAATATATGACAATTTAAGGAGATATGAACATTATACATTGGTGGAATTAATCATTTTAGTAGTTGGATCCGGTCAACCAAGAAATCGTAACGATTATCAGATTGCACATGAAGGCTTTCAAATGGAAAATACAGGGAGACCTCAACAAGTGTACATTAATGATATTGGTCCCAGTTAGCCGGAAAGTCAGTAAGTCGACAAGACATTGAAATATTTTCTCAATTTAAGGGAGATAATATTTCAAATCAGGCGAGACAATCTCAACGTCGACGGGATGGTGACTTGATTGGAAGGGAATTATCAATCGATTCTGGAGTAGATCATATACGAACGCAAGCAAGCCAAATTCTTGATGTATATACAAGGGAATCTCGTCCATCGTTAAGTCGAAGGATGGATAATTTTCTAAGTAAATCCATCTTCGGACGTAGATTAGGAAGTCGTTTACCTGATAGAAATATTTCATTTGGGACACTTGCTCAGTCGGGACAGAGTTGTGATCACAACAGCCATCGATATTCTGTATCTCATATTCCAAAAGTCAAAAGGCGGAGTGTTAAAGCCCAAGCCACAGATGACAGACATAGAAGATCTATTTCACATATTGAAGCTGTCAATCAAAGCCGTTTTATGTTACAGTCTAAAGATGTCAATCAGTAATGGCAGTCTGCCTATAGGCGAGATGGTGATTTGCTTGAAGATGGCATATCTGGCGGCACTGATGCAGTTTGTGAAAATGAAGAAACCATTAACTTAATTGAAGACGATGATTTTGTTGATGCTGTTGTTAATAATAACTATCTATCGCCTAATGATAACCCAGAAGACGAAAATGCCGACATGAATGGAGAAAGTGATAGCTCAAAAGAAACTGATGATGGCAATAAGTCTGAACATACAATAGACGCCAGTCCATTAGCATCACTACACCAAATTAGTGAGCCCGAAGAAGGTATTTTTACATTTTAGTCGGAACATCATTATAATTTTGACTTCGAAGCTTCGCAGGTAGATATATCAGAAGGTGTGAACTTTAATACTTGGGATGGTATGTCTGAGTTATCCACTGGCCTTGTTTTCAGTAATAAGGATGAAGTGAAATCTGTTGTCAAAAAAATACTCAATAACGAGGAATGTTGATTTTAAAGTGGTTGAGTCGAAGCCAAAATACTGAGTTGTAAAGTATGCACAGTCTGATAGCGAATGCATATGGAGATTAAGGGCAGCAAAGAAGGGCTTAAATCCATTGTGGATTATCACCAGGTATAGAGGGCCACACTCATGTCCGGGTGGAAATCTTTCTATGGATCACAGACAATTAGGATCTAAAATAATTCGAAATTGCATAGTTGGTATGGTAAGTAAAAATTCTACACTGGCTGTTGATGTTATTATTGCTGCTATTAAACAACAATTTAATTATGATGTATCGTACAATAAGGCTTGGTATGAAAAGATAAAAGCGTTGAAATATATTTTTGGAGGTTATGTTGAATCATTTGAGAGGTTACCGGGGTTCTTACTTGCTTTACAAAAGTACAATCCCAGGACAGTTTATGAACTTGATTTACAGGATACAGAAAATCCAAGGGTTAAGCAGTTTCGACGGGTATTTTGGAGTTTTAAACCTGTGATTGATGGGTTCAGTCATTGCAAGCCTATTCTATTGATTGATGGCACATTTTTGACAGAAAAATTCCAGCAGACTCTTTTGATAGCAAGTTCTATTGATGGTAATGACATGTTATTTCCAGTTGCATTTGCGATTGTGGAGTCTGAGAATAAATCAAGCTGGTCATGGTTTATGAGGATGATTAGAAAGCACGTAACTCAGCAAATCGGTATTACCGTCATATCGGATAGACACGTTGGGATAATCGCTGTATTTTACGATGAAACGAGTGGTTGGAAGGAACCTTTGAGTTTTCATAGATTTTGTTTGCGACATTTTGTAAGCAATTACAATATGCATCATCGAAATTCAACTATCAAGTACTTTCTTTACAAGGCTGGTAAGTTAATAAAGATTGAATATGATATTTACTTTTTTATCCTAATAAATTTGTTATTATCAACATATATCATTTCAGGTGCACAATTTCAACCCCGCAAGTTCTTCGAGAAAATGGATGAGATCAAACAACTAGACCAAGATTCATATAGTTGGGCAATGCATGTATCATTAGACAAGTGGACATTATCGGTGGATGGTGGTCACAGGTATGAACATACGACGACAAACATTGCTGAAAGTGTTAATAGCGCTCTTAAAGGTGTCCGTATAATGCCGATCACTGCGATAGTTGAGCATACATTTGCTCGATTAGTAAAATATTTTGAAAATAGAAGGGGTTTATATATGACCAAAATCGGTTAGGGTTTACGCTTCACACCAAAAATGCGTTGAAATAATGAGCAAACGGGCTAACCGCACTAGAGCACATATTGTTGTTCGCTTTGATAGTCGGTATCAATTGTTCAAGGTTATTGCAAGCAGAACACTGCAGGTTAATGTTGAGCCCAACACATATGTATTGAGCCTTGAAAAATGGGAATGCGGGTGCGTTAAATTTCAAGGAACAAAAATGCCTTGTTCGCATACAGTCGCAGCATGTATGAATAAAAATCTTGATATGTTCCAATTTGTTGACAACTGTTATATCATATCAGAGGCACTTAAATGTTATCAGGGTGAATTTAGACCTATGTTTCATAAAGCATACTGGCCGCGGTATTATGGACCAACAATTAAAGCAGATATGGAATTGATGAGAAAGAAAGGTCGACCAAGAACATCTCGCATTCGTAATGAGATGGACAGACGTGAACCGGGCAATGCTTCACATTGCAGCAATTGTGGAGGTGTTAGACATAATAAAAAAACATGTAAAAGTGCTGCTGGACCATCCCATCAAAATTTTAGTGAGTGAGTTGTATCGTGGTGCTTAAATACTTTGTTTGTATGTAATTAATGATGTATTATTTACGTAATTAAAATGAATGAGTTGTATTAATACATTAATATAAGAAAGAAAGGTGCAATACGTATTACTAAATAGAAATTTAATATCCAGGTACAAGATATATTAGACCATACAACTCGCATTCAGTATCTCCTACTATGAGAAGTGGTAGTGTGGGTCGGTGTTTCTGGATCCATCTCATATGGATTTGGATCACTATAAAGTGGTTGATCGACTAAACCCTGAGTGCTTACCATTGTTGGATCACCAAACAATACATTAAAGAAATCATCTTGTGGAGACATTTGAGCGCTCTGCGCATAAACGTTGTATGGTGGTGCATCTCCTTCAGATAAACTGACATTCAAATCAACATTTAAAAGTAGAAGATTTTGTTTCATATGGCTCCGCTTCAAATGTAGGTGCAGCTCTAGAAGGCCCTGCACCATAATCATAACATCTATCTTGATTAGAAGGCGCACCTCCGGAAGGCCAAAAAGAAGGCACACTGAAAGAGCTCGAAGTGTCGTCCTGAATATATGACCAGTGCATAGGTGGGGTACTTGATGTACTATTGGATCAATAGGAATAGTAGGAACTGTGATTTTTCAATTAACAGTAAAAATTTCATTCAGTAGATCTGGAAAATTTTTGTCCACATATTCTCAATCAGCTTCAATTGAAGTGAGCATTTCCTAACTATTAAATATAACATTTATTCGTCTAATAATTGTGTGTGCCTTCTCTACCTATATCATGTCCGCTCGTAATGCACTTGAGTCCAAGGATATACAACTCATCACCAGGGAGCCCAAATCTGCGCATGATCTACCTCTGGCTCTAATAACATTATTTTATTATAAAATTAGTATTTACTTTCTTTTCTTCTAAATTAAATTTGTAAACCATGCGCAAGCTCCCTTTTATTTACTGTATAAGAGATGAGTGGGTAAATTGGTAATGTACTAGCTTAGAAAAAGCTTATAGGTTAGTTTTTTCTTCAATTTTTATATTTATTTTAGTGGCTTTTTATAGTTATTTTAAATCGATGTCATATGGAATTAATAAATTTTACATTTTAACTTTCGCCAGTTCAGTTTAAATTTAATTTAATATTATTAATTTAAAAAATATATAATTTTAATGTTAATTTTTAAAAATATAAAAATATAATGTTAAAAAAAATTAAAAGTTCATAAATTTCATGACGTGTCTTTCCTTTTTCCTTTTTATAATTACGGCTTGACGTAATATATCTAAAATTTTAAGTACTTGTTTGACTTTATAGATTTATCTTTTAAAAATGTATATATGTCTTTTTGAATGAGTAATTTACTGTGCATATATGTATTTAAACTGTTAAATCGTATTTATCCATTGAATTGAATGATTTAAATATGCATACGTCCCTTCTTGATGTCCAATTTCTTATTTTTAAACTTTTATTTCATTTATTCTCGTCACTTCTGGCCTAGCAACTTAAACATTAACATGAAGCTGCGTAATTTAAGTGGAGCTGCGGATATGCATTGTTTATTGTTATTAATATGGTATTGAATTGATTTATGAGATCGAGGGATTCGGAACTTTTTGATAAATAGTATTTTTTAAAAAAAATATTTAGGTTTTTGAAATTTTTTTCAAATTATTTAGGGAAATGGTGTTTTTTCACATTTTCGTTGTAAATTTAAGCAAAAATGACAGTGTGGAGCTCTCTCTCTCGTGCATAATGCCTCTTTCCTCTCTCTCTCTCTCCCTCCCTCCCTCCCTCCCTCTCTCTCTCTCTCTCTCTCTCTCTCTCTCTCTCGTGCATAATGCCTCTTTCCTCCCTCTCTCACTCTCCCTTTCTTATTCCACTCGTTCACTCTCCCTCTTTTATCTTACATTTTTTATACACCAATTTAAAATTTTAATAATATATTATTAACTATAATTTTTATTATTTTAATAACATTTAATTATTTATTTTATGTTTAAAATGAATATAATATAATAATTATAAAAAATGATTTTTTAACATTAATAGTTAATATTTTTTCAATTTAAATAAAAAATAATCAACTAAAATTACGAAATAGAAAATCATATTAAAAATTATTTATACTCTAAAAAAATTAATTGAAGAGTCTGACAATATTCGTAAAAATTAGTCAACCTCATAAATTTAAAAAATTAAACCGAATATTGAAAAATTATAAATAAAAACAACAACAACAATAACAACAACAACAACCACAACAACAACAACAACAATAATAATAATAATAATAATAATAATAATAATAATAATAATAATAATAATAATAATAATAATAATAATAATAATAATAATAATAATAATAATAATGCACACATTATGGAGATTTTTTTTTATAAATAATGTAATTTAAAAAAATATTTAAATCCATTGATTTGTATGTTTGTCATTATTTTTGCAGCGTGCTAGCTTATGTATATTATGGGTCATGACTCATTCAAAAAAAACATTTTTCTTACTTTTTTAAATTACATTATTTATAAAAAAAGTTCATATGATGTGTTCACTATTATTATTATTATTATTATTATTATTATTATTATTATTATTATTATTATTATTATTATTGTTGTTGTTGTTGTTGTTGTTGTTGTTGTTGTTGTTATTTTTATTTATAATTTTTCAATATTTGGTTTGATTTTTTAAATTTATGAGATTGATTAATTTTTACGGATATTGTCGGACTCTCCAATTAATTTTTTTAGAGTATAAATAATTTTTAATATGCTTTTCTGTTTCATAATTTTAGTTGATTGTTTTTATTTAAATTCAAAAAATATTAATTATTGTGGTTAAAAAATAATTTTTTATAATTATTCTATTATATTCATTTTAAACAAAAATAAATAATTAAATCTTATTAAAATAATAAAAATTATATTTAATAATATAGTATTAAAATTTTAAATTGGTGTATAAAAAATATAAGATAAAAGAAGGAGAGTGAGAGAGTGAGATAAGTAAGGGAGAGTGAGAGAGGGAGGAGAGGGGCATTATGTACGAGAGAGAGAGAGAGGGTCCCATACTGTCATTTCCGCTGGAATTTTCAGCTAAAATGTGAAAAAATACTACTTCCCTAAATAGTTTGAAAAATACCCAAAAATCTAAATATTTTTCCAAAAAATACTATTTATCAAAAAGTCCCGGGGGATTCTCTCCCGTACATGAATTGTAAAGTCGGTTGGATGAGACATAATTACTTTTTAGGAAAGTTTGTTTTAATTTTTTGGGGATATTTTTTAATAATATGTTTTTAATAATTATTTATAATTTTGATGCGTATCGAAAATTATTTATATTTTTTGAGTTTCGGTACAAAATTACTGTCACGTGCAGCGATTTTGTCAGAAAACTGGTAGAGATGCCTACAATTTTGCACTAAAAATGCTGATAGGTACAGCGATTTTAGTGCAAAATTTCGGCCCGATGTCTATTTAGTTTTGTTGGATAGTAAAATAATTTAATTTTAATTATATAATTTAATATTAAATTTCAATATATTTATTATTTTTTAATTCTAATAAAAATATAAATAAAAATAGCCATAAAAAATTTAATTAGATGGGGAGTTCTTAATTAAAAATACAATTACTATCCAAAATCATTTTTCTTTTTTCTGTGTTAAACTAACAACAATTTCCTAATTATACACATTTAATAGATAAGTAATAGCAATAAAAAATAATTTTAATATTTATTTATTAAAAATATATATTGTCAATGGTTTCTAACATGCACCAAAATTGTAAATATTTATTAAAAACACATTATTAAAAAAAATATCTCAATTTCTCCTTTTCATTAAAAAAATGTTATTTCCATTATTTGTTAATTTGTAGATTAACAATAAGAATTGGTGCAATTAATTTTTTAATGTTAAAAATTATATATCTTATTCCATATTTTTTTCTTTAATCAAAGTGCACACGTGTATATATATATATATATATATATATATATATATATATATATATATATATATATATATATATATATATATATATATATATATATATATATATATATATATATATATATATATATATATATATATATATATAAGTTTTGTGAATGGCCCAGCCTCATTTCAAAAAATTACAAAATAAGATATTTAGATTTCAAAAATAAATAAAAAGTAATAATTAAAATGAAAGTGCATGAAAGTTATTTTCGAATTTGTAATTAAAAGAAGCTATGGACCAACTTGCCAACCTCTCTCTATTATGACATCAAATAATAATAATAATAATTTCAATTTTTATGAATTTTTGGTTTTCACTTTTTTTAAAATTAAGCAAGAATTTAATTTTTTATTAAATAAATAAAATTTGCAGTATAGAATGAATAAAAAATAACAAAACATGATATAATTGGAAAATAAAGCAAAAACTAGTTTTATCTTATATTAATTAATTAAAGTCAATTTTGATGAAAATTCTAGAATTACCTATTGAAGATTAGGAGAGAGCAACGATCGATTTGGTTCAATAATCGAACCAAAATAATCAAAAATCGAAAGTTCATTATTTTATCAACCGAACCGAATTAAAGTTTTAGAATAATCGAATTTAAACCGAACCAGAATTTTTTATCAGTTTGGTTGAATTAACAGAAAAATAAAAATTTAAATTTATTTTTGTAAAAAATAGTGTGTCTAAAAATTATAAAAAATTATAAATTATAATATACTAAAGTAAAAATATCTAAATTGTACAAATAAAAGTTCAAATTAAAGAAATAATCCCAAAATATATAATAAATAATACAACAAAACCATTAAATAATTTTTTTTATTTAATCAATTTTCAATTTAATCGTCAAAATTCTTAATTATCACCTAAAAAATATATATTAATAATTGATAAACGTATCCATATAATTTACAACTAAAAATAAAATAATTTATATGTATAAAATAATTATTCAATAAAAAAATCAAAAATATATATAATTATATAAATTTCGGTTCGATTTCTATGCGGTTTTATCATTCAAAAACTGAACCAAACCGAAAAACTGAAGTTTCTTAAAATTAAAAACCGAAAAACCGAATCAAATTAAAAAATCGATCGATTCGGTTCGAATTTTTGGTTTGGGTCAGTTTTTGCTCACCCCTACTAGAGATGAAGATGACGTCAGCTTCTAAAATTAATAATTATTAAAATGATGTAATAAACATAAATTGATTGTAAATTTAGCTAAGAAACAAAATGTCATAACGTAATTATTTCAATATGACCTACTAAAATTTACATTTGGGTATGTTTAATTATTTAATATTTAAGACGGCTATATACAATAGAGATAAATGAGGTATCTCTTTGAAGCTCCCAAAATCATTTCTCTATACTTTAGACAAATTAAATTTAATTACAATAGCTACTTTAGTTTAATTAATGATTATATTACTATTATTGAGCATTAACAACAATTATTGTAATACCCCTCAATGTACCCTAGAAGAATTTTCATTAATTAATTATTATTATCCATGGTTAAATAAGTTTAATTTCATGTGGAAGGACCTAATTGAAAAACTAAAGTAAAAGAATTGGGGTAAGAATAGAAATAAGAGAAGTTGAGGGACTCATTTGCAAAAGACTTGTTGTAAGGGACATTTGGACCAATTAGAAGATAGGAGAGAGGGATATTTTGGATGGGGAGAGCCGGCCATAAAGGGTGTCCATCTCCATTTTCATCTCCTCTCCACACTCTCCTCTCTCTCTCTCATCTTTTCTCTCTCTAGGTTTTCTTTGAATTAGGGTAAGAAAGGAGAAAGAATTTCTTGGCTTTAGGCTTAAGGTAACACTCTTAAGCTTTGATATGTATAATTCATGGATTAGTTTATTGGTTTTTCATAGAATTGTCCTATGTTTATAGAAGGATAAGCAAGCAAAGGAAAGGGGAAATAAACTCTTCAAGGTTGAAGAATAGAAAGCTCAAATAAGGTATGGGAACTTAGAGTTTTCATGTGTGTAAAGATTTGTATTTTGTCATGAGAGAGGTCTTGAGTGTCTCTCTCATGTGTTTTGTGGATGATTATAATCTTGAAAGTTGATTAGAGTTGATTATTTTCATGATTTGGTTAAAAGCATAAAATCTGTCTTAAAGATCATTTGACTGGTCTGTGTGTTTTTGCTCATATCTTGAGCTATAGTTGTTAAAATGATGAAATTCTAATTGTTATGGAAACTAGACTTGTAAACCTTGATTTTGTTATAAGAGACCAGAACCTGATTCTCACTGCATGATAGTGAAAATCGGGGTTGAATTCTGACTAGGGTCATGAATGTGCCCTTATGAACAGTCTGTGGTTTTTATTGAATATCTAAATATTTACAAGTCCTATTGAGATGATTTTTGGTGTTTTGAAAACTAGAAATATAGGCCTACAACTTTTTTGAAGGCCATTTTGCTTGAAAATGTTGTTTTACAAGTTAAAAATGGCATAGAACTTGAGACTGGAAATCGGTCTCAAGTCGGTTTAGGGCTCACGGTTACCATGAATATCATAGTAACCGTGAGGTGCCTGAACTTTCATTCCGGGACTAAAAGAAGGCAATGGCTCACGGTTACCATGATTTCATAGTAACCGTGACCCATATTCGTAGCATTACTTCACGGTTACTACAATATCATGGTAACCGTGAGGTAATGAACTTTTAGTCCAGAAGGAAAAGCTATGCTATCTCACGGTTACTAAGAAATTTCTAGTAACCGTGACCCGAGTACAATACCCTACTTCACGGTTACTACTAAAATGTTGGTAACCGTGAGGTAGTCCGATTTTAGTCCAGAACCAAAAGGCTTCATAGCTCACGGTTACTAGGAAATTGGTGGTAACCGTGACCCCTGTTGCAAGTTGGGTCTCACGATTACCAGGAATTGTTAGTAACCGTGACCTCCCCTATATTTTGAAAACTAAATGTTTTTGACTCATTTAAAGTATAGATTTGTCTAAACTCTTTTCAAGCTTATAAGTCATCCTCAATTGTAATATATAACAAGAAAACCCTTTTAAAGTTCACAAGTGTCTATTCAATTATGAGGTAAGCTCCATTACCTTAAATGAGAGGATGTATAAGATATTTCTTTACTATATGATTGCTTTTATATTATAGAATAGCAATATATGATAGTAAAACTATCTTGCATTCATTAATGCTATAGTTATATATGTTGATGCAATTTCACATAATATGAAAAGTAATTGAATTAAGCCTGCACTTAAAGACTTGGTAGTGGATAGATAGGCATGCTTATAGGATTATAGTTGCAGCTGCTATAGTCTGACTCTCATGAGTCCACAGTTGTCTCTATATGAGACCATAGTTCTGACCCAATGGGTCTACAGATTTAATACCTTTGGGTATTCACAGATTTGATACCTTTGGTATCCACAGTACCCGTTATCCACTCCCACAGGAAATTGAGCAGGCAAATGAATAAGATAAATAGAATATGTATACAGTTGATGATTTATGTTAAATGATCCATTGATTTAACCATTCTTCTAATATGTTATGCATATACTCTATAATTGCATGCTTGTGAATAATGTTCATGTGTATATATTAGTTGTTCCCCACTAAGCTTTATAGCTTAGCACGGGTGTTTATCCGTGTAGGTCCACAGGATAGGCCGTTTGGTCAGGGACAAGGCCCACAATCTTCACAGCCAACATCGGATTAGGAGAAGTGATTGGAAGTATGAAACTCATTTTGTGTCTTTTGAAATAGTTAAAGATAAATTGATAGGTAAATGCATGTAATTATGAAGATGTATATCTATATTTTCTCTAGCATGACAAAGTTTAATTCTTAATGTGACATGAATGATATAGTGATTGTGTGTATGCCCATAGATGCATAGATAATTGATAATTCATAATGAATTGACAAGAATAGTTGTATAGATATATGTAATCAGTAACAGTAATTAGGATTATTTAGTATAGTCATTACAATTATACACTTACAAATAATAATCTAGCATAATAACAATTATATTTCGCACGAATTAATTGCTCATTATAATAGTTGATGACCATGCCTGCATTTTCATGAAGCAAATCAAATGGAATTGGTTTCACATTCTAGCTAACAATACATTATCTCAATCCCTGTTTATCGGTTCGTTAATATTTTTATTAATTAATGTATTAATTTGATTAATTTCTATATCAATTTTAGTTTTTTAATTAATTTTTTTGAATCAATTTATTTGTTAATTATTAAAAAATTTTAACATATAAATCTAATTAAGTACTCCCCATCTAATTAATTTTTCATGGCTATTTTTGTAATGGCCTCAACACCGGGTTAGCCATGAATAGTACTTTTCAAAAGTGAATAGTAACGTCGGGTAAATAGTGATGCCGGGGTGAATAGTATCTCCCTGAGTCGAAAAATGTTTTATTGGACCATTGGAAAGAGCAAGTTAGCTGGAGTCCAAAGATATAATTTGAACTGAAAATGAGATCAAATGGACCATTAAAAGTCAAAAATAAGGAAAAAGTCACGGTTCCAGTTAAAAGGATGTTTGTGTTAACTGAAAGCTTATCTGGGACTTTAAAAATAATAAATAATCTTTAAAAATTACCATATTTTTCATATCTACATTAAATATGATGTAGAATCATATGGTAACAAAAAAATTAATGTTACGGTAACTTTGGAAATTAAAATATCGGACTGATAAAAATGCATCAGACCAAAAAATAGTCTCTGAATGACTTAAAAATATTCATGAAGTCTATTGAATATATTTTGAGGATTTTAGAAGTATTTTTAAGGATATTTGACCTCTATAAGTAAGAGAAAAATAATAATTTCGGTTTAAATAGTAACCGGTCAACTACAATTTGATCAGGGCTTTAAAAATAGTAAATGATCCTAAAAAATTGCAGGAATTTTCAGTTAAGCCTAAAATTTTATTTATATTATTTTGGATGCAAAAAGTAAAATTTTCTGTAATACCGATATTTTTGGATCGAATTGATTTAATTGAACCGGACCAAAAATAAACTCCGATTGAGCAAAAAATTTGCGTGCAACCTATTTTCGGGGTGATAAAAATTATGAAATTATTTTTGAAGTAATTTGAAATTGTAAAGTGAAAGAAATGAATTAAAATTTATTAATGGGCTTGATTAATTAATCAAGGCCCATTAAGCAAAGCCCAAGCCCACTTGAGAGAGTATAAAAGGGAAGTAAATCTCTCAATTTTTCCAGACTCTTCATGTTGGTTTCAGCTCTCCCTTCCCTTTGATGGCCAAACTCCATTTTTCTTCTTTCCTCTCAAAATTCTTCATCTTCCCTTCATTATTTTCTCTTGATCCAAACACCAAAAATTATCTTTGGCCTCTCTAGTTATTGGATCTAATCTCAAACATAAGATTTAAGGGAGAAAAGTCAAGAAAAATAAGTGTTTAAGGCATGAAGGTCAATTTTAGATAAGTGAAATCTTAAATTTTAATTTGATTTTAAAGTACCTATAGCTAGGTTTAGGTGCCTAGAGTATGTGTTTTAAGGTTGTATTAAGATGAAATTGTGGTTATCTTGGTGAATTTTGAGGAAGAAATTTCATCCAAAGAATGAAGTTTTTATTGGATGGTGATTTTATGATTTCAAGTGAACAAAAGGAAGTTTAAAGGAAGATTATACATGGAGAAAGGTAAGTGACTACAAAATTATTTGATTTTCCTTTTATTTTGAATTAATTTCATTTATATAGTTAGGTTTAAAATGGGTAAAGTTGTTAATTGATGATGAAAATAATATATGTTAGTCTAAATTAAGTGTAGAGATGATTTATGGTGCCCATAAAATTTTATTGAATTATTGAAATTTATTTTGAAATTTTAAGGCCTATGTATTGATTATGTTTATAGTAAAAATAGTGAAATAGTGGGAATTAATTGATTATTTTAGTGAAAAATGATGCTAAATAATAAATAATGCATAAATAAATTTTATTGAAATTTATTGAAATTGTTGGAATATTATTGAAATTCTAATGTTAATATGTGTATTGAAATTAATTGAATTATTAGTGAATAATTGTGCAAAAATGTTAAAAAATGTGAATTTTATATGAAATTAAATTATAGTCAATGAAAATGAAATAAAAAGTTAACCGATGAATTTTTCAAAATAATAATTAAGTCATGAAAATAATAAGAATAATGAATTATTGATAAATAATTCATAAAATGAGTGAAAATGATGGAAATTGTAAAATAATGTGTACGCGAATTTTTATGAAATTTTTATGATTTATTAGAATAATTTCGAAATAAATTATTGATTATATTTAATTAAAATATTGAATTATTAAGAAATAATTCAATAAATAAGTACGTAATTATTAATGAACGCGAAGAAATTGCTTCAGTGTAAAAGACAAGAAAAAAGTCAAATTATGCATTTTCGAAGCATAAAATAATAAATTATACTAATAGAATTCATAATGACGTAAAAAATAGTCAAATAATGCGTGACTAATTTATCAAAATAAATTAGTCAATAAAAGTATTAAAAAAGTGAATTATTATAAAATAATTCACTGAAAAAAATTAAGTTGGCATAATAAATGATTGAAAAGTTTATACAGAAAAAAGGGAAAAATCGTAAAAAAAATTGATAATTGAATTATGAGAGAATGATTCGCAAAGAATTATACAAAAAAGAATAAAAGAAAATTGTGAATTATAATGCCATAATTCATCATTTGTATAAAAGACTGCAAAATCTCAAGTACCTGTGTGAATTATCGAAGAATAATTCACAAAAGAGATTTGAAAAGATAAAGTGAAAGAAAAGACAAAACGTTATTAAATAGTCAAAAGCACTAAAATAGTGTGTTTGATCATAAATACAATGTACCAAAAAATAAAAGAAAGAAATTAAAGATTTTTAAATGTTAAAAATTATTGCAAATATAAGTAATTATTTTGCCCTTAGCGATAAACAGGTGATGATATTCTTGTTTAGCATATAATTGGCTAACCATAGGGACACCTCTATACCGTGGTACAAGTCATGGCGACTTGCTTTGCTATGGATATGATCTTTAATCTCCATGGGTTCAGTGTTTTGAGTGAAAGTGAAATGTTTTTGAGAAATGGTCCATTGGGGATCACTTCTCTCTCAGTATGACCTTTGGGTCCAGTCCCGAGTATCTTTTTTTAGAATTCTTTTATATTGCACTAGAGGCTCATTGTAATGACTAAATCAATATTGTTTAAATGCATTGAATATAAAACAAATTATAACGAAAAATGTTTCGTTTGGAAAAAATGCAAAATTGAAATAAATATGTAAATTTTTTCCAAAAATCGTGATTAATAAGGAAAAGGAAAAAGAAAAGTTTTATCAGAATAAATTAATAAATGAAGATTAAGTCATGATACTATTCACGTATACGGTACTATTTACGTATACGGTTACTATTTACAAAGACGGAAACTCTAATATTTCTAAGAGAAAAAGTAAAATGATATAAAAAGTATAAATTTGTTCAATAAGAAAAAAAAGTAAAGACATAAGTTCTAAACACATTTTAAACATAGATACATGTATAAAGAAGGAAACAGAAATTTAGCTGCAAAATGTCTCAAAATAATTATATCACTTTGCAATAAAATTCAAAAGCTTTTAAATAGTAATGTGTTTATTAGTATAAAAGTTAAAGCAAAATAAAAGATTAAATAACAAGAAGTGTAATTATAGCACATATTGGATAACTGAATAATAAATCGAGGAATAAAATAATCTATAAATTTGATACTATTTAGACATGTGTACCAATATACACTGGTAAAGGAAATAATAATTTATGTCACTGTGACTAAAAAGATAAAATAAAAGTTAAGTAAAAGTAATAGTAAAGAATAAACATAAAAATAAAAGTAAATCTGATATCGATTCACATAAGAAAGTAGTGTAAAGTAACGTTAAAAGATTGAAAAATCAAAGAATAATGATTACAAAAATATGACTTAATAATAATTCAAATGTTGACTAAAGTAAAAAAAATGTTTAATGAAATAAGTATAAGAGTAGCATAATCTATGTAATTATGCTTTACTTTGGAAAATTATTGAATTAGTAGTTACCACTGGACATATCTAGTGCTCAGCACGTAGTGTTTACTGCGTGCATATTATGAAGTATTGAGGAAGTATAGTATACGGTGGAGCCAGTTCGAAAGAGAAGAATTAGTACTAAATAGAGTTGTAGTTTGGCATGTATATACTTAAACTATTAAGGTAAAAGGTTGAACTGTATTTTGATTGTATTTATGATTATTGATGGATGAGTGTTCAATATATATGTTTTAATTATTTACAAGACTGTCGAATGATTCAGAATTTAATGTAAAAGTATTTAAAGTGTCTTGAATTGTTCGGTGTAAAAAAAACTTATCGTTTTCAGCTAAGTTTCACATTGAAAAGGACTTTTTTGAGAAGAGTGTGACAATTTTTTATTTATATTTTTATTAAAATTAAAAAATAATAAATAAATTTAAATTTAATAGTAAATTCTATAATTAAAATTAAATTTTTTTACTATCCAACAAAAAATGCATTAGGCCCAGAATTTTATATTGAAACCGTCAGCAGGTACAGCGGTTTCGGAGTCTAAAACTGCCGTCAGTAGCGATTTCAGTGCAAAATTATTTGCGCCTTCGACAGTTTTTTGACAAAAACGCTGCAAGTGACAGCAATTTTGTTTCGAAATCCAAAAAATGTAAATAATTTTTGGCACATATCAGTATCCTCTCAACAGTCATGGAGCCAGAAAAGGTCTGATATAGGCCAAACATGTACCAGTAAAATCCAATTTATTTTGAAGAAATGTGTACCCGCATCTAGTATGTTAGCTTTTTTCACGCATCAAATTAAATAGCATGTTCACAGATAATTTTGACTTCATTCAAACTGAAAAAAACCTCATAAATCAGCTCAAATATAATAGGTACTGGAATGTGCAAGAATACAAACATGTTAGAAAAATAAGGATTAATTGTACACGTGGCCATGGGGCTTAAAAAATCACATTATCAGAAGAAAATGTCCGAATACTATCTTTTCAATTTAAATATCCATGCATACTGTAAATATATATATGGTATTTATGTAATATTTATATTGAATATTATAAATTTTATACATAACCAATAAAATTAGAGCACTCTCTCTGTATTTAATATTTATTACTTATTATTTAGTAATTTTTTTAGTATATATTATAGTTTTATAATTTTTGTTGTATAAAATTATTAAATTTCCATATAAAATAGAAAATTTTTAGTAATATAAGAATTTACTTGATTACATAAAATATTATTTTTGCATTAATTCAAGTCGGGAATACATATCATTTTTTTTAATAAATTACTATAGTTAAATTTATAAATGGATCCGGATAACGGATAACTAATAATTTTACCCAAACCCCGATGTCAATACTCGAATCCATTAATTTAATGACTATTTAAATACGTTGCATGAGGGTTGGATCAGCTAAAGTATTCAAAAAAATTCGATGCATTATCATCTCTTATTTTTACAGAAAAAGAAACTACTAAACCAAAGGGATTTACAACCTGCAAATCGGACCAGATGAATGAATTTATAGTTCTTCCGTACGCTTTTAAAGTTTCTCTCCAGTTTTCTTTTTAAATAGTTTTGTTTTTTTTTTAGCATTTCAGGATTGGATCAAGGTCTAGTTACCAATTTTCTTGGTTAGATCTATCAATTCAGTCCAAATTTCATAACATGGTAAACAATAATACGAAAACTAACCCCGTTGTGTTTTCAAGTCTTTCTTTGTGCACGTGGATGCATTTTTTTCATAAAATTTTAAATATTGCTCTCTCTATTTTAAAATAGATAACGTTTAAATAAAAAAATTTTATTTCATAATATACGACGTTTTAATATAATCAAGATACATTAATTAATTTTTATTAAATATACTTTTAATTAATTTTGAAAAAACATAAAATTTTATTAGTGAATATAATTAATATAGAAAGGGTAACAAAATATTTTAATAGTTAATTAATTATATTTCTTAATTAGTGTGTATTTTTTTCAAACGTCATCTATTTTGAAATAGAGAGAGTACATCAGTATTTTTAAGTGTTACGACCTTCAATTTTTTTTTTAAAAAATAATGTTAATTTATATTTATTATTTTTAAAATTGATAAATATAAGTATTTAATATGTCAAAGTTAAAATTTAAGTAGTTCAAATGAAAGAAAGATAGCATTTCCTATTCAGTTCAATGGTTTTCAGCTAACATCAGTTAGAACGGTTTTTAAATGATAAATTAGCTCAAAAAGAGATTGGCTGCGAAATAGGCTGAAGAGGCAATGCCTTCAAAATGTCAATATTCTATCACCTGGGCATAACTTTTGGAATACGGTGATATTTGCCGTAGGCATTTATTTGAATGGAAGTGGATTGGGTAAATAGAAATAGAATAAACGAAAGTAATTTAAGTTATTCAGTTTATTTTGTAAAAAATATAAAGTAGATGATAGTAAAATATAATAAGTAAAAATAAATAATTATTCTGTATTCTAAAAAATAGTTACTTTTAATTTAAAAATAGATAAAAATAACTCAATATCTATTCTATATTTTAAAAAAATTATCCTCAATTATTCTATATGTATTTTAGATTTGCCAGGACAGTATATGAAAATTACTCTTAATTACTTTAATCCTATTTATTTTTACTTATCCTACTCCTGTATACTCTCAAACAAACAATGGGTAAGCAAGAATACAAACAATGGGTAAGTAAGAAAACTAGGAGGAAGACGTAGTAATTTTCTTTTCTTTTTTTTTTTTTATCTCCAACTGTAAAATTAAGCTCAAAATAAAAAATTGCCAGAAAAATTGAAGCCAGTAGATAGGTCATTTCATTAAATGGGAGCAGTTGGCAAGTCTGTGAAGTTTACTAAGATCAAATCTGGAAGCTCCCTAGCATGGCATCCATTGGGAATGCACGTCCTTTTGTCCTCTATTCATAAGCCACGTGTGAAATTTCAAAAAATATATTGCCAATTCCAAATCCGCCCGTTAATCAATTCTGAGTACTCTGGCACAGATGTACCTCTTACATCTGTGGCCACCAATATCTCTGATACCAGTATGGCAAACTAATACATGCGCAACGCCCAAATTATTTTAATTTTGCCACGTGCCCACATTCTATTTGGTTGCATTTATATCTCGCTCCATTACTATTACCCTATCAACTGCTACTTCAGATCTCATCAACTGTATCATAATTGGCTTAATTCATAATTATGAGCTTTTAAACTTGTCATTTTCTTGATTATGCCGTTGTAAATTTGCAATTTATGATGGACAATGGAAAAAAGAATTTACTTAACCCATTGTTTACATATTCTTTCCTTCTTTCTTTTATTTTTTATTTTTTGTAATTTTTTTTGGGAACGATGATTTTTCTAATTAAAATAACTATTTTTTGCTCTTATGAGGGAAAAAAAAAGGGAAAACAAAGGGTAATCAACCCCTCTTTTCTCTTTTCACTCTTTTTTATTTTCTTCATATTTGAATATAATCTTATAAAGTAATTAAGGTAGTTAATAAGTCTCTTTCTCTTTTAATTCGATAATAATAAGTAAAGTGAGCATTTATTTATAAATAGATGGAGTATTATTTTCTCACCACATTAGTTGGCTAAAGAAATATGTGACGATCAATGGAATATAGATTTATTTTGAGACTGTTATAAATTTAAATAAGTATATATCACGATATATTACGATAAATAAATATAAATATCTCTCGAAGCACAGATCGTTGAAACGAAAACATAAATTAATTATTTTATGTTACCGGCAAAATATATTACCTACGTGTCACAAACTATGGAATAAAATTATAGATCAACGAACTAAAAATCCCTTAAACAAAAAGAGAATATACGATAAGACAAACCGACAGAGTTTCGTTATCTCTAATTTTTCTTTTCTTTTCAAATGAAAAAACTAAGCCCTTATATAAAACTCTAATTAAGGAATACTTAATTTTTTTAATAATGATGAAATAAATTGACAGTTACAATATTAATAAAAAATAATAAATATGACAGTTACAAAATTAATATGTAACTGTCTATATTAATGCACACATAAATGGTAGATTCCTTAATTAAGAAAAAAATCAATATGAAACTAATTACATATAAATTATTTTCTGTTTCGATATAATCTCTATTATATCGGGGTCAATTTATCATCTCGTGAGTCATAGATATATCCCAAAATTCATCTCTCACTCGCACATGACGAAACGATTTTCAGTCATTCTCTTCTATCATACTGACAGATAGTTCGTGTGACCGGCATACGTCGAGAACATTAATGGTATACACCTGTTAGGGATATATAGCGTCTCGAGAAACAATATCTTCTCACAATTGTATGCTAAAATCCTAGATAGTTTTCTCACATTTTTATTATTTTATCTCATGATTTTATAAAAATCATTTTTCAAAAATATAATGTCACGTGATTTAAATTTTGTTACTGAACATTTGCTTGTTCACCCATAAATACGTGTCATTTTAATACATCAAAATATCACACAAAGATACTCTTTTTAATAGGAATGAACATGGACCGGTTAACCGGTCCATTAGCAAAAAAATTAACCAGTTCATTAATATCGATTTTTTAAAATCACTAACTATTAATCAATCCGTTGCATTCGGTTAACCAGTCCATCGATTTCGATTTTTCGATTTGGTTAATCAATATTTTTCGATTAACCATTAAAATTTATAACATAAAATTATAAAAAAATTGGACAAAGTTCAATTCAATTTTAAATGTGTAAAGTAATTTAATATAAAAATTACGAAACAAACATAATTTACTAGTCAAAATTCATGTTATATAGATTAATAGCTGATATTATAAAATATATTTGATATTTGTTAAAAATTAGAATATATTTGATTTTAAGTTAAATAAAATTTTGAATAATATTAAATGTTATAACATAAACTCTAAAATATAAGAAAATATAATTACATACTATTAAGTAAAATATGAAAACCAATATATGATAAAAAAATATTATATATAAAATTTAATCGGATACTATATATAAATATTATTATATAACTAAAGAGAATAACCTAATATAAATTTAGTTTAATATAAAAAATAATATATATAAAAGTTAATCGTATACTATATATAAGTATTACTATATAATTAAAGATAATGAAATAATATAAATTAAGATATAAAAATAAAAATATAATTTAAATATATTTTAAAATATTATTTTATATAAATTTTAGAAAAAAATAGAAAAAATTAAAGATATAAAAATTAAATATTTATATATATATATGAACCGGTTAATTGTTGACTAACGGTTAATCGATACCTAAAAACCTAAACCGTAACTATTAACTAAAAATATAAAAATTAAAAACTGTAACCAAGTTCATTGGATCGGTTAACCATAAAAATCGGTTCGATTTCGGATCGATTTTACGGTTAACTATATTTTCGATTTTTTTTCTCATCTCTACTTTTTAACCTCATGGTCCACATTTACCAAATTTATTTGAGGTATTATGGATATAAGCAACACAACCCTAAGGTCATCAATGTCTCAGGTCGAATTACCGATCAGTCCATAACTCATAAGAAGTGAAAGCAACAAACTTAAAGGGCACACAGTTTAAACACCATTTTGTTATGAAGTTCGAGGAATAGACAACTGATGTCCACTCCTTTTTTCATCACATAAAACTTTAAATTTATCATAAAGATATCCTCGACCATGGTCAGTTCTTAAAGTTTTAATTTTCTTGTGTAATTGATTCTCAATTAAATTTATAAAAGTTTTAAAGCAACTAAATGCTTTAGACTTGTGAGAAATCAAATGGACATAACCATACCTAATATAGTCATCTATATTAGCGATGAATAATAATAGGCCCCATGCCTTACCCTAACATTCATTAAATCACAGACATCTGAATGGATCAATTGCAATGTAGTTTTGATTCTCGTTTTCTTTTTATGAACGATTTTCTTACTGGTTTTCTCACTAGTTTTCTTTTCAAGCAATACTCATAGGTAGGTAATTCAAGCTTATTCAAATTATCGATCAATCCTACTTTGAATAACTGATTCATTCAGTTTTGACCAATGTGGTATTATCTAGCATGCCATAATTTCATATTATGCTCATAACAATATAAAATAAACGAAAAAATTAACAAAAAATTAATAGTATTTTAATAATCAGGATCAATATCCATGATAAAGAAAATATTTAAAACAAAACCAGAACCACATTAAGTAACATCTAAACATAAGCATGCATTGTTATCCTTAAAATGTAAATGAAACCTAGTTTCATTAAAGTAAAAATAGAAACTAACCAAACAAAAGAATATTGATCATTTTTGTCACAAGGTCCATTACTTCTGGATCTATCACCCACAAAGGATGAAATTTAGTAAAAAGACATAATTAGATATACAGATTTTACTCACTCATGAGTCAAGATGGTGTACCTATTGGGACACATTGAAGTCTCTTACACGGTGATCCTTTTATTGGCGGTTGAAGAAATATTTCACTCTTGAAATATTTATCATTTTATTACCTTTGGACCCTATGTAATTCTATTTTATCTTTTGCCTTTTAGACTTTCGAGCCTTTCCTTTACCCTTACCATTAAAGCTTCTACTCTTGTTTTGGTTAGAACTCATTCTACCAGAACAGAACTGTGCCATATGCACTACGACATTGATCTTAATCACCACCATACAGTCCTTTTCAAGCTCTAAATGACAAGTAACATTCCTAAATGTCTTAATCTTGTCCATATGAGCTAGTAGCATCTTTATATATTCCCAACTCTAGGATAAAGAACGGATAATAACTTGAACTTATTGCTCATTGATCATCTTATGACCAGGTTTACTAAACTCATATATCATCTTATCCATCTCTCTTAGATGTTACTGCATTATATGATTAGACTCTTCTGATTAGTATCAAAATTTGATCACTAATGATCGAAAATCGAGTCAGAAACCTATCCCTAAATTTTACTGCAAAGCAATCCATAGATCCATTGCATTTTGACACTTGCAAAATTTGCTTAGCGATATCATCATCTATTTGTACTTAGCAATATGGTACGAGCAGTGGAACATCTTTTTTTCATGCCACATAGGCATCTCGGTCCTGCTTATTCTAGACTATGGTGCCATGCTTAGATTCAATCATAATTAAACTTAAGGTTTCTAAAACCTCTTGCTCTTCAAGCACATATTGGATATACATATTTTATTTGGATCATCTGATTACTAATGGAGTAATTGTTGAACAATATTAAGGAGATCAAGCAATACATGTTATTTATTATACATCTGAAAAATTAACCTAATAAAACTGTCTATTAGGCCCAAATTCGAAAAAGTTACTTAAAATTTCCAATTATCCTCTAAGTCCTAATGTCTAACCTTATCGATTAAAATTTTATGCATAGTAAATGTCGATTATTGGGCATTGAGTTCTTAAGCTTAATTCAGGATATTATATATAAGATAATCTAAGTTTTTACTCAATTATCATGCAATCATTTTACTCATAAAATATTGCTAAGCAATTAACAATAAAATAAATACATTTATAATAAATGCTAAATGCCAATATAATATCCAAAAGATAAATAAACTCATTTATTTAATCAATCATTAAATATCCAACAATCTCAAAAAAAGGAAACATCTAAAATAAGATAAAAATACACTTGTCTTTAATCTATTAATAGGAACATAAATTTTAACCACAAATCCGTTAACCATTAATAACCTGACATTCATGTCAATAACTCAGGAAATCTAAAATGTGACAAAACTAGTCTCGTCACTGGAAATGATTTCTCGATCCTTTCAAACAAATCGAGAGGTATGCTATAAAATCGATGATGAAGCCATAGACGATACACACAACATCCGATTCTGAGCACCATCTCAGATTTAATGTTACTCCTCAACACTTCTCTTTTGGTTATCAAATACAAAAATTGGATAATGGTTTTCTTATAAATTCCATTTTTCTTGAACCAGGCATCAACCAACCAGTTTCTCATATCTGGATAGCGATCAAAAGAGTTTTTTATCACCTTAAACAAGGTCCTGTCAACACATAATTGGTCCAAGCCATCAGCTCAAATGCACTCTTGTATCTTTTTATGCATACACAGAATATGATGCACTATTGCATCAATGTCATCAGCTCGAACCTTCTTACGCATCCTCATTTTGCAAACTGTTTGCATTTTTGCTTCGATTTCTACAATTTCTTGTGGAATTTGTGGACATTTAGGAGTTCTTATCTTTACCATTTTTGTCACACATAACAGAAAATTAAATAGTAAGTACACTTATGCACAATCATGTATGATTGAAACTCATTTCAATCCAAAAGATAAAGACAAATGTTACTCATAACAGAATGTAAATAGTCAGTACACTCATGTGCAAACATACATATAATTGAAACTCATTTCAATCAAAAAATAAAGAGATATCCACAAAATGTAATTTTTCAAACAAATTTGAAAATTTAAGAAGGCAGAAAAAATAATTTTCTCAATTTTTATCAATTTTAAAATAATTTTTATAGGAATAAAATCCAAAAAATATTTTATGGTCCTCAAAAAAATTAAAAAAATAAAAAAATATAGAAATTCAAATTAAAAAATTTTGAGCTGATTTGAAGGTCAGAGGAGGCCGCACGCACCAACACGCCCGCTAGGGTGGGTTTCACGAGTCACACGGGCGACAGACAGACCATGCGCCATATGAGGCACTCTGCCATGTGGCGCGATCTGACTGGGCCATATGGCGCTGACTGGCATGACCCCCCCACTATCACATGGCAGTTACTTACTGGTCCACGTGGACGCCGCGTGGTGCCAACTGGATTGACAAAATTGGTCGTGGCATGACCACAGTATGCCATGTGTTAGCCAATCATTGGCCCACGTGTTGACACGTGGCATGACTTAACAAGCCACGTGTCTGGACCCTCCCCTCACTTGCCACATGGATGCCAGGTGGCATAACACGTCAAGCCATATGGCTACTCTTTGCCATGTGTCAGGCCCACATGTTGCCACGTGGTGCCAAGTGACAATTTTTTATTGGTCCACGTGGTGCCAAATGGACCCCATTGCCAAATCATCTGACACGTGGCGCTACACGATGACGCCACATGTTGACCCCCCCACTGGACCACATGGCAGAGTGACAACTCACTCAGCGCGTGTTGGAGACGTGACCTCTAGCATGCGCCTAAAATGCAGGTGGTGCGTCCATTCTACGCGCTGCCTTTTCGGTAATTTCAGGCTTCTGAATTTTTTTTTGGGGTGGGATTTTCGAGGTCTCTGAGTCCAATGATGTGGTCAAAAATAAAAAATTTCAATTCAAAATTGTAATTATGATTTTTTAAATAATTATTTAATTTCAGTGTCCAAAAATCATAAAAAAATCATACCAAAATTTAAAAAAAAAATACATATAGAACATATCTAATATGTATATCAATTCAGCCATAAACATATATGAATTTTCATAAAAAATCAGATCTACATTATAGACATGCTGGAACACAAAAATATGGGCAATGATATCAATGAAAGAAATATATATCACGATATATTGCGAGAAGTAAACATAAATACCTCTCAAAGAGCAGATTGTTGAAGCGAAAGCAGAAATCGATTGTTTCACGTTACCGGCAAAGCCTATCATTCACATGTCATGAACTATGATATGAAAATATAGATCCACGAACTAAAAGCTCTTTAGACAAATAGAGAATATGCGAAGAGACAAACCGACAGAGTTTCGGTATCTCTAATTTGTTTCCTCTCTTTCAAATGAAGAAATTAAGCCATTATATAAGGCTCTAATTAAAGAATACTTAATTTTCTTAATAATGATGAATTAAATTGACAGTTACAATATTAATAAGAAAATAATAAATATGACAGTTACAAAATTAATACGTAACTGCCCATATTAATGCATATATAAATGATAGATTTCCTAATTAAGGAAAAAATCAATATGAAACTAATTTCATATAAATTATTTCATGTTCCGATATTATCTCTATTATATCGAGGCCAATTTATCATTTCGTGAGTTATGAACGTATCCCAAACTCCTTCATAAATAAATATGGAAAATACAGGTGTACTAGGTATTTATATTAGCTGGTTATAAAAATTGAATGTTATTATAATCACTTAATAATTTTCACCCCATAAGTTAATTTTCAGCTTAAATAATATTTAACACATATATTTATATTGAGTTACTCGTAAATATTAAGTTTTACAAATTGTATACTGTAAATTTTTTTATTTATTTGGCTCTAAATTGATGGAATACGTTAAATATTTCACATTCATTTATTATAAAAATTAAGTGTTTCTTGTAGCAAGTTGAACAATGGACAAAATTTATTCAGTATTTGAATACTATATATATATATATATATATATATATATATATATATATATATATATATATTTGGGTGCTGGTTACTTCGTCTTTTATTGAAGTTGAAATCTTAAATTGAAGTATTGAATGCCATAGTACTAAGACACATAATGAGATATCTACCTGAGTGAGGTTGGGACCTATCACTTATGTATAGATTTGGCATATATTCGCATGATGTTTGAGAATATATATTTTTTTCAAATAATGTATAATTTCATTTGGGTTGACTTAAAAGGGAATTTTTTTTAAATAATATTTTTAATAAAATATTTAGTAAAATAAGGCATATCAAATAAAATTTAAGAATTTGGGGTCATGCTAGAAGATACAATATTGTGCTGTCATTGCGTCAGAGGTTGTCGGCGGGCTATGCTAGAAGACATAATCAGGTGCTGCGGTTTCCATCAAATTAATTTTTTTTTCACAAATTCTTGCCTTTTTTTTGTTAGACCAAGAGGTGTGCTAAACGGGTCCATGGAGATGAAAAACATATTTAAATCATACCACATTCAGACTAATATTCACTCAAATCGAAAACTGAATTCTAGAAATTCAGTTGTGTTAAATATTTTATGGTAGAGTTTTGCTGCTTTTATGATCCTATCCAATTCGAGTAGAGATTAGTCTGAGTATAATATAATTTAAAGGTTTCTCCTATCTGCATATGTCTATTTTACATAGGCCTTTTATGGTCCTTCCCTATTTGAGTAGAGATTTAGCACATCTCATGGTCTAACAAAAAAAAAAGGCAAGAATTTTTGAAAAAAAAATATTTTCCTTCCAATTTTAAATAGTCAATTTTACATTAATATTTGTGTTAAAGAATAATAAAAATATTAATTTTATAAAAGTATTGGAAAATAATAAATTTATTTTTTTTAATTTTAAATATAACATTTAATTATAATCGAAATTAAATTTATTATTCTATTAAATATAATAGTGCAAAATATATAGAAGCAAATATTAATTTTTTAAAATTTCTAAAATAACATATAAAATGAAATGAATTAAAATAGATAATGTCACAACTAAAAGTAAAACAGAAAATAAAAAGATAATATCATATATTGTTCTAAACAGTAAAAAATTTAAGCCTTTTCAAATAATATTATATATTTGTGTATATAGTCTTGAATGCTTAATTTTAAATTAGTCAGACTAGGTTCATAAGGCAAAAAAGCATTTTGATTTGTCTGGGTCCATATTTTCACTTTTATAGTGTAAATTAATTAAAAAATATGTATAATATGATTTAAAAAGTTAAATTTTACTTTTAATAATAAATGACTATAATTTTATATATACTTCCATATATATATATAGAACACAACTGAATTTTTAGAATTTAGTTTTCAATTTAATTAGAGATTAGTTCGAATATGATACGATTTAAAAGTGTCTCTCGTCTGCACCGATTCGTTTAGCACACCTCATGGTCTAACAAAAAAAGGCAAAAATTTGCAAAAAAAATTAATTTGATGAAAATCGCAACACTTGTTTGTGTCTTTTAGTATGATCCACCGACAGTCTCTGACATAGCACAGTATTGCATCTTCTAGCATGATTTTAAATCCGTAAATATTATCTAATATGTCCAATTTCACTAAATATTTTACAAAAAACATTATTTAAAAAAAATTTATAGACTCAAATGAGACATTTTTTTTATAATGTGCTTTAAAAAAATTACAAAATTAGGATGTGTCAAAAAATATTTATAGAATTGGAGTTTTTGAATCAAGACCGCTAGTTAATGTAACGGTTTCGTGTCAAATGAAAGGAATATAGTTCTGCAGCATTTGAAAACCACTACAGTCTGCAGTAATTTTAGACACAACAGAAATTCCATTTCGATCCCAAAATTCTAATAAAATTACTAAAAAGCACCTAAATTTCTAATCTTCTTAATTTGATCCGAAATTTTAATTTTTTAATATTATATTTGTATTATATAAATCAATTTTTCATTTGTCTCCACATTATTCCTTTTTCATTCCCTCAACTCATTTTTCATTCTCTCATTCTACTCTAAATAATTCATTCTCTTGTTTTTTCTATTTACAATTTATTTTTATAACTTCTTGTTCATATTAAATTTTAAAATTAATTGTTAGCTTACTGTAGAAATTAAAGATAAGTAAAATTATTCATATTTTTAACAGTTAATTAGAATTTGACAATAATTTATATTGTAATATTATTTGCCATACTGGAAATAAAATATGCAATATTTGAGGACAATTTTTTATGTAATATTTTTAAAAAAAGATTAGAAAACTAGGGTGTGCCATAAAAAATAGGGACATTTTTATTTTTTCGTTATTATTTTTATATTATTTAATTTATTGGGTAATTTTTTAATTTTTTTTTTCATAATTTTTCATATTAGAATTTATAACAAATTTGTCTATATTATATTTCAAGCTTCAATTGTTTTAATTTTTTTCATTATTTAATTTATTACATTATTGTTATAATTTTTTAATTCCATTTTTAAAATATTTTATAGTGTTTTTCTCATTAGAATGGACAACAATTTTTTTTACATATTATATATTTTAAATTGAATGTGAGTGTGATTAACTTTTTGTGAACTTCCTTTTAACTATAAAAATAATTGTTATTATAATTACGTTGGCAGCCATCATTGTCGTCATACAGTAGGAGTGATCACAGGGCAAGGCGGGGCCGAAAAATTCACCCCCACCCACTCCTCCACCAATGATGAGGCTTCCCCGCCCTCGCCCCTGCCACTATCACCAATATCGGGGAGGAAATTTCCCCTGTCCCCCGAATTTTTTAATTTTAAAATATAATATTTTATAAATAATTAAAATTAAAACATAATATTTAATAAATAAAAAATTTAAAATCAATAATAATTTAAATTAATATAAATTTTAATCATTCATAAAATTTAAAATTAAGTATAATTTAAAACTTAATAATTATAAAATTAAGATATATTTTAATTTTAATTTTAATTATTTATAAAATATTATATTTTAAAATAAAAAATATTTTATGCGAGGCGGGAATCCCTGCGGGACGGATACCCAATTCTCTTTATTTAATATTATCTTTATTTATTTGAAAAAATTAATTATAAAATTTTTATTAATTAAAGTATAATAAGTAATTGTAAATTTTGATGTGGAAAATAAGAGAAAAAAATAGTTGTTTCTAGGATTTGAACTCGCATGCCAACGCGTTATAGAATGGTATATGTATTCAATCTTTCCATATCATTATTCGCAGCCCATAATTTTATTCTAAACTAGGTTTTAGATTGACTGATTTTGTATATACCTATTTTCTTTGTTACATTATTTAACATATTAATTTATTACGTAATAATAGTCCCATGTTTAAATCGAAAAAATTAATGGTAATTCCAAATTTCCAATCTTTTCAAAATGGAATATTTTCGTAAATTTTCAGTAAAACAGACTCCAATTATCAAATTAGTACTAGACATTTGGCAAAAAAGATATTATAAATAAATTAAAAGCTTATAGAGCATACCTATAGTTTGTGAGAGTACGTGTATAATTGTATAGTTTTTAATGAATTAAATAATAATATTAAATAGCAGCTAGTAATAAACAATTATTTTTTTTATTGTCATTTTATTCTCTTGTTAAAGATTAGATATTTGACAAAATCAACTGCATGTTTTAAGCATAAACAATTATATAAAGTACTAAAAAGTAAGCCCAATTATTGGGATAGTAATCTTTTATTAAAAACAATAATAATAAAACATTTTCATAGAAGTAAAACAAGTACAATTAAAACTTTTTTTTAAATGTAGTAAAATTAAGATTTTTAATTATTGATTGCTGTGTTCCTACAAATTTTATAATTCAAAAAAAAAAATCTATTTTATACTTCTATATATAATATAGCATATGTCAAAATAAAATACATAAATTTTATACGTAGCATTGAATTCAATTTTGGCCATGAAAAATAAAAATGTTGATAGAATTTGAACCTATAACCTTGCAGGATATAATGTGCATACTTTTACCATTAAACTACAATACCCAATTTGAAAAATAAATTCAAATTAATAAATATAATATTGTTTAAAATCCAGATCGACCATACCTCTAAAACCGCTGCTTGTCATAGCAACGGTTTCAGACCTAAAACTCCCGTAATGGTCAACAATTTTAGTGAAAAATCAGCTTTTTTGGCCTAGGTCATACAGTCTGAAACTGCTATCTGGCGTAGCAGTTTTAAAAATACCCAAATTTTGTAAATTATTTATGACACAATCTAATTTTGTAATTTTTTTTAAAATACATTATTAAAAAATGTCCCAATTTAAAGCATAATATGACGTAAACCTTTTACTTTTTATTTTGAGGATAACCTTTTGCTTTATTTTATAAAATATGAATGATTTTTTTTTCCTCCTAAATCTTTTACTTAATTACTAGAATTTTTTTTTAAAAGAAAGAATTTCTTATAAGCAGCTTAATGGATTTGCTGGAATGAGTAAATATTTTTCTCGTTAAACGGGACTTTTTTTGATAAATAATATTTTTGGAGAAATTATTTGGATTTTTGGTATTTTTTTTAAACTATTTAGATTTTTGAAATTTTTTTCATTTTCGCTAGGAATGTCAGCGAAAATGATAAGTGGGGCCTACGGCATGAATTTTGGTATCTTTCTCATTTTTGCTGGAAATATCAGCGAAAATGGTGTATGGGGCCCACAGAGAAATTTAATTAAATTAATCATCTAAAAAATAATTAAAAAATAAAATATATCTAAATTTTTATGATATGATCTTAATCTTTTCATTTATAGAGAAAAGAATACGTAAAATTGAAATACAAACAATAAATGCTGAGTTTGCCCAATTTAATTTTCATCTATATTTCTAATGAAATAAAATATATATAACAAAATTAATATCACTAAAATTTAAAAAACAACAGTAAATTAAATTAATTAATCTGATTAATTAATTATTTTTTTAATTTATCAATTTGGGAGTTGTAATTGATGAGTTATTTTTTTTTTGGTTTATTGATACAATTAGAACTTGATTTAAAAAAAAAAGTCAACCAATATCTTGAATCAAAGAAATAATTGTCCTAATTTTATGAGATTACTGGCTAAGAAAAATAAACGATTAAAAGAAAACGTAAATATACTAAAGCAAGGTTGATCGTTGACATATAATTAAAATATCAATAAAAATATTTTATTTAATTAAATAAAAAAAATTGATAAATTGAAAAAAGTAATTGGTTAATCAAATTAATTAATCCAATTCACTGTTATTTTTTTTAAATTTTAGTGATATTATTTTTATTATATTTTATTTAATTAGAAATATGAATTATTAAGTTGGGTAAGCTCAATATCTATGGTTTGTATTTCAAATTTACGTATTATTTTCTCTAGATGGGAAAAAAATAAGATTAAATTATAAAAATTGAGACATTTTATTTTTTTAATTATTTTTGAAAAATTATTTTAATTAAATTTCTCTGTAGGCTCCACCTATTATTTCCACTAATATTTCCAGCAGAAATAAGAAAGACAGCAAAATTTATACCGTGAACTTAGCAGAAATGAAAAAAAATCTAAAAAATTCAAATAGTTTGAAAAAACACACTGGAACCCAAATAGTTTTTCCAAAAACATTACTTATCAAAAATCCATGTTAAACAGTGTCCCCATGCAATAAATTATGGGCCAACCACTACCTAACCAAGACTTCTCAGGGATCAATCTCTCTCTCTCGTGTCCCTTGATAGAATTTACACGTCCCCAATTTCTTCTATATAAACACCAAACCTTGAGCCATTCAACTTACACAAGTATCAAACATTCTCTCTATACATAGCAGTAGACTAGAGCTAAGCCAAGACTGGTAATTAGAAACAAAAATGGCTGGAACTAAGTTGATTAGCCTATTGGTAGTGATTATGGTTGTTGCTGGGCCAATGAGCGCAGAAGGCGCCATTTCATGTGGCCAAGTGACTAGTGCACTTACTCCATGCCTCAACTACTTGAAAGGAACAGGGGCTCCAACTCCAGCTTGCTGCAGTGGCGTTAGCAGCCTCAACAACGCTGCTAAAACCACCGCCGACCGCCAAGCAGCTTGCAACTGCATTAAATCCGCCGCAGCAGGCATCTCCGGCCTGAACACTGCCAACGCTGGAAATCTCCCTGGTAAATGCGGTGTTAACATTCCTTACAAGATCAGCCTCTCCACGAACTGCGCCAGGTTATTCATTTCTTAACTTTTTTTACTACTTTTTTTTTGCATTTTTTTTTAATTTACAAGTTCTGATAATCGGTGTTCAATTTGCAGCATCAAGTGAAGAGGATAGGATGAAAGCAGCAATTTTCAGGTCGTAGAAGAATAAAGCTGGGGTGCGCTGTTATTATTATTAGGTCTATCTTCTACATATATATTATGTCTATCTTCTACATATATATATATATAGTTGATGAGAAAAGGTCTCCACTTAGCGAGTCTTCTTCGTGTTCTTAGTTTGGTGTATCAGTTTTTTTTTCTATCAGTCTCAGTTTGTATGATCATATGGTCTTTTGCACCTCATAAGATCTATCTATATTTTGATTATATTTTTCTCTTTCTCCTTTCTACACCGTCTTCTACTCTTTTCTTTGTTGAGAGACAAACAATAGCAGGCGTACAACATTCGAAACTCCGAATAAAAGGCCACAGCTAAACTCATTATTTAAATTAACGGTACAAGATTCGATTTAAATTATACCTACTGAAACGAACCATATAAACTCATTGTTGAAATTAATGGCACAAGATTCGATTTAAAATATACCTACTGAAAGCAACCATATCTAACATTTGCAAGACACTGTAACAGAAGAAGGAAATGGATAAAATTGCATAGATGGTGGTTCAACTTGGATTGGATGTGCCTAGGTTTGAAAAAGACTTGATTACCGTCAAAACTCAGAAACACAAGCCTTAATGACTAAATTAATGTTGGCTAATTGATTTTTTCTTTTTACTGCTGCATTTAGTTTTCAGTATTTGTCAACAATTAATAGCATTGGAGATGATAGAGGGCATATTGGTAACCTTAATCTATTTTTGGTTTTGGCAAAAACCTTAAGCTATTCAAGTTCGGCAAATTAATATATAAAAGAAAATTAATACATAAAATAATTATTATCAAACAAATTATTCACACTATCCAAGTAGGTAAATTTTCGTGAGGAACAGTAGCAAACTGGAAGCCTTGGAAGAAAGCAGATAATTAGAAGCTGTTACAGTTCTTAAACTTGCATAGAATCAGCAAATAAGGACTGAATTGAGCTAATTAAAAAAATTGGTCCCAAGTGCATGGGAGCGAAGGAAAGAGATGATGAGTCGCATCCTATAATCGAAGCTATGCCTGTACAAAGACGTGCATGCCAAATCACAAAAATAGGCTAACAAACTTCACGTTTTAAGTTAATGGAGACATTCCAGATACACACTGTGATTTGTTAAACATTTATTTTGAATTTGTTCTTTCATTTTATATTTGAATGTCTAATATGCATACTAATCCAAATCGATACATACTGACTAAACTATTTACTTTTTGCAGTATTATAGCTAGTTTTTATTTTTCTGAAACTGTATGATAGGTACTTAATACTGAAAAAAACTGTTCGTTGTAAATCGTGAACCAGTGTAGCATTTCCTTTTTTTTTTTTTTCCATTTTAACGATTAAAATTAACTATACATAATTAGATAAAAAGAAACTCCATATTAATTCTTTTTACTTTTAATTTTAAGCATATTAAGTTAATTTTTAACCACATTAAGTCCATATTTGACAGTAATGAATACATGTGCAGTTAACTTTGGGTGAGATCAAAAATATCTTGACTTAAATTATCAAAAAAACCCACATGAGGAAAAAAAAAATTCACAAAATCCTAAAGAATGCTTATACCTACCCCATTTCCAAGTTCCCTCTCTTTTTCCCTCTTCCTCTTGGTTTCACTTTCTGGCTTTCCCATCTCTTCTCTCTATAATGGCAAAACCAATCCCATGCTTTTATAAAATTTGTAATTTTATTTTTATAAAAATTAGTGTAAAAAATATGTTAATCAATAGATATTTATTTACACTAACTGTCTGTATATTAAAAAAGTTATATAAAAATTCTGCAAAACAATAAAAGGAATAGTTTCATATTAATTTATCTCCGACTGATTAAAGTAAAAAATATGTTATAAATCAAAATTTGATATTGTATAAAATTCAAGCTATTTTAAAAAGTTGAGAGGTGTTGGCCCTCCACAATTATTTGAAAATCGTTGTAATGAAAATATAAATTGTGTTGAATTGAACGTCAATTGAAAGGAAAAACTACAGATGTCATACTTTTTGCGAATGTTATTAAAATCGAACGGACTTGTGGTCCCCCAAATTAATGATAATTTTTACTTTTTTGTTTTGGATATTCATATAATATAATTCCACTTCATTTTTTTCTAAATTGACCTTTAATAATCTTAGCCTTCAATCTTCTTAGCTTAGAGAGATGTACAGGATCTTTTAATTAATTCAATTCTTCTCATAAATTTCAATTTTAGCAGGGATTAGAATTGGAAAGTCAAAATGCTAAACAATTAATCATAAAATATACTAGAACGGCAGAAACAGTCAACATAAAAATATATGTTGAAGTCAATCAAGATAATACTTAGCTAAGAAAAACACACACAACTAAAAACAAAAAATAAAAAATTGACAATCCCAAATAAGTCCAAAATAGCACGCCACTTCTCATAATCCATAATACAATTCATGTTTAATATCCAAAATTTTCGTTATCATAAGAAATCTGAAACTCATTGGCACCATAAAATTCAGAAAGTTGAATTGGTAACACCAAAAAATATAAAAAAGTTGCAGGTCAAAAACTCTAAAAGTAGCCCCAGACGAAGGCTCATGAAAGTCCGATCGGATTTAACATTTCCGTAACAGGTAGGAGTCGCTTGATATACACCATCATCTAATTGCCGTTCCCTACAACAATAGGCCATACCTATCACAAAATAGAACAACTGTTTGACACACTGCTCAAGACTCTCCCCAGCTCTATAAATAGCAGGTTTTCTTTTAAGAAAGACACATATTTTCTCTCTCTAAACAATACAAATTATCTCTCTAAAGAGTTTTTTTGTCCCTCACTAACTTAGGCATCGGAGTATTAAAGTCCGAGACAACCGGGCTAACACCTTTTTCGCAGGTTTCACCATTGACATTTCGATCGAAATTGGGCCCACTTTACCAAGCCAATCCTCTTTCCCACATTGACGCAGAGATACTTTTATCTCTATCAAATTTTGTGATATATCATTTGATACTTTCGTTGAGAGTCGATGATTGAGATGAAACATCTATCTTCTGTGATTCATAGGGAGAAAAACAAAATATATAAATTCTATGAAAGTCCGAGAGACTATATAGAGTACCACGGAGAAAAAGGCAAAACATGCAAATTCTGTAAAAGTCTTCGAGACTACACAAGGTACCAGAGAGAAAGACAAAATCCTAAGACTAAAAGAAAGCGAAAAGCCACACGTTAGGACCAAAAGAAAACGAAACATCCTTCTTTTGGTCCACCACCCAAATGGTGTAGGAGACTCACTGAGGTAGCGTACTAGAAAAGATATTGGGGGGATGAAATGGCCACCCCCCCTTTATGTCTCCAGGAAGATCAGGTAGGGCCCAATGCTAGAGTCAAAAGACTATCCCAGGAGTGCCTTCCCTTTTGCAAGCTCAGCCAGTTTAAAAGACACTGAGAAGAGGAAGTTGGATCGAAGGAGATAAACTCCGAAAGGAGATAGCTTCTGGCATAACGCCCCATGGATAAAGACAACTGAAGGGACATTGGATGGGAAAGGAAAAAAAGATGCGCCCCCAGGCGACATAAGTCGAAAGATGACAAAAGTCCGGCCTAGCCTTAAAAGAAAAACGTCTGAAGATGAAGAAGGCTCTAAAAGCATGCACTTTCATTTCCAAGCCGGAGTGCATTTCTTAGCTCGATTAAGAGATCAAAGGATTGAAGAAAACCATAGCTGTTCCAATTGAAAGATCGATGAAAGTGGTCGTTATCCCAATCAAAATATCGAAGAAAATGTTCGTTGTCCCAATTGAAAGATCGACGAAAGCTGTTATTGCTTATACATCAATGTACGCATTGCAAAATGGAATAAAATGAGTTTGTTGGAAGCATAACATACAACACCTATGTCTAATCAAAAGATTTTGAAAACATCTCGCACTCAAGGCACGATGGAATCTGGGAAGAAAAAAAAGATTAACCACGGCTTAAGAAGGGGAGAGTAAAAAGCAGTAGAAATGGAAAAACACACCAACCTATAGGTAACACTATGGTAAAGCAATCAAAAGGCCCCATGGAGGAGCAAAGCAAGAAACAAAAAGAAGAAGCATGAACAACCGGTTCTATTTATAGTGTGAAGAAATACATGGTAATTAAAAAGCCAAAAATAATTAATGGTTATAACAAAAAAGGGGACCACAAAAACTAAAGAAAATACAAAAAAGGTCGGCTGCAGCGATTTGTCTAAAGGCACAATCAAAAGATGACCTCTAAAGAAGCTAGGCTATCTTCGAGTCTAAGTAGGGCCCGATCCAAAACTCAGAAATCTGAAAAAAATGTAGCGGAGCAGAGAGAGTCCAATCGAATTCACGGGACCCCAATTTCACCAATCCACTGGTACACTATAGAACCTACGCATTTAGCGTACTCCACGTCATATCGCCGCTTATCTACCTTGAAAACCGACAAGCAAAACTTGGCGTTAACCATGCAAATCTCAAAAGAACAGTCAGATCAGTGCGGCACAATGTCTTTACAAAGATAAGTGCCATCTGATCACCATTACTTTTTTATAAGTTTTTAGCAATATCTTTTTACTTGAAATCGTCAAAAAATGCTAAACGTATAAAAAGACTAGATATAAAACATTCAATAATTTAAATTCATTCAAAGTACAAAGTACATAGATAACATTCTTCCTGTTAAAAAAAACACATGGCCTCAGAGCTTCCTGCTCCCCCTCCCCCCCCCCCCAAAAAAAAAGAAGAAGAGAAAAAAAAAGCAGAACTATAAGAAAAAAAATCGAACTACAGGGAGAAAAGAGAACAAAAGCCTCACCGCAGCCTCGATCACTACCTCTGCAGCGAGACCATCTTTCATTACAACTCTCTGCTGACAGGTCAATATCCAAAAAATTGGAGAAAAAAATACAGACATATATCCCTTACCATGATCAATTCAAGGTCCAGGGCTGAGTAGGAAGGACAGCAAAGGCAGGATGCGGCTTGGCTCGCTAGCGCAAGCCATATCCAGACAAGTCAAAGGCCCTTTCTTTCATTCATATTCCTAAAATAGGAAAGTCGACGGTAAATGAAGAAAGTCTGGAGGTCTCATGGTCAAACTTAACAACCAGGAAGCAATATAAATTGAAAGGAGAAACAGGAAAAGATGGCGTAAGAGGAAAAATGGAAGGGAGCTCCTTTTATAGACACCTCCAAACATCTTGTAAAGGCATTAATGAAAATACCACATGTCAAAGCTCATTAAGGCATAACCGAAAATCGAAGTGTCAAGAGGAGAAATCAATTGTCAAAGAGCAAAAAATGAAAAGACCGCCATTAAATCAGGAAAAGCGAAATGACTCCTGAAAAAGTCAGAATGACTGATTGATGAAACAAATTACTGGGGGACCGATCTACACGAAACAGGTGATCATGCGATCAAAATCTTATCACCATACTGCAAACCCTCCTTGGAGGACAAACACTAAACAACCACGGTCACAAGCTTCGATCAACTGACAATTCTATCAAGTAACTTCGCTTCCCCCTTTACCATTATCATTAACAAATTGTCTGCTCATAGCAATTGCAAAGTAAAACGACAAAAGATGGCTCGAAGATCCATAACTCTCGATCTCTGCAAAAATGATTGACCCTCCAAAGAGGTACAATGTAGTCCAACCGGCTATCAGTAAGAAAAGAAATAGATAGAGCTAGTGACAATCGACAATGCCTTACGTTCACAGCCCTATGATAAACAAGTTAGAGAAAGAAAACCCTGAAAAATAATCTATGATTATAAAAATTAAAGCATTTTATAGGATGAAATTTTAGGAATATTTCAGCCTCTCAAGATTGATGATCTATTAATTCCTATCGGTGATTCATTCCGATTGACATATCAATTCCAGCCTCTCAAGGCTAATGATTTATTAATTTCGATCGATGATTCATCTCAATCGATGTATTAATTTCAGCCTCTCAAGGTTGATGATCTATTAATTTCGATCAACGTGTCAATTTCAGCCTCTCAAGACTAATGATTCATTAAATTCGATCAACGATTCATCCCAACCAACGAATTAATTCCAACCTCACGAGGCTGATGACTCACTTGGCTTTATTCAATGATTTGTCCCGATCTACTTACTCGTCCTATTGTTTAAGGAATTCTATCATTAGCAATATCAAACAAGCTAGCACAGGCGTTACATCGTCACTTCAATTTTTCATCGAACAAATCGATGGGGACAAGTGATAACGCCTAAAAATATAAAAGGCTGAAGGTTCAAAAACTCTAAAAAGAGCCCCAGACGAAGGCTTATGAAAGTCCCATCAATTGAAGGACTAAACACAAGGATCGAGATTGTTCGATCGAATTTAACCTCTTCTTGACAGGCAAGAGTTGTCTGATATACTCTATCATCTAATCGCCGTCACTTACAAGAATAGGCCATACCTGCCGCAAAGTAGAACAATTGTTTGACACATTACTTAAGGCTACTCCAGCTCTATAAATAGCAGGTTGCCTTCTAAGAAGGACACACATTTTCTCTCTCTAAACAATGCAAATTCTCTCTTTAAAGAGTTTTCTTGCCCCTTACTAACTTAGGCATCAGAGTGTCAAAGCCCGGAACAATCGGGCTAACACCTTTTTTGCAGTTTCCACCGGTGACATTCAGATCAAGATCGGCCTCACTTTACCAAGTCAATCCTTTTACCCATACCGACACAGAGATATCCTATCTTTATAAAATTTTGTGATATATCATGAATAGTCCGAATATGAGAAGAAACACTAGGCAACATCATCAATGGAAGATCCTGCTTTCTTATAGGGTGAGCCATAGGATTAACATTGTACAAATCATTTGATTATCAAACTGATTCATACAAGACAAAGAATTCTGCTGATGATTGATCAAGGCATTACCAAAAATCTTGTTCATGTAATTATTATTTTCACCTTTGATACTCAAAACCCTATGTTACTTAGGGCAACTTCAAGCTTTGATTGAAGATCACAATCAAGAGCACGAAGTTGTTGGATTTGAAATTGGTTTAGGCGATTATCCCATGGAGGAAACTTTGCTTTCATGTGCATTTTAGCAAAATCATTGTCAGCTTTCTTCTTGTGAGCCTTGAAATAACTCGACAAATCTTGAGGGTTTTTTTTTTTCGTTCTCCGCTTTGAGATATATATCTGTTTATAATTCTCACCACTTCGAAGTTATCAGATGGCTATGTTTCCACATCCCTTGGAAGATTCTTGAATCTTGGTCCTAAGATTATTAGGCAAGCATCTACATTACATAGCATTTGGAATTCATCTACATTACATAGCATTTGGAATTCATCTACTTTCTTCTTTATCCCTTTTTTCTTTTCTTGTAGGTTATCGTGTGAGCTTTCTCGTTCTTTATCAACTCCAATTTGATCTTTCCACGACCCATATCTTGATCTAATAACATAGAAAAACAAAACTTCAAACTTAATGTGGGATTTATTAAATCATATGTTTTATTGGTTACTATTAGTTGATAAGTCTTTTGTAAATTAAAATAATTCCATTATGAACCACTAGTTGATAC
The DNA here is from genome assembly GCA_037975025.1 of Excoecaria agallocha. Lineage (NCBI taxonomy): Eukaryota > Viridiplantae > Streptophyta > Magnoliopsida > Malpighiales > Euphorbiaceae > Excoecaria > Excoecaria agallocha. The sequence continues at coordinate 60,623,947 of CM075806.1, read as the reverse complement.
ATGTAATTTAGAAGAAAACCCAACATTACAAGGAAAAGAAACGAGAGCCACATCCTTCAATTCAGATACATGTAAGGCAAAAGGAAGGAAATGCCAATGCAAAATCCAGCAATTGCTATTTTGTATTAATTTTTGTTTAACTTATAAACTCTAAGAGTTGTTATAATAAAGCTTATAAATTAAAATGGAGGGCAAGAAATGAAACAAACAAAAATCAAAGGCTGAAACAAAAATAATATTTATTACGGAGACAGTCTTTGCTGTCCTTTTCTGTTGCAAGGCACTCTGCCCTTGTAGTTTTTGACCCCTTTAATGGAATTGGATATGAATAGAAGAGAATAAGGGATAAATTTTCCTATTTTATTCACTGAAATAAGGTAAATTGCCGCTGCTGTGACCTTTGTTTATAACTGGTGGAATCTTCATTATAACATGTTCTAAATTCTTTTTATCGTTACAGAATTAGAAATTAGTCCAAAAATTGTTAATGCAAATTACTTATATTCCATGTCAGATTTGTATAAGACCTGGAACATAACCTGGAATATGTTCGTCTAATCAAACTGCATGCAGATATTTATTCCTTGAAGATATATAAAAATAAAAAGGAAACAAGAGATATCTAAATATCATGAAACTTAGGAGTTCTTTTTCCAAGAGAAACTGATACGGAAAATTAGGCATAGAAAATTCTCAAAGATAAGATCAGCAAATGTTCAAGGTGGTAAACTAAGCTAGGTTTTCCAATCTGACATTTTTTTTCCTTTTCTGCTTGAATATGAATTTTATCAACTGACTTTTCAGGGTCGCAGTTATTGGGGTTTTCATCTTCTATGAAAAGTTCTAGTATTAATTAAAACCTAATATAAATTGCAATTTAAGAGATAGTGCAAGTAAAATACTTGTTCCATGAAAGTGTAAGCAACTGTAAACTATATGTTCGGAAAGATAAACTATAGAGTTAATTTCATCCATGGTCATTAGACTTACGCCTAATCGCCCAAAAGTAACTGACTTATTTTTTTTTATTTAAATGTCACTGAACTTATCACATTTTTGCAGAAAAATCATTTTATTCGATTTTCGGCTATAATTTTTGCCAAAATACTAACGTGGCATGCCATGCCATATAATTGAATATACGTGGCATGACATGTTAGCAGCTACATCACCAAAATAAGCCATATTATACGACACATTAGCACATCACGTCATATTTTTGAACACAAGTGGCATCTTTTAGTAACGTGGTTGCTGACGTGTCGTGCCATGCATGTCCAGACATATGATGTGACGTGCCACGTCAGCTTTCCGTCAAGAGTAATCGCCAAAAGTCGGTTAAAATGACTTTTCTGCAAAAAAAGTAATAAGTTTATCGACATTTAAATTATGAAAAATATATCAGTTACTTTTGGGCGATTAGACATAAGTTCAGTGATCATGAATGAAATTGATATGTAAACTACATGTCCTGAAAGGTGACGTGCATGCTTGCTAGGCAAAGTACCTAAGGATTTGTTTTTAAAGATGTATTTTTTATGGTAAATGCAAATACCGTTATTTGATCATTTCATATTAATAATTGAATAAGAGTACAGCCAAATGATAACTCGAATAAGAAATTGTGACATAAACATGTCAATGTGAAACAGATAAGTAATATATTGTATTTCAATTAAGATCTATTTACTGAATTTGGTTTTTTATTAGAATCTATTTGACCTAGTTTCAAAAAAAAAAAATCTATTTGACTTAATTTCTATTTTTTAAAGGTGAAATTAATCCCATGGAAACCTCAATGATTTAATAGACTATTAAAGCAAGCTTCAGGAGCTTATTTGGCCTTAATCCTATATACTTGTCTTCTATATATGAATTTTTTGTTCAAAAATCAATTTTGTGTAAATAACAAGATGTAGTTTGTATGTACAACAACAATCAATTCGTTGCAGCATCATGTGAAGTGGATACTGATACATGAGCAGTAATGTTCAATTATGAGATATATAACAAAAAGTCTCATTATTTTGCATAAACTCTTAAGAATGATTTTCTACAAAAATAATGCTCTTTATTAGTATTTCTTGAGTTTTAAAAATAAATTCCTACAAAAATAAAATGCCTTCAGTAATGAAGTAATAAATGTTTTTTCCGAAAATTATATTTACATGACAATTTACATAAATTACGTTAAATAAGAATATATGCTGTTTCTAAATATAAATTAAAAGTATTAGATTGCTACTTCTCAATTTCAACTTTAATCAAATAATTAAAACTATAAAGTCTTACTAATTATTTTGTTAACTCTATTAACTTACTCTGAGTGTGTTCATTTGTCAGCTTCTTCGATTTTGCTCTATCTATTCCACTTTAAATATTCAATCCCATCTTAACACAAAAATTAGTAAATAATTGAAAATTTTTAATTTTATAAAAATATATTATCAATTGACTAAATTGTGCCTTTTTAATTCCAAAAACTCCTTTTAATTTTTATATAATCAAACCTAAATTTATCAGTCTATTAACATAGATGTGCATAATAAATAAGGATAAATATATAAATTTGTGTCTCAAATGTCTAAATAAGCACTTAAAGTGGAATAAAGTCGAATTGGTGAGATTTAACATTTAAAATGTAACGGAATAACTATTATATAATATTTGGATATGGAGCCTTTAAAATATATGAATTTATTAAAGTGGATATATGATATAAATTTGAATATCTGATTTATTTTATATCAGTGCTTGAGAAAAATGAAGAAAAATAATTTTGTTAGTCCTCCAAATTTTGGTAAATGTAAAGAACGTCCTTGTACTAATAAGTAATAACGTGATAACTTTTACTATATGAATATGAACAGAGTGACGTTAGAGGAGGCCTGAACAAAGTCTACCTGAGAAGATTGCCACGTAAAAGGCACAGTATTTAATTTGATCATATGTCAGTTCTTATAAGCTCAGTCAACCAATGAAATTATTGTATGCATGCGTGCTCTACTCCAATGATCAACAGTACGCCAACAAATATCTCAGTCTTAGGATGCATGGACCTGTCAATTACTAACCCTATTGTTTGGGAATTGGCATCTTAATGCCTACCCAATCAATTAAAATTGTTAGATAAACAAACACTCATCTTCCTCACATGTGTCCAACCGTCCAAATATTTGCTTATGTCTCACTTTTCTATTCCTTCTCGTGATAATTGTTAAGACCATCTCCCCCACAAGATTAACCAATCATTGCTTTGTTACCAAACTGTTATTTCTAACAAATTTGAAGTGCTTTTGAATAATATAGAAATTAACATCCTAAAACAAAATGTCATACAAATAATAAACAATGATAGCCTTTGAACTTAGTTGTTGTTGTTATTATTATTATTGCAGATTTACAGTAGTGAACATAACTCAGTATCTATACAGTAATATTTTGTCTTCTCACGTACAATAGCCATTATGACCACCTCTTCTCTTGCCACCTCAAGCCTTACCTCACTTAATCAAAGCTATTCTCAGCTTCTCTTTTTATATAAAAGGAAAGGATAATTAAATACGATCAAGAATGCATATGTTACCATTTCTTCACATGCTGCTTCTCTTCTGCTTTCGTGTTCAGCTCACTTATGGGGAGTACCGTGGCTGGCAGAGCGCCCATGCCACGTTTTACGGGAGCAGCTATGCTTCAGGCACAATGGGTAAGCACGGAAGCACCATTGCAGTTTAGAATTCAAACTCGAAACCCCGTGATTCTGAGTGCAAACATTAAAGGCAAAATTCCTTGCTCGTAATTATGAAGGTTTTGTAATTTGTGGCTGACAGGAGGTGCCTGTGGATATGGAAACTTATACAGCCAGGGTTATGGAACTAACACAGCAGCATTGAGCAGTGCACTTTTCCAGAATGGGTTAAGCTGCGGTGCTTGCTTCCAGTTGCGGTGCAACAACGACCCGAAGTGGTGCCTTTCTCGTACCATTACGGTCACAGCTACCAACTTCTGCCCTCCAAATTATGCACTGTCTAATGACAATAGTGGATGGTGCAATCCTCCTCTCATGCATTTTGATCTAGCTGAACCTGCTTTCTTGCAGATTGCACAGTATCGAGCAGGAATTGTTCCGGTACTCTTTAGAAGGTAAAAGAAGGTTAATAACCTTTTTTTTTTCCCGATGAATCAATAGAATTTCAGTTTATACAGTTGAATTTGGCAGGGTACCATGTGTGAAGAAAGGAGGAATGAGGTTCACCATCAATGGCAATTCATACTTCAACTTGGTGTTGATAACAAACGTGGCGGGTGCAGGAGATATAAGGTCAGTTTTTGTGAAGGGGTCCAAAACAGGGTGGCAAACCATGACAAGAAATTGGGGTCAAAACTGGCAGACCAACTCATACCTCACTGGCCAAAGCCTCTCCTTCAGATTTACCGCTAGCGATGGCAAGACAGTCACTAGCTACAATGCTGTGCCCTCCAGTTGGCAATTTGGTCAAACTTTTGAAGGGTCTCAATTTTAGTTAGCTTTGTATGTTCCCCGCAATTTATTTCAGTTATAATCGTTGTACCTAGTTTTATGGCCGTAGAGCCAAAAGGTACCTAGGCTTTCAAGTGCTATACAGTATGTCCTAATGGTTACAAACTTTGGTCGACAAAGATTTGGATTGAATAAAGCAATTGTGTTTGCACACTTCAACTATAATTTTGGATGGAAAATAAGAATCTATCTCAACAAAAGAATCCTGAGTTTATATTATATTATAAATATATGAACAATCACATTGAGAGGCAAACCTACATCTTCCATCACTAAACAAAGAGAAACTTCTTCTCTACAAAATTCGCAGCTTTGACAAAGCAAACAAAATCTGACTTCCTCTCGTATAGGGAGAAACTCCCACTCAAAAAAGCTCCCACATACACATCCTCATCGATTCAACTTGGCTCACTGGTCTCGAGAATTATATGCATGGTAACACCATCCATATGCGCATGGAAACCATGGGCTATATAACATATCATTGCCGTACAAATCATATATTTTTTAAGCTCAATAATTCAGCAATGAATATTTCACTCTCAAGATAATTTTACCTTTCTCAACACCAAGCTTTCCTCCAGTAACCAACCAGTGACCTGGAGGATCTTGTGGCCCCATACTCATCTCAGACATATCAACAAACTTAGCCAATTTCTTGCCTACTGAATTTTCTATTGAACCTGAACTTGAGTCGCTGGTGTTTGTATTATTTACAGGGGGCAGTTTCTTTGACTTGTCATTTGGGGCATGGTCCCATAGAGATCTTCGTACTGTGCAACCAGGTAGCCTGGAATATAGAAGTTTCATGTGTAAAACGTTTCTCGTCCCAAAATCCCACACCCCAAGCTGCGCACCTGTGACTATGTACACACCAGAGAGATCGCCTAAAAAGCTTTCAGGGTTCTCAATTGGTGCAGTGCTTACGTGAGAGAAATTCTTCCATTTTACTGGCTCAAACCACCGACTATCCTGTTCCTCGGGTCCCTGCCACTTGGGAGCACCGATTGCAACATGGGTATCCCAGTATGGAAGAAGAATTTTCGGAAGAGATGCTAAGTGTTGAATATGAATACCCAGACGATTCTGCTTTGCTCCTGCCAGAGATAATCGCATGCCTGTCACAGGTTTACGACCAGCTGATATCTGCAAGAGACAACATGCCAAAATCAGAAACTGAGGTTTTAACTTGGGTTACCAGTTAACTGAGTTTGTGCGCCTTCTTAAGGATTTAATTTATAGAACAAATAGCTGTAATCAGAAAAATTGTGAGTTTTATTTTCCTGAGCAAACAATTGACATCAAAGGGGACTTCAATACAATTTTCCCATACACTTAAACTTTAAAGCAAGACACAGTTCAGAAGCTGGTAGCACACTACACTAACATCAGATGCTATATCTAATGCCATGGCATAACTCTAATCGTAGTGAGACGACCAAACAATCACTAAATGATACAGAATGATCAACCCAGCCTTTACATCTCAACATTAGCTCCTTACAGAAAATTCCATAAGCCTTATTGTTGCTTATGTATGCTAAACAGCTCCAAACAAATAAAAAAATGCGAAACCAAGCAAGGTGGATTAGATTGGCACAAAGTTAATATTGGTCGGTCTTTTCATATTTTCCTGATTTGCTTCTAAGCCAGCAGCTATTTTATAGTAAAAGCAGATTTTCTTAAGGAGGAGAGAGAGAGAGAGATAAAGCTATCACTCACTCTAAGATCAAAGCCATTAGAGAGGCAAGTTCCTAGATATGAAGACAAGGAAAACCTTGCAATTCTACTCAAGGATTATTCAATTTAAAAGGAGAGAAAGAGAGATAGAGAGAGGGGTCCAATCAATTAAAAGGTAGAGTGCATCAGGGTTTTTTTGATGTAGCTAAGATGGAAACTTCTTCTCCCTTGAGTTTGAATTTTTTCTCTTTATATCCTAATACTGAATTTTATTTCACATCATGAGATGTTAACAAGTAATGGATCTTTCATCATGTTATTCCAACAACACTATTTAAGTAGCCAAGCTATTCTTGAACTACAAGTTTCAAAAAGGAAAGAGGTCATGAAAAAATGTGTACCTGCTCCTGACTGACAAAAAGCTTCGGTCCCATCATGCTGAATTGAAGAGATGGGCAAACAGGTTCCTTTCTTTGATGACCAGGAATATTTTCTTGGACCGGAGCCCATACCCGAGGAACCTGAAACTCCAGAAAATATCTCAGCTCTTCAATCTGAGGCTTGTCTGGAGACAATTATCAACAAATTTGTCACAATCAGGAAAACAGCTCTTAACATCAGTCACAAAGCACAGCATATAAGTAGCTACGCGGCAATCTTCTTATTCTTACATTCAAGATATAAATCAATCGCACGTGTCAGATGCTCCTTTCCAGGTATCCCACCTAGGAGATCTGTGATTGGAGCAAAAGTCATCTCAATGACATCTGGAGAGGATTTCACAGTCCTTGTCCATCGTGTGTGACTTTGTTCCAAATCATCTCCTCCTCTCCGCCGAAAAATGACTGTCACATCCTGCACAAATAAAAGATATCAGAAAGTTGTATACTTATGATATCATGCTGATTCAGCAGAGTAAAATCTAGCATCATAGTCCACAACAAATAATGAGAAGAAACTGGTATAAACAAACTTGGGCATCCAACTCTTGCATACATCGCATTTTGGTTACAAAACACAACTTATAGAATGCATAATAAAATGAAAGTCAACACCAGAATATCCTCTCATAACAAGCCACATCCAACTCCTGTTCATGCCATAAATCATGCATTAAATTTTATAATTAAAGTGAGTATTACCTCTGCATCAAACAATTGCAAAATTGAATTATGAAACAGATCAAAGTGCAAATGAGGACCATAATGGAGTCATATCAACAGAGTTGATCCATGTCATATGCTTCACTGATGCAATTAGATGATGCATCCATGAATAAGTAGATGATGTTTGGACAGAGAAAGTGGATCATGTTTAGCACCCAGATACGTATTTATCTGCCTGAATAGTCTAAGTTTGCAACTCGTTAAATATATAGGCTGATATAATGATGAGAGAAAATATCTTCTATTCATAAAATGACACCATAACAATGTCAAAAAAGAGGGGAAATAAAATGAAGTAATGAAAAAAAAATTGTACCATGAAAATTAAAGAGAAAGATCAATTCTACAAATGGAAAATAAATGACCACAGCTTACTTCTTTTCCGGTAAGATATGGAGCACTTGTAGGTTGTGGATATATCCCTTGGCTGTTGAATATCCCAGAATCACCACCCTGCATAATTTAAGAATGACCTAAGCCAACAGTTATCATGAAGTCCAAGAGCTACAACGAAAAAAAAAAATGGATTAAAAGAATTATGGAACTAGCCTTATCCTTGAATTTCATAGGACCTGAACCTGTATGACTTTCAGCATCAGAGAACCTCTGAGTTCCAATATCCTGAACATAGTTTTTAATCACCTCGGTTGACAAAGGGGATGACTGATGTTGTTTAACATATATCATATCCTTACCACCAATAGTTATAGAAGTGATAACATGTGTTCCAAAATTTTCAATGAAGCTGTCAAAATGAATGAAGTCATATTTAAGGACAATATAAAGCTACGCAGTCACTATTCTCCCAAAATAGTGAAATTCATACCTTGCCAAGGATGACGGATCCCAACTAGATGGGACAGCCCGTTTAACATTTTCTTGCAACACTAAAGGGGATTTCATTAGTTGGACCTTGGCAAGTGGTATATAAAATCCATCCATAGACAGGGTTTTTGTGGCTGCAACATCAATATGCTTTGAACCAGTGAAGCTAAATGCAGAATTGAAGCTACCAATGGGAGAGTTTCCAGTTATATTGGCCCTTTTGTTAAAGTATTCCACCATCTGCGGTGATTCATCATAAAAAGGTAATTATAATTGAAATTCAAGTTTAACAGCATCAAATGTGAAAATATCAGTACTATGCAATCAATGAAACCCACGGCACCAAGCAAATCAGAAATTAATCCTCATATCACTCCAAACTCTATTTCCTTAAAGAAGAAGAAGCGACTAGCTGAGACCAGTCAACAGTAAACTGATGCCTCAACATTAAATCAACAGTTCTCGTCCGTTTTCAAGAATGCTATATAATAAAAGCTCAAACAGAAAAGAGTAGCAGAGTATATATTTAACATAGAATAAGAATTACTCAAGAAATCATCACATTAGAAGGTGCAGACAAATTTAATTACCTAGGGGCAACAGATAGCTAGGAAAAAAATGTGAAAGGCAAGTGAAATATCCATTAATAAGCAAAATGATAGCAACAAAGATAGCGTAGCTTTGGCGAAACTAGGCCTGGGTTGCCAGAATTAGAAATTAAGTTTGTACAAGGCTCAAGTTCAACTATTCCAATTTAAGCACTCAAAAAACCTTAACTAAGCTCAGTTATGTAGTACCATATATGTGTCTATCTTGACATTTCAAAAGTGTAAACCTCATACTCTATGCAAGGTACCCCTACACTGAAACCCAATTCTGCAATCTCCAAACCCATTTAGCTGTCCAGCATCAGTTAAAACACAAACTCATCCACCAAATCCCCACAACACACTTCATGAACTGACTATTAAACTAAACTACCACAAGAAAAAAAATACACAACCAAAGAGCCCACTAAATCACAACATATAGCATAATTAACATATCATACCTCATGAAAACTGAAGACACCAGAACTCTGGCGACCCTGAGATTCCAGAGACTTGTTAATATCCCTGGAAACATTAGGCAATTCTACATCATCGTACAAGTAGAGACTCCTAGTATGTTCTTCATCAATCTGGACCACTCTAGACCCAGCAATTCCTTTACAATACAGCAACCTTGTATCGAAGTTAACATCAAATCCTCTTCCAAGTGCCTGAACCGAGTTCATCGCCGTATGCATGGCCGCCGCATTCGCAGTTGCATACCCAATTGCATTCTCCCCCATTTCTCATCACCCAAAAAATGAAATCCCAATCTTTCCAATTCCCTTCAAATTTCCCTAAAAGCCCAATTCGAAGTTTCGATTTTTCAGCTCCATCATTCAGCAGAAGAAAGGAATTTGGCGATCTTAAGATCGAAACCCATATCCCAAAACCATATCTTAGACCCTGTAAAGAAAAGTTAAGTAAGAAAGAAAGTCTTCGAAGAAGATTCTGAATCGACAATCGATGACGAAAACTTCATAATACTTACTAAATAAAATTATACAGTGTATCTTTTCTGGATCTTGAATCACATGAAAGAATTTATCTTTACCTTTCTCAATCTCTGTCCCTCTTTCTACTGTTCTTCCCTACCCTTTATCTTGCTGTTATGAGTAAAAATTGTTTGTTTTTGTCTCTGCGCCTCGCCTTTGGTACTTTTTTTCCTTCTACTCTTTAGCTATTGACTTGCAGTCTATTTTCTATTTGTTTACGTGTTTAGCAGAATTGCGGTGATGTTAGCGTGTTGATTTGCCTGAGAAACTGACTGTGGAATTCTTTAAGATTGGGACGCGTGTACTATTCTTTCATCCAACGCTCATAAAATTTTGTACAACGACCTTGCTGTTTTCAAAGGGCTATGGTATTACTCTTTGTACTTACAAGTTACGATGCTAACTATAATGAACCGAATTTGGTGGTCCGTTTATTTTTGAAAAATATAATAAAAATACGACCATCAAATTTTATTAAATTAATATATAAATTTCCTACCAAATTATTATTATTTGATGACAAGTCGAATGCGAAGCAAATTTCTTGCGATCACCTGTAAAAAGTAAATAAGGATCGATGAGTTTTCGATAAGGGAGTCTCTGATGGTTAAGTCAGAATTTCTGTGTAAAAGAGCATAAATTTTTAGCAAAAGATTCAGTAACCGTTTCATAACTGTTTATCCTCTTTTTATAGGAGGAATCAACACATTTACAAGAGATAATGGGAGAATTTCCCGTTATTTTTGGCCACTAACCTATTTTCGACGAATCTTGAAGGAAACATGAGTTAGTGGTAACTATCTGCACATAGTGGAGGAGCTATTTCCGGAATACGTTCTTAACCAAGTTGTTTTCCGATTAAAGAGTTTAGGTAGCTCGAACTTTTGATCGGTTTAGGGGGCCCTCATGGAACTATGTGCTCGGTTAATATTGGATCGTTGAGCCGGTCTATGAGTTCAGTTGTTATCATAAATCCCCCCCAGTTAGCGATATTTATGTCGGCAATTGGTGGATGAGTGCTTAATAGACATGTTCAATATTGTGAGATCGGAGTTTGCGACGACTAGGCTGAATGAGCTAGTTGCACTGATTTGAGTTTGGAATGCCTACCAAGCTTTACCTTAGAGTTTGGTAGCAAAAGGCTGTGTAAACCCGAATCGTTCTGGGGCAGGAGATACCTGCCTTTAACCCTACTTGGTCATATGCAAGTTAGCAAGATGACGTCAGCTTTTATGTGGACACATTTATTGGGAGTCATTATGGCTTCTTATTTTACCGTGCGTAACGGCTGGAGTGTTTCGGTTACAGTGCACCGCCATTAATGCACTATCCCATGCTCGGATTTGCTGCCACATGTGTGGTCGGGATCCACCTTAGTTTTTCTATATAAACTTTTTTCTAATCTCTATTTCACTTTCGCCCTTTATTCTCTTGATTTTTACTCTGTTTCTTCTTTCTTTTGCATCAATAGTCTTTGAATCCATTGTTTGGAGCTTCAAAGTTTTTGTTCTTCGCCCCACTTCCCTTTGCGATTGCTTCCTTCAAAAGGTTTGTCAATCTCTCCTTCACTGGTGCCTTATTTCTTTTTCGTTTTTAGTTTCTTTTGATCATTATGAGTTCGGGATCCACCCTAAGCGAGGGAGTTAGAGTTAGTAGAGATGCTCCCACAAGTAGTGTCCCTAGCATGAGTAGGGGTTCCACTTCGGGTGAGGGAGTTAAGCTCTTCGATTTCTACCAATCTGCTACCTCCTCCAAAAAGAAGGCTTCACGCCAATTGCCGGGAGTGGGGAGCAGAAGTTCAACAGTTAAGGAAGAGGAGCTCGGTTTGCTCCTAGCCCAACTGATCTCTGAACCGGACTATATCGCCAGTAAACTCAGCACCTCACAAAGGGCGAACACAGAGTTCACTAACAAAAGGAAGACTGCAATTTATGAGGCGCAACTGGAGGCCGACGTCCGCTTGCCCCTGACGAGCTTTGAAATGAGTGTGCTGAGGTACTTCGACATGGCCATAGGATAACTCCATCCTAATGCCTGGCAGATCCTTACCGCTCTTCAAATTTGGGCTATGGAACAGGGCATAAAATTGACACTAAACCTGTTTCGGGCTACCTATGTGGTCGGTCTTCGAGCTGGCACCGAAGACCACAATTACATACAGGCTCGACCAGGCTATGGAGTTTTCATTAGGAATTCGGAGTCTCTAAAGAAGTGGAAAGATTGTTATTTTTTAGTGAAATAGGTTTGGGCTGACTTTGAAGTTGGACAACTTGGAGGAGGTTTGTCAATCGAAATGATAGCAACTTGTGGCTATCCGATGAAGAAGAGCTCATACTCACCCGCTGGAGGGAATTGGCCATGGATAAATGGGACTTGAGGAATCTGTCAGATCCCTATAGCTCGGGACCATTTCCTCGAAAAAGAAAGGGTAACATATTGTATTCCCTTGTCCGATGATACTGATTTTTTGTTTTAATTTGCTTTCTCCTTGCAGTTATGAAGAAGATGAGCCGAGCTGCCGAGATCATGAGGGCAAAGAGATAAAAGCTCACAGAAGGTTCTTTGAGCGTGCCTCCGGCCGTTGAGGAAGTGGTGGTGACTCCCCCTCCCATGGCTTAGCCAATGCCCACAGCTACTGAAGTCATAGGGACTTTGGTTCCCGAGACCAAGCTTACTTCACCAGTTGAGCCCTAAGGCCAGACCGAGAAGGAACCAAAGGATCTCCTCTCGTTGCTCATGGAGATCCATGAATTTTAGGAAGCAAAGGGGGATAAATATTCCTCCAGTGACCCGAACTTCAGTACGTTACCTCTTGCGTGTAGAATGAGGTCGGTCCTCTTGCCTCGTTGAGCTACGACAACTTGGCCAATCATTTGATGAGGCATCAAACTGAGGTGAGTAGTTTGGATTATTGTGGCCGACAATTTTTGTGGTTTTCGTTCTCCGATTGTTGCTTCACTTTTCTATGTTTGGCAGGGGTCCCAGCTGCTCGGTACTACGATTGCGAAGATGAATGACCTTATAGCTAAGCATCGGCATGCAGACTCGAACTTTGGGGCTCTTCGATCGAAAATGGATGAAGTTGAGGAGAAAGCTCAGAAAGCTCTAGAGCAGGCTGAAGAGGCTGTTCGCAAGGTAGCTGAACTGCAGACTGCCTTAGGCCAAGAGAAGGAGTCCAATTCCTCCCTCCAAGCTGAAGTTGAACAGCTAAAGCTTAAAGAGGCTGAATGGGAAAAACGAGAGGCCGAGCGGGACAAGAAGGAGGCTGAGGCATTGGCTGAGAAGTGTATGGCATTTAGTGCCAAAATTTCATCTGTTGGAAGGGGGAAATACCCCGGACTAGATCTGTCTTTTCTGGATGATATTTATCCAGATGAAGACTAGATCCTTATAACCAAAATTTAAAATTTTGTTTTCATTTTATTCTAAATCTTTAATTTTTGTTTGGCATATTTTCCCAATAACATACTAACAAACAATACTCACTTGTGTGGCGAGGTGAGTGCCCGAAAGCTTAACTGAACAACCTCTGATTTTAAAATCGAGTTTAATATATTAGGAAGAAAAACATTCCAGCAAAAAGAAGGGTGTAAGTGATGAGGACGACGTGGTGCATACCTTGCATTTGATGCGCCAACCCTAGGGCTTTGAAAATGCCAAACTTTGTTTCGCAGGAGTACGATTTGGTCGAAATACTTAGAGTAGATTGAAGGAGGTGTGAATTCTTTATTCGGTTATGAAGTTGATGTATGTAGAACACTCCCCCATAGGCTTTGTTAGTCTACAAGTTTTGCAAGTTATGCAGTGTTATGCACTAAACTTGCTTGAATGATAGTGCGATTTTGGCGATGGTGCCCAATACTTGACCATAGGTGTAGTTAGACCTCAAAGTCAACAAGCTTTGTGGTGGGGTGTGCCAAACTTAACTCAACTTAGATGATCGGGCCTTTTTAGCGTTAATGCCAAGCCCCTAGCCATAGTCTTAGTTAGCCTTATATATTAGCAAGTTTTACAATGAAGTGTGCCATACTTACTTAAATAATTAGGCATTCTTAGCGATGATGCCAAGCCCTGAGAAGTAGACGTAGTTAGCCTCGTATGTTAGTAAGTTTTGCGGTAAAGTATGCCGAACTTACTTAAATGATTGGGCATTTTTGGCGATGATGTCGAGCCTTTAGACATAGGCATAGTTAGCCTCATATGTTAGTAAGTTTGCAGCAAAGTGTGTCGAACTTACTTAGATGATCGAGCATTTTTGGTGATGATACCAAGCCCTTAGACATAGGCGTAGTTAGCCTCATATGTTAGTAAGTTTTGCGGCGAAGTGTGCCGAACTTATTTAAATGATTGGTCATTTTTGGTGATAATGCCGAGCCCTTAGACATATCACGATATAAATTTGCCAAGTATTTTGCATAGAATATGTCATTCATCAAACTTCTGTCCAGCAGGCAGAAACATTGGCAGGACTTGCATTAAGGTCGAAATATCATGGCGATAACTTGCAATAAAAATAATGAAACAATGATAATGACGGAGAAAAATTAAAGGTAACTAAATGAGAGTCGGTATAAGGTTTGTTAGGGCATGAAGAATGCCAAGCTACTAATAGTACGGCTTGAGGTTGAGTCCGTTCCATGAGTGCGAGAGCTGTTTGCCGGTGAGATCTTCTAGCCTGTATACTCCGTTCTGGTTCACTTCCTGGATAATGTATGGTCCTTCCCAGTTGGGATCTAGTTTGCCTACTCCTGCTACTGTATGAGTAGACACCACCTTTTTTAGTACTAACTGCCTAATCCGCAAAGACTTTGGCTTGATCCTGCGGTCGTGGTAAGCCGCCATACATTGTTTGTATGCTGCGAACCATATCTGGGAGAGCTTTCTGCTTTCTTCAAGCCAATCTAAGTTATATAAGAGATTGGCGTTGCTCTCTGCATCAGGAGAAGGTGTTCGGATGTCTCGTACTCCTATCTCACAGGGGATGACTGCTTCAGTACCGTATGTAAGTGTAAAGGGTGTTAATCCTGTTGCTGCATGAGGTGATGTCCGGTACTCCCATAGCACATTGTTAAGTTCTTCAGTCCATAAGCCCTTGGCATCTTCGAGCCGCTTCTTGAGTCCGGATAGGATGGTTCTATTTGTCACTTTGGTCATTTCGTTGGATTACGGATGATAAACTGAAGTGAAGTTTAACTAGATCTTCAGCCCTGAGCAAAAATTCTTAAAAGCCTGACAATCAAACTATTTGCCATTATGTATTATGTTTGAGTGGGGGATACCGAACCTCGTGATGATATTTTTATTCAAGAACTTGATGGAGTTAGTTGGTGTAATGGTTGCAAGTGGCTCGGCTTCCACCCATTTGGTAAAGTGGTCTACCGCCACTAACAAAAATCATCGCTGCCCCTTCGCTCGAGGAAAAAGACCCAATATGTCAATCTCCCACTAAGAAAAAGGCCATGAGCTATGGATCAACCTTTGCTTTACCGAGTTCTGATGTGGGATGTTGGCACACCTTTGGCATTATCGCATTTTTGCACTAGGGCTTTTGCATCAGCCTCTATGGTTGGCCAATAATACCCTTATAAGAGAGCTTTTCGAGCTATGGCCTGTGTGCCTTCATGAGCTCTGTAGATTCCTTTATGAATCTCTCTAAGGATATAATTTCCCTCATCATTACTCATATATAATGCCTATGGATTAGAGAAAGATCTCCTGTATAGCTTGCCATCCATCACGGCATATAAGCTCGATTTCCAAACCACCTTTCGAGCTTGGGATTGTTCATCTGGTAGGGTATCGGACATCAAGTATTGGTAAATAGGTAAGCGCCAGCCTTCTATCGATTCCTACACTTGAATCTGAAAATTTTCATAAGTTGGATGCGAGATAGTTATGGAAGTGATGTCTGTATTATTAACCGGACTGTTGAGACAAGCTCTCTTTACAAGAGTATCTGCTTCCACATTCTCTGCCTCGGGTATCTGAGTGATCAACCAAGCTCTCCCTTTTTCCTCTAACCTGGCTAACAAGGCAAAAGTCAGTTTTTTGTAGCAGATCATGGATTGATCCTTGGCTTCAAAGTTTCCTTTCAGTTGACTGACCACCAGTTGGGAATCTGAGAATATCTCTAAGATGTTCGGCTTCACTTCTATTGCCAACTACAGCCTGTATCATAGGGCTTCATATTCTGCTATATTGTTGGAAGCTAGAAAGGTCAGGCGTGCCATAGCTCGAATTCGAACTATCATCGGGCTCATTAGGAATACTCCGGCCCTCGCTCCATCCAAACTTAAGGCCCCATCAATATACAGCTTCCATGCTATTTTTGTCAGCTTGGGAACTGGTTTATATAGCTTAGCAATAAAGTCTACTAGTATTTGTATCTTTATGGATGTCCGTGGCTCATACCAAACATCGAATTCCCCCAGGCGAGTGGCCCATTCTGTCAATCGACCTGAGCATTCTGGCCTCTGTAACACCTTTCTCAAGTTTGAGTTTGTATGCACTACAATTGTGTGCGTCTGGAAGTACAGATGGAGCTTAACTATTTTTGTGATTAGTGCTAGGGCCAGCTGCTCTAAGATTGGATAATTGATTTCAGTATCCCGAAGCACTTTGTTCGTGTAATAAATAAAAAACTGTTAGCCTGCCTCTTCTCTGACCAGGACCGAACCTATTGCACCTGCTGAGATAGATAAGTAAATGTATAAAACCTCACCAGCTAGTGGCCTGTTAATCAGTGGAGGGATTGAGAGAAACTGCTTTAAGGCCTGGAATGCTTGTTGGCACTCATCTGTCCATGTAAAGTTTTTGAGGTTCCTGATTGTTCGGTAGAACGGCAGGCATCATTTGGCCGAGAAAGATATGAACCTTGCCAAAACTGTGATCCTTCCATTCAATCTCTGAACTTCCCAAACTGTTTTAGGTGGATCCATGGTCATGATTGCCTTGATTTTCTCCGAATTTGCCTCGATCCCCCTTTTTGATATCATAAAGCCCAGGAATTTTCTGGACTGCACCCTAAAGGCATATTTTTGGAAGGTCTCCTTCAGTTCTGTACACATATCTACTGAGATTCAGCTCTTGACGATTATATCATCCACATATATCTCTATATTTCTCCCTAACTGTTCGGCAAACAACTGATTCATTAGCCTTTCGTAAGTGGCCCCTACGTTCTTCAATCGAAAGGGCATAACCCGATAACAGTATGTTCCTCTATGAGTGATGAACGTTGTTTTCTCTTCATCTGCTGGGGCCATCAAAATCTTATGATAGCTTACTGAGGCATCAAGGAAGGCATACTTTTCGAATCTTGCCATGGAATCCACCAGTGTGTCAACGTTCGATAGTGGATAGCAGTCCTTCGAGCAAGCTTTATTTAGATCAGTGAAATCAACACACATTCTCCATCTGCCACTGCTCTTCCTAAAAAGCACCACGTTGGCTAGTCAGTCCGAATAGAATATCTCCCTGATGAAATCGCTCTCTAGCAAAGTTGCAATCTCCTGCTCGATGGCCAATTGTCTCTTGGGGGTATGATTTCTCTTCTTTCGTTTTACTGGCTTGCATTCGAGTCGAACATTCAACGAGTGAACTATTAAGTTCTTTTTGACCCCATGAATGTCTGAAGTTCGCCAGGAAAAAAACATCTACGAACTCATAAAGCATTGAGAGTAGAGCTTCTCTCCGCTCTGGTCTTTCCAGCCAAAATCTGAACATTCTTTTCCTGCTCTAGTTTGACTAATTGTAACACTTTTGCCGGTTCTGCCCTTCATTCCTCTTTCTCAGGTACATCCATTGTGTCCAAAAGCAGGTCCTGATTGGCCCCTTTGAGCATGGTCAAGTATGTCTTTCGAGTAGTCTTCTGATTCCCTTTCAAAATGGCCACTCCTCGTCAGTGGAGATTTTGAGCACAAGGTTTTTCATGGAGACATCCACCTCGGATAGTAAAGGTCGGCCGAATATCACATTATAAGACAGGGGAATATCGACCACCATAAAATTTGTTCGGTAAGCACATACCACCGAATCATTTTTGAGCTGTACAGATAGAGTTGCCAAACCCTCTACTTGGACAAGCCTTTCGGATAAACCAATGAGAGGGACGTTGACTTCCTCAAGTTTATGGTCTAACATTCCCAATGCTCTGTATGCTTGGGCCATTATGAGATTGACCATACTTTCTGTGTTGACCAGTATTCACTGGACCAAGAAGGCTTGAATGACTACCTCAACAAATAAAGTGTCTGTGTGTGGGTGTCGAACATATGTCCTATCCACTGCTAAAAACTAAATTATATTTGTGGCCGAGCTCACCCCCCGCCTGATGGACATAACCTTTTTGGTCTTCTTCTTCCGGGAATAATCTCGTTGCTCGCTCCAGCAATCATATGTATGACCCCAGCGGGTGCCCGCTTGCCACCATTGGCTCTATTTCCGTTCTATTGGGGAGAAAGTGACCTCTGCCTCTTTCCTCTTTCGTCTGGCTTGGCAAATTGAACAAGTGTTCCTTTCCGAACCAGTTGCTCGATCTCTCGCTTGAGTTGCCTGCACTCCTTAGTTTCATGGCCCTTATCTCTATGAAAGGCACAGTAGAGGCTCTGATCCCTGTTCGGGTCTTCCCTTATGGGTCTCGACCAATTAACTTGTCCATTCTATTTTAGCCAATCTAGTATCTGTTCACGAGAGGTTGTTAGTGGCATGAATCTTTTATCCTTTCGGTTGTCCAAGCGGGGTGTGGTAATTGCATATGATCGGTTATGCCAATTGCCCCTCCGATATTTCTTTGAGTCTATCTTGCTGGGATTTCCATCTTCCGAAGCCGCTCTTGCACTTTCACCCCTTTCCTTTTTAGATGTCCATGCCCTATGGGAGGCATGGTGAAGATGCCGAGCTTTATCCATACGGATGTACTTGTGTGCTCGTGACATGAGCTCGATAAAGTTATTTGGTGGTTTCTTGCTCAAAAAGTCATTGAAATCCTGACACCTTGTGTTTCGAATGAGGGCGTTAATGGCAACCTCCAAGTTTAGATTCTGTATATCTATGGCCACATCATTAAACTTCTCCACATAGGCCCGCAGTGATTCGCCCTTTTCTTGTTGCACCAGGTTCAAGTCTGTAGACACCTTGTTCGGGCAAATGGCGGCTACGAACTTTGCAACATACATGTCACTAAACTGCTAGAAATTTTCAATACAGTGTGATGGCAGGTTTCAAAACCAGATCTGAGTTGAGTCTGCCAAGGTCTGTAGGAATATCTTACATAAGGTGGAGTCATCTGCTGTGAGCACTAGCATACTGTGTTGGAACTGGTCAATATGAGCTCAAAAATCAATGTTGCCACTGTAAGTTTTAAGGTAAGGAAAGCGGATGTTGGGAAATGAGGCAGCTAATATTTTCCAAGAGAGGGGTGATTGAAAACTGCCATAATACTGCAGGGTAGTTCGATTTTGTTGCCTTTGGATTTGGTCATCCAGGAGGCGGTTAAATTGTTCAGTACTCAGGATAATGGTGGAGTTGGAATTTTGGGGTAGTGCTGGTGAGTAGAGCTCCCGGGCAGGAGGTTGCGAAGCCCGAGGTAGGTTGGTATTTTGTGGGGGCAAGGGTTGAGATTGAGCTTGAGCGACGATGGCTGATAGTGCATCAATGAGGGATTGGGCAATCTGAGGGGTAATGCTGGGAGTAATATTTGGAATTGCCAAGGTTGGAAAAGCAGAGGTACTATCATTGAGTTGAGGGAGAAACTGTTATGTTCCCAGTGGGATGGGGTTGGATGTTTGATTTTCTTGTTGGGAAGTATTTAGGTTAAGGTCTGGGAAGAGGTTCATGTTCCACGTCACCGCACCAAATGATGACAAGTCAAATGCGAAGCAAGTTCCTTGCGATCACCTGCAAAAAGTAAAAGAGGACCGGTGGGTTTCCGACAAGGGAATCTCCGACGGTCAAGTCAAAATTTCTGTGTAAAAGAGTATGAATTTTTAGCAAAAGATTTAGTAATAGTTTCATACTTGTTTCTCCTCTTTTTATAGGAGGAATTAGCACATTTACATGAGATAATGGAAAAATTTTTCGTTATTTTCGGCCACTAACCCATTTTTGGTGATTCTCGAGGAAAACATGGGTTAGTGGTAACTATCTGCACATAGTGGAGGAGTTGTTTCCGGAACACGTTTTTAACCGAACTGTTGTCCAGTTAAAGAGTTTGGGTAGCTCGAACTTTTGATCGGTTTAGGGGGTCCTCATGGAGTTATGTGCTCGATTAATATTGGACCGTTGAGTCGGTCTATGAATTTAGTTGTTATCATTATTTAACATATATTTTTTTAAATTAATTACCTATTAAGTTATTCTACTAAACTTATTTAAAATATTAAATTATTTTTTTATAGAAATACTTGCCACTCTAAAAAAATT
The DNA here is from genome assembly GCA_037975025.1 of Excoecaria agallocha. Lineage (NCBI taxonomy): Eukaryota > Viridiplantae > Streptophyta > Magnoliopsida > Malpighiales > Euphorbiaceae > Excoecaria > Excoecaria agallocha. The sequence continues at coordinate 60,603,729 of CM075806.1, read as the reverse complement.
ACTTAAAAAATAGACGCCAAACAATAATAGAAAAATAATTTATTCTTTTTTAACAAGTTTAGGGAATTTATTTAATACTTTCAATAGTTGTTTATAAATAATCAGAATTAGAAATTCTATCACTGAAAACTAATTCAAGAAAGAATTTAAGTACTAGAAATAATAACATCAACTAAATAGGTATCATCATAGTAGTAAAAATTATTGTGAAACAAATAATTGACCTTGGTTATGCAAATTATTTGTTGGGGCTTGAGATTTCAATGTCTGTTAATGGTACTTATGTCAACTTATTTAAAATGTCAAATTACTTTCTTATAGAAATACTTGCCACTCCAAAAAATTACTTAAAAATAGACGTCAAACAATAATAGATAAATAATTTATTATTCTTTACAATAGTTGTTGCGTGACCACATCGAACAACATTAAGTAGGAATCGTGCTGGTAGGGTTTTTTTTTTTTTTTTACTTTTTCCCTGATTCCAGCCAATCAAAGTCAGAAAATTTCATCAGGTTGCTAATAATAGACTCAGAAAAATTTTCATCCAGAATTAGATACTATTAAAAAAAATCAGTTAAATTCGATATCCGATAAATCGAATATTTACAGAAAAAATCATGAGAGGATAAAAAGAATATAATCTTTTTACTCGTGTGTCCTTGCTATTCCTTAATAAACAAGCATTTAATACATTCATAAAGTGACGATAACATTTAATTGATGGGATCTTATGATTGTTCATAGCGTCCATAGAAATAGAATATAAATTTATGTATCCATTTAAATTAGTGTTATTTTGACGAAATATGTCAAATTTACGTTTAATTGAAATCGCAAGCTAATCTTATTTAAAGTTGCAGTACATATGTTGCATATATATGTTTTTCGGTGTCAATTTTATCTATAGTTACTGAAATTACGCCTAATTATTTAAAAGTAACTGACTTATTTTTCGTGAGTTAAAAATTACTAAATTTATCATATTTTTACATAAAAGTCATATTAACCAATTTTCGACGATAATTTTTATCAAAATATTGACGTGACACATCATGTCATATGACTGAACACACGTAACATGATACACTAGCAGCCACATCATTAAAAAAGGCCATATCACAATACGTCAGCACTCTACGTCATATTTTTAGATACACATGGCCTCTTCTGGTGACATGACTGCTGACGTGTCATGCCACATATATCCAGGCATATGACGTGACGTGCCATATTAGCATTTCGATAAGAGTAATCGTCGAAAATCGGTTATAATGATTTTTCTGCAAAAAAGTGATAAGTTCAGTGACATTTAAATCATGAAAAATAAGTCAATTACTTTTGGGCGATTACGCGTAAGTCCAATGATCATAGATAAAATTGATCATGTTTTTCATGATTTGTTATTTGTTCCTGTAGGGAAATAATATGAAATTTTCAATAAATTTAATAAATAATATAACATTTTGAATAGAATAAGGATATTACTTAAATTTTCAACAAGTTTTAGAGATAATTTGATACCCAATTAGTTTAGAGTAATCTGACACTTGATTAGTTTAGAGAGTGATATGCCAAACAATGATATTTTGACGGAAAAATGATATAGTATCTCTAATTTAGTACAAGAATAAAATCACAAAACATTTATATATACTCAAGTATGGTGAAGTTAATTTGGGGTAGTAGCTAGGGAGGTCAAATATGCCTCTAAAATGTTGACAATAGTTCATATTTGCCCCTTAATTATATTTCAAGTCGCATTAAAAAAAAATGTTTCAAGTCTAATTATTTCATAAGTATTGAAAATGATACATATTTTCTCTTTAAGTATATTTTTGAGCTAAAATTGTTCTTATTATTATGTAATTGGCTAAAATTTTCTATTGAAACTAACAGGATTGCATGTAAATAAATAAAAATACACATGTTAGGCTAATTGAAGCGACATAAACTTATTACATGTTGATGCCTTATTTTAACTCTCGAATAAATGTGAAAATTTCTTATAATCAGACGATTTTTGTTTGCTTACCTACAGTGCAGTTATTTTTTACAAGCTTAACATTATATATCTTAACTATGTTTTGAAATTTAAAATAAGGTGTCAATTTATGGTATACACGTGATAAGTTTATATGATTTCAATTAGCTTACTATGATTTTTTTTATTTACCTAGAGTATTATTGTTTTCAGTGGCAAATTTGAATCATATACATAATAGTAGGGGTAGTTTTGGCCCCAAAATTTATTTAATAGTTAAATGTGTACCACTAACAATCTATCCTTAGTGACATGCTCCTTATTGATTTTTGTTTTTATCTGTCATTTTGACAAGAATTTATTTTACAATTATTTCGACAATTGATTTAGGCTTTGTTACGGAATCTGAAATGGTTGAATTAGCAATCTTGGATGACAATGAAGTTTGGCATATCATGAAACTTGAAGGAATCAATCCAAATCCTCATTCTTTATTCTTAACAAATGCTACAGTTCATTTCTTTTCCATAAGAAACACTCTTGTGGAAGAGTGGAGGCTGTTAACAGAGGTCAATATTTTTTTAATTAGGGGAGAGGCAATTTCTTTACCGATTCTTTCATGATATAGATATCAATAAGGTTATAATGGGAAACCCATGGACTCTCAATAGAGATTTCCTTATATTTCACTGCTTTCGAAATTGCGGAGAATCCAATTGTGGTACCTTTGATCTCTTCGATTTTTGGATCCAGGTTCATGATTCCTTATGGTTTTATGTCCAGAACTATAGAGAGAAAATTTAAGGATTTTATTAGGTTATTTTTGGATTATGATTCTCATAATCTGGTGTTTAGGGCAACAAACTATATGTGCATTAAACTGATAATCAATGTCAAGAAACTATTGAAGCATACCAAGAAAATTACGCAGTATGATGGTTCTGTTGTAAAAGTAAAATTCCACTATGAACGTCTTACGATCTTTTGTTATCTTTGATGTATCTTGGGGCATAAGGATATATCTTGTCCTATAAGATTGAATACAAAATCAAGAGTTAGAGCTCAAACTGAATGATAATATTAAAGTAATTTCTCGAAGGTCTATTCCTCTTTCATGTTTTTAGCTTCCATCATATTCTAGTGACTAGCTCCATAATCTCCTTAAGGCCAGAAACTTTGCAATTTAGCCTTTTGTGAATGGCAATTCCTCCTTCAATGTTGCAACATACTGTAAGGATAATGACAAACAGGTGGGATTACACACTGATATAATTTATCCAATGTGGCTATTTTAGTTGATATGGAATCAAACTCAGCAAAGGGTGATGTGGCTTTGTATTTTGAGGAAGGCAAAAAACATTTAAAGTCAATCTCTCCTTCTGCCCCTTTTGTTTGTCGTAATGTGGATTCAGATAGGGTTTCTTTATTGGTGACTTATCACTAATCCAATCAAATATTGATGGATCTTGTTCAACTAGCTTGTCAGACACCATGAAAATCTTGAATTAGAACTGTCGGGGAATTGGTAACCCCTATACATTTAGATGCCTAAAGGATTTAGTTTTCTCAAATAAATCGGATATTACCTTTTTTATGGAAACTTTAATCCATAGCCACATATTAGAGGGAATTTGCAAGCACATCAATTTTGATGGTTGTTTTAATATGGATTATTTGGGTCATGAATGAGGTTTAGGCGTTCTTTGGAAATTAACAACGTATTTGTCGATTGCTCTTTTAAATTAGAACTTTATTGATATGCATATCTCAAGGCCTTTAGGTAAGGAGTATCATTTAACCGATTTCTATAGCTACCAAGAGAGGAGATGTCGTCAAGTCTATTGGGATTTTTTACAAATGTTGGCTTCTCTTAACATTAGCCCTTGGGTATGATTGGCCATTTTAACAGTTTGTCATCCCCTGCTAATAAACAAGGAGGTTGTGAGCACCTTCTTTTATTGATTTAGGGTTTTCATGAAGCAATTCAAGATTGTGGTTTCTCTAAAATTACTATGGTAAGGTGTCATTTTACTTAGGAGAGGAGATGCAGATTATAACATGTTCTATAGGAGTGTCTTGATAAAGGTATGTCAACTGACACTTAGTTTAATTTTTTCCCAAACTGCATTATTAGAAACCTTATTTCTTTAGCTTCTGATTGCTCTCGTTTACTTTAGATTTGGTAGGTCAATTTACAGATTGGAAGCATGAATATTTTATGTTTGAAAATGATTTGTTACTAAGGGGACATTGGATCAATTGTTCAACAAAGGAAGAATGTCCTCAGTTCACATAATATTATGAAGAAGAAAGTGAATTGTTGCAATGTATTGCAGGATTAGGTGTAACACCCTGATTCTAGAATCAAACATTAACCATATAATAACTTGTACTTAAAAAATTAATGTTTAAGTTACTTTTAAAGCAACCGCTATAAACATAACTCTTTACTTCCAGTACAAATTCAAGTAAACTGTGGCATTAAATGCATTAAATACTATATCAAAACAAACTTATAACAACATCTCTTTACATTTACAAACTTCTATTCCATATAAGAATATTTATACTATACAAACCTCTTAGTACAAATAGGAACTTATAAACCATAAATCCTTAAAATAAAGACTTTAAAAATAAACTCTTCTATGACTTGTTTTGGCAGTCCCATTGCAGATATTATCCCTGAGAAAGCTTAGTGGGGAATAAACAACATGTAGATGACCTCATTCGAAAGTCTTCGAAACAATTGCATGCAATTAAAGCAAGAAAACTTTAAACATACATGTTTACTATAATAAACAATAGGTGATAAGTTTAGGGCATTTCAGAACATTTAGCAATCACATTTAACGTTATATTCCATCTCCTATTATTAATTAATTCCCTACTCATCAATTTTATAATTGTCTTACACATATTCATATAGCACTTAAAATCATATACAACAAGTTGATTTCCTTATTTCATATAATTCACTAACTAATTAATGTGTGAATTACTCAAATTTCACATATGTTTTAATCAAATTATACTAATAGGAGATTCATATAGATAATCATAATAATCTAAGTTAATTAACTAAATTCACATACATATAGACATATTCTTATGTATCAAGTTTTGTACATATAAATATATGTATACATTGGTACTCTAAGTATCCATCACATCTATTCATAGACTTAATGTTAATATAATCATTATGCCATCCCTTTCATCCCTTAAGTGTGGTTTGAGATCACTATTATATTTAGATAAACACTATATCATTTCCAGCTTATATACTAAATCAATCATGTACACTAGTTATAAACTCATAACTTAGTTGTTATTCTTGTTATACCATTTTCCATATCTCCTTGTATATAGTTCTAATTTCCATAATGCGTAGATATATTTATTTACTTCTTTATCAAGCTTAAAATTGCATAATATATTGCAAGTTCTTAATCCATTAGTGTTTACGTATAAGGAGTTATACACATCATTATTCAATGTTAAGCAAGTAACATGAAGCTATAAGGAATACATTTTAGTCAATATAACTATTGAAAGACATCACACTTCACAAATATAAATACCTGTAACTTGTGTTCCTAAGTATAGGAAACACTTGGAAATTATCTTAATGATCCATAACTTTAACATACAATGAGTCCCGCAAATCACTTATCAACACCAAGAAAGTAACAAGTAATTATAAGAAATGTACATTCACCAATATAATTATTGACAAGACATTAATGATGTACAAGATCAATATGTATAGAGCTTATAATTCCAGTATGTACATGTGATACTATATGCTGTAAATATACATATATAAAATGTAATCTCCTTTAGTATCATATTTTCCATATAAAATATAAAGATGTCATATAAAGATAATATGAAGATCATATTAAGTACTGTCATGCTTCTTTATCTTTTAGTGTTACATAATACTTTCATTACTCTGTATTAAGCCGACACTTTTCTAATGAAATGGATAACGGGTTAAACTCTAACACCCAAAGTTACAAATAGAATACCTAAAGGTATTAAAATTTAGACCCAAACAGAGTCAAACTATACTATTGACAGGTCGAGTGAACCCAAACAGGGTTGGCTAATAACCCAAACGAGACCATTTCTATACTTTTGACCCAAACGGGATTGAAACTATACTATTGCAGCTGCAAAATACCCTTATAGGTATGTAGGCAATTAAATCTCTTTACTTTGTCATTTTGTACTTTACTCTTTCTAGCCATGTAGATACATTCATATGTATAACCATGAGCATGGCACTATATTAAAGATCATGTATAACATTCTATGGATATAATGTCATACGCATGTTATAATGACTGTATTCTGTATTTATAATCAAAGACGTGTAATTCATCATATATAGGTGAAAGTGAACCTTATCACCATATTATCTTTATTCACATAATATGTGTACGTATGTCTGTATTTTACTCTTTTACTAAGCATATACTATGTTTTAAAACAACCATTAATTATACTTATACTTTAATGCTTGTACACTTCACCATTATACTGATATGATAAATTCATAATAACTCTAATAATATGGAAATAAACATATATAGATTATCATTTCATAAACACATATCTATACAACTCACTGTGTACAAGTCATAATACTTAAAGCATATCATGATCTATAGCTATTCCAATTTTGTATTTATGTACAATTATTTAATTGATGACTTTACATTATGCTACTCCAAGTCATACCTACTCATATGTATGACATATGAACATATTATTGTAGGTTCATTGATGACTTTACATTATGCTACACTTTAATTAACTTCAATACCATATCCATATAGCATTATCACAAGCTTATATAATTCCAATCAACATATAAATAAATTCTTAATCAAATATTCACTTTGGCTTATTTACTATATTAGAGTTCTAAATTAACATAACCTTAAATTGCATATATTTCTATGTCTTCTAGAATTAATGTTCCTTTACTAACTTTATTCTCATATATCATTATGCTCCACATATGTTTAGTGTCACAAATTACCTTTATTTTATGTTTGGAATATTCTAAAAATAGTTGGGGAGATTTAGACAAACTTTGGTGACAATTTGGAGCCTAAAAAACAGGTATAGGAGGAAACAGGAAAGGGTCACAGTGATTATTGATTTGTGCTGACTGTGAATAGGTGCAATTTCGGTTCTAAAAGGGTGCGGTGGTTACCAATTTGGTAATGACCATGAGGTCCATTCTGCTCTAAAAAATCCTAAAGGCAGATTTCCAAGTTTATTTGATAAGCCATTATAGACCTATTAAACGTTATTTTTAGGCAAAGTGGTCTTCTACAAACTTATTCCTCTATATTTCTAGTTTCTAGAACATTAAAAATCAACTCATTATCACTTCTAAATTGCAAGTAATCAAGAAACACTAAAAACTATTTCCACTAACAAGGCAGTAGGTATGTTCGATTTCAAGCCAACATATGACCAACGTAGAGATAGATTTAAAATTCATTTCATTCATATGAAATTTAGATATAGGAGTCTACTTCCTAACTAGATTGGAATTGTTCAATTTTCTACTCTACAACTCAAATTATAAACAAAAGACTTATGTTAAGTCAAACTAACTCAAAGATAGATTTTGATACCACTTTGAAAATTCGTAGAATAAAATTAGCTATATGTCTAGTTTATCCATAATTTTGTCTCATAGCATTTAGACCTCTCTACCAAGATTTATGTTCAAAATACTGACATCTGCTTACTGTAACTGGATAGTAGCTCACATCTAATTTCAACTCAAAATTACACATACTTAAAGACAAAATCAAACTTAGGTCTCTCCTACAAAATTATAGGTCCATATCTTAGGTGTAATTACCAACTAGAAACATCCAATTTAGAATTGTATAACTCAAAATATGCTCTAAATACAGAATCTGGTTCCTATTAAACCAACATATATTTCTACTTCTTTAATCTTTAATAAATAAACACATGTAAGGTATAATTATTTAGATATCAACCTTAAAACCATATTATTAACTAAAAATACATCCATTACACATTTTATCCAGATTTTCACACATTAAATCCACATGCAAGATGAGTAGAATTTCCAAACCGTTAATGTAATACCAAATCTTCCATCAAGACTTATTTTCTCCTCACTTCTTATTCTTCTTCTTTTCTTGCTATGGCATTTCTTGAAGATCCCTCATCATAAATCCTCTTATGCAAACTTACAGCAGCTCAAAAGTAAACCAAAGAGTGAAGAGGTTGAATTCTTCAATAAAGAGAAGAGAGAGATTGATAGATTTTCAAGAGAGAGAATAGAGAGAAGTGAAGAATTAAAGATCATTGAGAGAAGAATGATTTTTTCCTTTTTCTTTACTTATGTCGTCCCCCTATCCTTTAAGAACCAAGACATATGTTTTTCTCTCTCCCTCATACAAATTCTTTTAATAAAATAGGATGGGAAATTTTCATTAAACTTCCTCCTCTTTTTGCATGTTAAAAATATATCCCCTTTTGTTTCTTTCTTTCAATTTTAACCCCATACTTAATTTTTTTCCTTTAATTACCTCCCCACATCCTTTCTAATATTGTAATTAATCCACTAAATCACACTTATGTCTTAATTGACTACTTAACTATATTTTTATTCCAATTATACTAATGGTAAAATAACTATTTTACCCACTATCACTTAAAACAATATTTATCAATGTCTTAACTTATAATACTTCAATTAATTAAACCTTAATATCATATTAATTCTCATGAATCCTCCTAGGGCCAATGTTGGGTCCTTACATTGGGGAACCTAATCAATAAAGGAATGCAAATGAGAGGAAGGTTTTAACTCAAAGGCTTGAAGAGCTCAAAAATTGTGCTTCTGAAGAAAACTTGATAAAATTCAATCACTAAAGAATGAATTTGATTTGTTGGTAAAAAAGAATGAGTTAAAGTGGAAAAAAAGGCCAAAACCATCTGGCCATAAGATGATGGCTAAAATACACAAATTTTCCATGCTAGTGCATCTTATCAAAAGAATAATAATTACATAAAGAGTCTATGTGATATTAGTAGCTACCTGGGTTATGAATTGAATCAGTTATAAGTATAATTGAGGAGTATTTTTCTAATCTGTTTAAGAGGGATGTTTATTTTTTTTGGGTAGATCGATAGGCATTTCACAATGGATCAAAATTGAGGTTTTAAACTCTTTTTTCGATAGATGAAGTAAAAAAGTGCAATGTTCTTTAAGCACCGTAATAATTCTCCAAGACCAGATGGATTAAATTGATATTTTTTCCAAAAATTTTTGCCAATTATGGGACAAATTGTGATGTGCACCGAACCCCGTAAGCATTTAGATGGTTCCCGAAAATTCGCTTTTAGGGCTCAAGACCAAATAAAGGTTTATTTGACTCGTAAAAGCCGGTCGCTTTGCAATAGATAAGACTTTATTCCCATCTATTGTTGGTGATCAACCTACGAGGGCATTTGCTGGGCACCACAAGGCAGGTATTAAAGAGTCGCTACCCAATAAAATATTAAAAAAGTGAGTTCTCACCTCATGAAGTCAAAACCAGATATAGTTTGGACTTCACCCTTATTTACAACTTGGTTAATGTTTACATAAACAACCATTTGTGGTCAATTATTCCAACCCTATTCCCAGGCATTACGAGGTAAGAAATTAAATGGTGCATTGCAAGCACATAGAAAGCTATAAATCATACATACATAAAAGTATTTAAATAAATTATACATAAATCGGGGAATTGATTGATCTCATTTTAATGAGAACGTTGGTTCTCGCATACCTATTTACAAACATGCAGAGATTCAGGTGTATTTTGGAAGAAATAAGGCATTGGGCCTATGCGGCTTTTGAGGAAAAGGATCGTGCTAGTTAATTTTAAGGTAAAAAAATCATTTTGTACTAGAGAAATAAATCTTTAAATTACATGTTATTTTGTGAGTGAAAATCAGGACATTGGTCCTTCTTATTATAAAAAATCCCACTCAAACCGGTATAAAATCATTTAGTGAGCTTTTAATTAAATGTTCGAAAAACTATTTGCAACAAAGGTCAATAATGCTAAAAGCATACATAAATCAGGCAGTTGATTAATTTGGGAATGTTGGTTCCCTCATGCATATTTTATAAATCTTTTTATGTGGTTTTTAGGTTTGAAAAGGTGGACATTGGTCATTTTTTGTGAAAAAATCCAATTAGTTTTATAGAAAATAATTAATATGAATTTTTGTAATTATCGTGCCAAAAACATTTTTTTTACTAACTATTAAAAATTATTTGGCAAAAATAATAAAAAGCCAAACATAAAATAAATAAATAAATAAATAAGGTTAAAAGTTGATCTCAAATGGGATAATCCTGATCTCCAATTCCCAAGCTCCTCCATATAGAATTATTATGCAATTAAGTTAAGAAGAGGGAATAAAAAACAAGGATTAGTCAAGTAAATAACACATTTAAATCATGAAAAGAAAATTATTAACAAAATAAAAAGAACAAACAAAATGAAAAATGGAATAAGTAAGAAATAAGAGTTAGAAAGGAAAAAAATAAAGGAAAAGAACATAAGGAAAACCATTGAGAAGGCCAAAAAGTGAGTCATAGACTCAATCAAAAAGCGAAAAGCGTGAGTCATGGCCTAAAGAAGCAAGTCACGACCTTGAGTGGGGTGAGTCATGCCCCTCAAGTGAGTCACTGGCCACTCTTAAGTGAGTCACGGTGAGTCAACGTGACTTGCTCATGACTCAAGGTCGTGAGTCACTTTTAGTTTGCCTAGTAACTATTGGAATGATGCCATAACCCATTTTAAAGCTTCAAAAATGTTTTTAAGGCCCAAAAATGCATGGAAAGGCTCATAAACTCTTTAAAATCAACTTAAATGCTTACAACAACCAATAAAACTACTAAGAACAATATTTTCACAAAATCACCATGTGAGAGAAATAAACTCTAAAGAGAGAAAATCAACACCAACAAGCACCAAACTCATTGAAACCTAATATTACACTCATTCAAGTTCTTAAAACATCATTCACACAAAACTATCAAGAAAAGCATGTTCATAAAGAGAGAAAAAACCAAAAATCAGAGTATGAAGATTATACAAGAAAACTCAAAACCAATATTTACAAGTTTAAAAGTTTTAGATATACATGGGAGCCATAAGTTTGTCTCTTGCATTACCTTCAGTAGAGCTATTTCAACAACCTAGTGAGTGCACCTTTACTCCTTCTTCTTCCTACTTCCTTCGTTCTCAAAACCAAATGAAAAAAATAGAGTTTCTTTTCTCTTATTTCTCTCTCTAGATTTTTGTTGTTTTTTCCAAAAATTTGTTATTATGCATTTAAAGAAAGTGATTACCTTTAAATGCCTTGGATTAGGATTAAAAAAGCAGAAGATTTTTATCTTGAAATTAATCCCTTATTTCGCAGGGAAAATCTGTAATTTTGGATGAAAAAAACCTAGTCATGGCCTTGACTAGTGAGTTAAAGGCTTGACTGGAGGTGGGTTGTAACACTCTTATATGCCTTTATATACGTACGTCCTATTCACTTATAGGATTATCTCATTTTAAATCTCATTGCAGGTTGAAACTATTATATATACGTGCCAATTTTTCGCTTAGGTGCTTTACATAAAATCCTTTCATTCAATTCTTTAACTAATGATATTGGCTGGTTAATATAATGCTTATTGTTTTTGTTTTGTCGATGACTTATAACTATCAAAATTTTATCATTTATTTAATGAAAAATTTGGTAGCACAATAGCTTATATATTGCACTGCCTTTCCTGCAATTCCAAAAAAAACACAGCCCGTATAGGGGTACACAACCATAATCAACAATTTTCAATATCAATATTGTTTAAACATCCACCTGCACAATCCATTCACATCTATCCCACATTCATCCATAATGTGCCATTACTCATTCACAATATCATTTTCGAGTCCATACAAAACTATATACGCATGCTATTAATAATCATTACACAAAATATACTAGCAAAAATAATCATTGATCCGGTATTCTCCAATTCGATGCATGTTTGCTCTCCCTTTATTTCTTAAAGGTACCTACATGTAAAAAATAAATTACGTACTGAGCATTAAATATGCTCAGTGGTGGTTACAAGTCTAAAGATTTCCATTTACGCGTACGAATGCCAATGTGACTACTTAAATAATATAATATGTACCTAACCCTAATCATGCTCTTATGTTCTTAAGCCTACACTTATTTATCACTACTTTTGACCAATTAATTGAACCTCATGTGCCATTCCCTTTTTATAAAATTACTCATTAATACTAATATTATCACCACTTAAGCATTATTATACTCATTAATACTAATATATACTAATATCATTATTGTTTCTTCTTTTTTTTTTTGAATATTCATTTTAAATACTAAGTTCTAAATTCCTTAATAATTACTTTAATTACTTATATCACTATCTTAATCAACTTATTCAATCATTAAATCCATAAGTTCTTAATATTTGCATTTACGTTGATATTAGTATTCTAATTACAATTTGATCCTTACATTAGTCACATTATTGCACTCTTACACTTTAGTCCCTAGATTTTTCACTTATTCACAATTTTACCCTTTATTTGTACTTAATTACCATAATGCCATTATTTTATACCATTTTCACCTTTACTATATTAATTATCTTACAATTTACATTTTAGTCCCTTAATTGTCCAATTTATGCCAAATTACATTTTAATCCCTATTATTTTGCCAATTTACCTAGTTTATTATTTAATTACTTATTTGTTCATTTTTGTTACTCAAATTCATTAATGAGTAAAAATTGCCAATTTACCTTTAAACTTTCATTTTCTTTCGATTAAGTCCATTTTCACTGTAATCTTTTATTAAATTCTTATTTACTTATTTTACATTCTAGTATCACTCTTTCTACCATATTGCCCTTAGTATCATTTTGATAAGAATTTTCGGACCGAATACACGGGACATGGACCCCACAGATCCATAATATTTAAGAGTAATCCAATGGACCACTCATACATTTACATTTCACATTTCAACATTTAACATTTCATTTCATTTAGTAGAGCGTTATTGGCCTACTATAGTGAGTCGCCATGACTCACCCCGCGGTAAAGTATCCCTATGGCCAGCTAACTATATCCTGTACTAGATTACCCACCAGACTATTACTAAGGGCAATTAACCATATTTCTTTACTTATGTTTTCAATTAACATTTAACTTAACCTGTAAAATATTTTTACTGTCATACTTATCCACCTTTCCATCGTTTGCATTCTAAACCATCTATTGCTCAATACTAATATTAAAATACATATAATTTCATAAAAACATAATATATCACTTATTTACATAATGTAAGTATAACTTAGAAAAATTACCCAATTTGATTCTAATAATTCTCATTAAATAAATTTACACTTAATTTCCATTCTATATTCATTTTATATCATAATAATTGATAATTAACCACAATATTCATCTTTTCCTCATATATACCTATTTGACCACATTAACATTTTCTCCTCAAAATTTATTTCTCACTCAATCATTAGTAATTTATCACTAATTAATTGAGATTATACCATAAAATACCCATTTATGTATTTATTCTACCTTAACCAATTAAGTACAATTAACTTCTCCTAATAGGGTAATTTGGCCTACACTAAACCAAGCCATTATTTTTATTTTCTTTTCATTTTAACTATTCTAATCCACTCCTTTAATCCTCCTAAACATGTTTATATAATATAATTTCATTTTATATACAATTTTCATGTAAACATAATATAAATTTAACCTAAAATAATTCAAATAAAATGGAAATGGTTAGAATTTATAACCACTAACCTTATACACTTGATATAGGCTCCTCAAACTTCATTTTTCTTATCTTTTTTTCCTAGAAGTGCCTTCACCTCTTTTGTTCCCTAATAGTTGCCAAAATTTTCACCAAGTAAAACCATGATTATTCTTCTTCTTTTTTGAAAAATAATTGCATAAATGAAATCTACATACTCAAATTTACATCTTAGAACAACCAAATAATTTTTTCTCCCACAATTTCTTTTACCTCAAAATTATACCTTAATTTTGATCCCTTGATTTAATCTAATTTTTTCACTCAAAATAGAGGTTAGAAGCTATGATGAAATTGTAAAGGAGCTGAATATTATCTAAAAGACTTGATTCTGGCGAAAATTTGGGAGAGAAAAGAAGAAAATTGAGGAGAGAGTGAGAAAGAAAGGTATGATCAAGAAGGAAGAAGGGAAAGGGAGCAGAATTCTAGAGTTATCTCTAGATTTTTTATATTTTGGGGTTTAAATACCCTAATTTTTAGACTAGACTGGTCCAACCACTGGTTGGACCTAATTCAAGCCCAAATTGATTTTTAAGCCCATTTATGCACTCTAAGTTATTTCTCTCTTTCCAACTCCAAATTAATTTCATAATTCTTAAAATAATAAATCAAGTCTCCACAAAAAATTTTAGCTCAATTGAAGTCTATTTCTAGTCTGATTCACTTAAACTAGTTTGATTCAACCATTTTTAGTGTTACCGTAAAATTTATTTTTTTGCACCAAAATATTCTATATGTAATTTTATGTAGATCTAAAAATTTTGAGAATTTCTAGGGATTATTTGCTATTTTTAAAGTTCAATCAAACCTTTGGTCAACTAAGGTACTATTTAAACCGAAACCGTAAAATTTTTCTTATTTTTGACTTTTGGGTATTTGGCCTCATTTTGACTTCAAATTTTAACCTCAGGCTTACCGTTACTAATATTTTTTGATAATCAAATAAAATATTTTTCACCATCGAGTGTATTATTTTGTTTGGATGTACTGGTCAACTACGAAAAATACTATCTATGGGTAAACCGGTATTTGGGTCATTATATGGGCTCCCCTAGAAAGGCCAAAAAAGTCTCTTTAAAGGGAAAATAGGTAAGTCACATGCTAAGGGATGTGACTTGCTGGTGGGTCATGGTCTTGAGTAGTGCCCAGTGACTTAAGTAAAGTGATGGTCAAAAAGAAGGGGGAGTGAGTCTTTTTGCATCCTTTAGCTCTATTGTCTTTGTCTTACAATTTAATATTGCTTGGTGTTTACTTAACCAATCCATGCCTAGTATCTTATCAAATTCATGGAATGGTAACTCTATTAAGTCAACAGGAAATTCTCTCCCTTGAATTACAATAGGGCAATCCCTATGCATTTTATTCAAACAAACACTGTGGCCCAAAGGGCTAGTCACACATATATCAGACACTAACTGTTCCACGTTATATTCCTACCCAGGTTTCCAATATAATTATAAGAATGAGTAGAACCCGGATCGATAAGCACATACACATCAGTGTTAAAAAATGAGAAAATATTGGCTATGACTTTCGGGGCATCTACTTCTTCTCCAGCTTTCATCGCATATGCTCGAGCGAGAGGTGTAGCAATGAAGGGTCAATCAATAGTCTTAGAGGCATTTCTGGACTGGGCTCTAAATTGACTGGCTCCACCTCGACCTCTTTCACGCCATTTACCTGTTGAGGATACATTAGAGGCTTTCCTATTGCTCTGTTGTGAAGACCCCTGCTTTTGTTTTAATAGACAATTAGCCATGAAATGATCAGTGCTGCCACATCTAAAGCAATCACCTGTTAACATCCTACAAGTATCCCAATGCTTCCTAGAACAATAGGTGCACTTTGGTGGCTGTCCTCTACCCTGTCCTGCTGATGTCTCTTTACCTGATTTAAATGAGGTAAAGGTTCCTTGTCATCTACCCCAAGTAGCAAGATTGTTAAAAGATCCAACTGATTGATGTCCCTATGGAATCTGAGGTTTCTTTCTTGTATATGCACCACCTCTAGTAACATTTCTTCTTTGCTCTCTCTCCTTCTTGGCCACTTCACTCTTTTCTACTCGAATGGTGCCTGCACAAGTCGATAGTAGTCCACTGCCTGTAATGAAGTAGGTCCAATTAAATGCTCCCTAATACTATCATTTAAGCCATCCTCAAATTGCCGACACTTGAAGGTTACAATTAACATAGAATTTGATGCATATGTACTTAAACGGCTGAATTCCTTCTCATATTCGACCATTATCATGACTCTTTGCTTCCAGTTTAGAAATTGCCTCAATTTCTCCTCTTTATAGGCTTCAGTGATATATCTTTTCTTAAACTCTTCCGAAAAGAACTTCTAAGTGAGGGGATCAGGTAATTTGCGCTGCTTTAGTACTAGTTTCCACCAATCATATGTCAGTCACTGAAGTAAGGACATAACAGATGTGATTTTCTAACTAGCTGGACACTAGACCTATCAAATACATGTCGAGTCTTTTCAAGCCAAAATTTTGCCTTCTCTGATTCCTCTAATGTAGTACCAAAGAACTCCTCTGCTCCATATTTTCTAATTTCTTTAATAAGGGCTTTGGAAGTCGTCATCCTTTGTAGAATTTGAGCCATGTCCTGAGAAAGCTTCAATAACGCCTCCCTAGGGATAGCAGCTGCGGGTACATCACCCCAAAAAGAGGCTAAAGATTCTATATCGTAAGAGCTTGATCTCACTGGCAAATTACTTTCAGCAAATTCATCTACTACTTCCCTGGAACCTTCTATGATCAACTATCTATAATAAAATAGGGGCATCTGCATTAGGCTAGCACTATAAACATTCTATACATGCATGCTCTTAGACTCCTAGTAGCCAGAACCGCCTAAACCTAGGCGCTTTGATACCAAAAATGTAATGACTATGCTATGCCTTTCCTTGTCATCCCTTTACTACATAGCACCCTGTGTGCATACATTTATAATATAGTTAATGTGCATAGTGATTACATTCATTAGCATACTTTTAAATTTACTTTATCAAATTGGTTGAGATCATGCAAAAGTATTACTCACTATATTATGTTTTACAACTGTTTACTCTTTATAAAGCACTTTACTAAGTACAAAATTAAAATATACAATAGTAAAACCAAAAAGATAACATCTTCATACTTTGACTCTTCCAGGGTTGGCCTGGTTGATGCAGATTTTGCCCCTGATTGAGAGTCTGAACTAGAATACCTACATGGATAAAACTTTTGCTAAGCTAAACAGCTTAGTGGGGAACATATAATATACAAACAACCACTCACAGTGGTTACTTTCAAGCACACAAACATGCAATAATACAAATATACTTTTATGCTCGTTGGAGAACTTCGCAATCAATAACAAGAGAAATTATGTTACTATATTACTTATAAAACAAATACAAGTATGTGTAACATATCAATATTTGGCCATTTCTTTAACAATTTATTTCTTTCCATGAATGTCTGCCTAAACTTTGTGGGTGTGGATAACGGGTGCTATAGATACCCGTAGGTATCGATTGTATAAATATCCAAAAGTATTAAACATATGGACCCAAATAGGGTCAAAATTGTGGTCCCAATGGGAACATACATACTGTGGACCTAAACGAGGTCGAGACTGTGGCAGCTGTATTGATAACCCTATATGCATGCCTATTGTAATGGCCTCAACACCGGGTCAGCCGTGAACAGTACTTACCGATGGTGAATAGTATTTTCAAGGCTCGAAAGGACACCCGAAAATTAAAAATATTTTATTATACCATCAGAAAGTATTGGTCCTGGGGAGTCCGGAGTTGAAATTTGAAATGAAATTGAGGTCAGATGGGCCTCCAAAAATAAAAAATATGAAAACATAGCGAATCAATTTTTCCGGTAGGGAAGATGACTTGATTTTGTGTAAATAATTAAAAATAGTAAACAAACTCCAAAACTTGCCAGATTTTGCGTGTATACATGAATTTTTGTGTAGAATATTTTGGTGATGAGAATGGAATTTTTCGGTGACACCGACAGTTGTCGAATCGGATTGGATTTTAGATCATGACTTTTCTGTCTCTGTTCACTGTTTTATGAGAATTGGCCCTTTGGGGGTCATTTCTCTATCTCTGTTGTGGCCCTGTGGGGTCCACGTCCCGTGTATCCAATTTAGAGTTTTCTGCCGGGTCCGAAACTAGGGGCATAATAAAAATAATATGAGAAAATGTGATAAAGAAGTGAAAAAGGTTAATTAAAAGTGAAAAAGGACTATTTTGAAAGAAAAAGAAAGTTTTAGATCTATATGGGAGCCACAAATTTGCCTCTTACATTACCTTCACTAGAGCTATTTTAACAACCTAATGAGTGCACCTCTACTCCTACTTCTTGGTTTTTTCCTCCTTCGTTCTCAAAACCAGATGAAAAAAATAGACCTTTTTTTCTCTTTGTTCTCTCTCTATAGATTCTTGTTGTTTTTTCCAAGAATTTGTTATTATGCATTTAAAGAAAATGATTACCCTTAAATTCCTTAGATTAGGATTAAAAAATAAAAGATTTTTATCATGAAAATAATCCCCTATTTCACAGGAAAAATTTGCAATTTTAGATAAAAAAAACCCAGTAATAGCTTTGACTGATGATTCAAGGGCATGACTGGAGGTTATGAATGATCATGAGGTGGGGAATCCCCATTCCTGGTAGGAAACCGCTCCGAATGGGACAAAAAATCCTCGAAAAAATTCTCCGTGGGGGTGAGGACGGGGGAAAAATATTATCCGATTTAGATTACGGGCCAAGAACAGGGATCGTGGTCCCCGCCTTGAAATTCTTTCCCTCCCAAAATTTAGTAATTAAATTTAATTATATATATAATTTAGTTTTAAATTATATTTAATTTTAGTTTTGTCAATTGTTAAAATTTATATTAATTTAATTTGTAATTGAATTTATATTTTTTAATTATTAAATGTTATATTTCAATAAGGGGATCGGAGGGATTTTCCCCCCAAAATGCTACCGAGGACAGGGAATCCCCGCCTCACCCTATGATCATCCCTACTGGAGGTTGACCCGCAGAAAAGGCCAAAAAAGTCTCTTCAAAGGGAAAATAGGTGAGTCATGGGCTAAGGGTAGTGACTCACTGGTGAGTCATGACCTTGAGTTATGCCCAGTGACTCAAGTGGCAATAAAAAAGAAGGGGCAGTAAGTCACCCCTTAAGGCCGTGACTGAGAAGTAAGTCACAGTCTTAACCCATGAGTCAAAGTCATAACTCATTTTTGAGTTAGCTTACAACCTTCAGATGTGCTCATTCCACCCATCCAAGAGAGATAAACAAATGCATGCCTCTAAAGCACCATTTTTTTACTCTCAAAGCTATAAAACTTACGATAAAATATTTTTTAAAAACCCAATGTCGGAAAAGGATAGAATGCTACTGCTTCTTGGCTGTTTCTAAGATAGCATCATCCTCATTAGGTAACCTTGCCAGAGGCTGACTCATGCCCAGTATCTACACAAGTATGGTTAGTTATTGTTAATAGTGGCTGGATAGAGGTACCTTTCCTCTAACACTTTTGGATACTCTTATTGTGTTATTTTGAAAGTATTAACACTAGATATAGTTAAAGATCTAAGACCAATTGCCCTATGTAATGCCCTATATATAATTATTTCAAAAGTGTTATCTAATCATCTAAAAATAGCTTTGTCTAGTATAATCTTGATAACTTAACCTCCTTTTATGCCTGGAAGATTACCAACCAATAATGTATTAACTGCTTTTGAGATGATTCACTCAATGAAGTGTATGTTTGTTGGGAATAATGGAGTTACAACCCTTAAAATTGATATTTTCAATGCTTATTATAGGGTTTGTTGGGATTTCTTGGAAAAAATGAAGCCTACTGTGATGCATACCGAACCCTGCTCAATCTACGTTTTTGCTTTTAGAGGCCCACTTTTAGAGTCCAAGATTGGACGAGGTTCATAAAGTTTACAGATTGGCCACTTAACAATAGAAAAGGGATTTGGCCCAATTCTATTGTTGATGGTCAACCTATAATGGCATCTAAGTGGATTTAAGAGGTAGGTATCATTGAATCACCACCCAAAAAAATGTTGAAAAATGATTTTAACCTTTGATGCCCAAACAGAGATGGTGTTCGAGACATCACTCTTACTTATACCTCGGTTAGGTGTTGTTTATAAATGAGTTTTTAACATTAGTCCACTATCTCTCTTCTCACATGATGCATAAACAAATAAGTAGATAAACACGTCAAGCAAGTAAAAAGTGATAAATAGCAAAAAGCAATATATAAAAAAAAACTACTTAATTTATTCATGAGCAAATTGTCCAACAAGAAAAAGAAAATATCATACATAAATTGGGACATTTATTTAAGCTGGGAACATTGGTTCCCATATTTTACAAAAGACTTTTTTATTATGTGATTTTGGGCTAAAATATTGGACATTGGTCCATTTTATTTAAGGAAAACCAAATTGATTAGGTAAAAATAATTTTATGTCAATTTTTATGTTTACGTGCAAAAATCATTTATTACTAAATTATTACATTTCCAAAATAAATCTAAAATAAAATAATAAACTGAAATGAAATAAAATAAAAGAAAATGAATAGATAAAATAAATAAGATTGAACAGCCCAAGGCAGTTCTCTAAGGCATCTCGGTCCTTAGATCTCCAAAGTCCCAATGCAATGAAATAAAATACTCAAAAGGCATAAGGAAAATAAATTCTTAGTTCATGACAAATGAAGATGCAATCTAGAATGAAGATCTTGCATACAGAATGTTAAAATGAACGAAACAGGATTAAAATGACATAAAAATATAATTAATCATACAAATAAAGTTAAAGCAAGAAAGCATACAAGAATAACATTAAAAAGGGCTAAAATGGACTCATAATCAGCCTACAAAAAGGGATAGATGGCCAAGGCAAGAAGGGGAGATAGGATGAAAAAAGACTTCATGACATCCTGTCCGTTAGTATGACCGACGGGCATCTGTCGGGGTTTTCTTCTCTTCTATCACACGACGAAAAGGCAAAACATGGCACAAACAACAAATTTAATATTTTACTCTAAGCATGCATATTATATCATCCTAAAACATGCCAAAACTAGCCTAAAGCATCAAAACACCTTCACATCATGTTAATACAATAAATTAATCATGCAAAATAGAATTTAAATTAAGAATATTATCGTGCATTAATGGAGAATAAAATCCTAGATCATGCCATTCTAACATGTTAACCCACATTCAAATTGCTATGACATCATAAAGAACTATCGAGGTGTAAAGAAAACATATCAAACATCAAAGATAACATATGATCATGGCATAAATAACAAATACATGAAATCAAACCAAAACATGCATATTTCATGGCGAAACTAGAGAGAGCAATCCAGAATATCACCCTCAGGAAAATGATTTCTATAACACTTGGAAGCTGTAACTCTAAGTCCCAATTAATGATTTTCACGTTCGAAAACTTTACATGTTTGTGTATTGGAAGCTGCACTCGAGATGGGATGGAAAAAAGACTGCGTGACATCCCGTCAATCGGTGTGACCAACGAGTGTCTGTCAGGATCTTCTTCCTATCTATCACACGACAAACAGGCAAAACACAAATAGCAAATTTAATATTTTATTCTAAGCATGCATATTATACCGTCCTAAACATGCCAAAACTACCCTAAAGCATCAAAACACATTCACATCATGTTAATACAGTAAGTTAATCATGCAAAACAAAATTTAAATTAAGAATATTACCATGCATTAATGGAGAATAAAATCCTAGATCATGCGATTCTAGCATATTAACCCACATTAAAATTGTTATGACATCATAAGGAATTACAGAGGTATAAAGAAAATAGATTAAACATCAAAGAAAACATATGATCATGGCATAAACGACAAATACATGAAATCAAACCAAAACATGCATATTTCATGGCATAACTAAAGAGAGAGAGAGAGAGCAATCCAGAATATTACCCTCAAAAAGATGATTTATGTAACACTTGGAAGCTGCAATTGTAAGTCCCGCTTAATGATCTTCACATTTGAAAGCTTTAAATGTCTGTGTGTTGGTGAAAAAATGTGAAAAAGTTTTTATACCTGAGAATAGAAATTGAGTTTTTTTTTGTATCTTAAGTGTCTACTTTTTGTTTTTAGAAATACAGACTGATCTCCCCTTTCTTTTAAAAACCCTAAAATTTTGCTTAAATATAAGGAGAGGAGTTTGAAATAATTCAAAATCTTAAACCCCTTAAAATTTTCCTTTGACAACCCTCCAAATCTGTTCGAAATCCCCATTTTTACAATCATTTTTGACTTAGATTAAAGGTTGTTAGAAAATGTGCAGGTTTGCTGCAAAAACCCCATAGCTAGGCATCTGTGAGTGATAGACAAACATCTGTGGGATACTATGACCTAATAACCTATGGTCGTCTGCTAAGAGATGGCTAGGAGGAAAATGACCATAGATGGCTGTCTATCATAGAAAATGCACAAAATGCAAGATTTTTCAAACCCTTCTTCATGCCCTAGAAATGCAAAGTTAAAAACCACAAAAGCATTTTAGAAAAGTGTAAAAATCACAGATGGAAATTGTAGTTTGCATTTTTCGTTTGAAATACAAAAATTTCTTCATAATTGGATAACTCTGATTTGGGCTATCTCAGGACCCAATGTCTACACTTGCTTTAGGTTTTGATAAAAAATGGGTCAATAAGGTAATGCTTTGTGTACAGGATGTAAGGTACTAGGGCACTAGTAAATGGAGTTAAAGTGGGACATATTATTCTTAATTGAGGGTTGCAGTAAGGAGACTGATTGTCTTTATATCTTTTCATCTTATGTGTTGAATTCAAGATGTTGAATATAAGAGGCTTATCCATGGATGTAAGGCCAGTTAGCTACTTCAACTGAGTGTTCTCATATTCAAGATTTTCTTAAAAGATATGATTTAGCTTCTAGACAATCTGTTAACCTCCAAAAATTAAAAATATTCTTCAGCAGTTATGTGTCTAAAGAGATAAGGTATTTACTATTTTAGGTGTTAGAGTTACATCACCACTTAACCATGGTTGCCTTCACTTGTCGATAAAAGAAAATAGGTTCTTTCTAGGTTTTCAAAAGATAAATTATGGCAGTGGATAGATGGGTGGAAGAATAAGTTACTATCAAGAGTGGACAAAAAGATTTTCATCAAATTAATTGGCCAAACTCTACCCACTTTTTGTATAGATGTGTTTTTGTTACCTGTTTCCTTATGTGAAGAGTCACAACATATTATGAACTCTTTTTGGTGGTATATGAAAAAAATGGTAAAAAAAATCTTAATTGTCACTCTTGGGATAAGATGTGTGCAAGAAAGAATACCTTGGATTCTGGGTTTTTCATTACTTTAATTTGGCCATATTGGGAAAATAGGGGTAGAGGTTAATGTCCGACACCAAGACTATTCTTTTTAAAGTTTTCAAAGTGAAATATTTTTCTAATAGGAGTTTTATGTATGCAATTTAGGTTCTAACCCAAGTTTTACTTGGAGGAGTGTTTTGTTGTCCAATGGATTATTGAAACAAAGGGTTTATTGAAATGTTAGAAATGAGATTAAAATAAATGTTGTGCTAATTCTTAGATTCCTAAGGACAGTGGTTTCACACCAATACTTGGATTGGATGTTATAGACCTATCATTAAAGGTTAGTGATTTTTTTCTTGTTGGTTAAAATAAATGGGATATGTAAAAACTTATTGAGATTTTTTATGTGGAGGGTGTTTATGCAATAATGTCTATTCCTTTGAGTTTGTGATCTTGTGATGATGTGCTCATGTGGTATTATGACAAAAAAAAAGAATTTATATAGTTCTTAGTGAGTATTTTGTAGCTTTGAATCAGTTACAAAAGGACACTGGTTAAGAGAAAAGAACACGCAAACTTATGTGGCCTTTGGAAGGCTCTTTGTGAGGTGTTGCCTACAAAGTTCAATTTATTAAAAGGGGGTATTGTTATAATTATAGCTTATGGTGTTTATGGCTTGTTGGAGGATACAATGCATGTACTATTTGAACAATCCAGTGGCACAGGTTTGGGAATTATTAAGGCAAGATTTGTCTCAGTTTGGGACATCTTTATGAGATATCTTTTGCGTAGGAATGATTTCCTTATAAAAACTTGTATTATTTGGTGGGAGTTATGATGTACTAAGAATTTATTTGAATGGGAGAATAAGCATCGATCACTGGTTGTGATTTTGAATCAAGGTTTATCCTCTTTGTGTGAGTGGAAAGTTGCAAGGAGGTATCTTCAAGTATATTAAGCTAACTCGACTTTTTATTTTTTTGGTATCTCACTTTCTTTGCCTTACTCTAGTTTTGGTTGGATAGCCTAAATATATAAATACCTCACTTTTTGCTGAGTTAAGTGGATTTGGTGCTCTCTGTTGTGATCAGGATATGAACTTCTTAAAGGGTATATCAGGTCACTGGCCAGTTGTGATGCCCCAAGAATTACCCTGGAAGGATTAAAGCATATGTATGTATATATGTAGTGTATAAGGCTACATAAGAGTGCTCATTGTGTAATGGGCACATGATCAGAATTTATGTAATTATTAAGGGTATGTAAGTAATTGTATAATTCGTGATTATGCAATAAAAGAAGGGCTCAATTGAAAGAGGAAATGATGATTTAAGATAATTGGTAAATAACAAGTTAGAGAGGGATTGAAAGTAAATTGGCCAAGGGACCAAAAACGTTACACCAATGAGAAGCCAACATCTAGTTCTTCTAGAATAAACCATGAATTGATTGAGGCATATTTTTCTACCTTTGAAAAAAGATGGCCAGCCATTATTGGCAAAAATGGCCAAATATTTTGCTATTTCATTTTTTTCCTTCTTCCTCTCACAAGCTTTACAAAATTTTTCTTTTTAATGTTGTAGAGAGAGAGAGAGAGATGACTTTTTAGCACATTGGTGTTAAAGTTAGGGTGAGTAAAAATAGGTTTAATTCTTATAATTTCTTCCTCTATGTACATTAGATTGAGAAATCAATAGATGTTCGATAATAAAATGGTACTTTTGTGAGATTAACAGGAGAACATTTAAACAAAGGCCAAAGTAGAGATGAGAAACAAGAGAAGAAAGAGAGAAGCTTCAAATGAGGTATGGGAACTCCTTAGTATTTTAGGGTACTTGATGTGTTGAGATGGTATATGCATGTTATGGATGTGTAATTGATGATTAAGTGTTGAATTGATAGCAATTTACATGTGTAAGTTAAATTGTACCTGAAATCTTATTTAGTGAAATTTCTATCATAGGATTTGTATGAACCAGGCTTAGTAATTTGATCATATCTTGGCCCTTAGATTTCTAAATAGGATGATTCTAGTTGGATAATAAACTAGAATCATATATCTAGAATTCATATGAGAGGCCAAAACCTGATTTTGCCTCTAAGGGTGTCAAATTTTAGTTCAAAGTGGAGTAATAGCCGCTACCCTGTCATCTAAAGCAGTCTATAGTATTTTAGTGACATCTCTTGATTTATAAGTCCAAATGGTTTTATTTTTTATGATATGGAAACTAAAGACATAGAAAAACAAACCTACAAGATCATTTTGCTTAAATATGGCTGGAAATATGTCAAAAATACAAAACAAAAAGAATTAGGAAACCCTGTCCTGTCACAAGTTGGCACCACTTATGACAAGTCGGCACATTTGACCTCTATCACGAGTCAGCACCACCCGTGCTGAGTCGACATAGACCCATTCGTCCTTCCTTTATTTTTTAAACATTAGTCTTTAAACCCAAAGTACCCAAATGTACTTTAAACTTGAATTTGGGTAAAAAGAACCTATAAACATAACTATATTAGTTTGCAACATAACAATATGTTTGATTTAAGTGAATGTATGATTAAGAATTGGTTAATATCTTTGATAAGCCTATTTATTTTAATGTTATACATGCATAGTATTGTACTTTACTTCAAGAATATGATGAAGAATATAAAAATATGAATATTTCTAAACGAGAATTTATTTTATTAAGAACATGTATGTATGTACCTACTCATCATTTTTTATTCTACATGAGAAATGAATCAAGTGATATAAAAAGTGGAATAATACTTGGTACAGAGGGTGTCACAGTATATATGTATATATATACATCTAAGTGTGTTTACATGAATGAATATGAGAAATATGTGCAATTATATTAATGTAACAATTGAGTTATTGATTGCTTGTGAGTCTTGGTTGTGGATAGATATAAATAGAAAGGTCTGTTGGGTACAAACACAGTTTCCATAGTATTAGCCCCATTTGGGCCTACAATTTGTTCCCGTTTGGGACCATAGTCTTGATCCTATTTGTGTCGACAATATTGATACCTTCGAGTATCCACAACTGTAATACCTGTTATCTACACCCATAGCTTATAAGCATGTGACTATAGAAAACAATGAATAATTTTATGGATTATATGATTAAATGATAAATATATGAATATGAATGTGTTTACTTATATGAAATTAACAGGAAGTATGACATAATTAATTATATGTAAGGGTGCATATATAACATAGCTATTATATATTGTATTAATGGGATTAGGTATGTAATAATAATAACAATGTACTATGTATATGTATGGAATAAGGAAGTAGTCTAACATAAGAAACATGCACTTTGCATGATATACAAATCAAATACAAATAAATGAATATGCGAACTCAATGTGTTATATGATTTTAGTATTTGATATATAAATGTACCGCTAGTTATTAGTAACTATAAGTAAGTGAATATATATGAAATGTGTGATCTGATTTCTTGATACATGTTCATTTTCTATTCTACCAAGTATGAATATGATATGGATGAATATAGACTAAACATGTGATTCTACTTAGTGTAGCAATCAATATGTATGATATATTCTTAAGTTGAGGCATGTGAACTGAATGAGTAGTATCAAGCATAGTTACTCATTATAACATAGTAAAATGCTTAATAATTATGTGGTTCTGATTCCCAATTTCGAGATATGTAGGAAGTTTGGGATACTAATTTTTAGCCCGAACCAAATACTAGATGTATTGTTAAGTATTTTAATGTCCATGGCAAGTTAAGGAGGTAACTCAAAATGGAGTTTTAAAGTGTTCTTGCCTTGGTTAGAATGAACCAAAGCGATGGATGAGTTGATAGATACTTAAGTGTATGTGACAATTTAAGAAATGAAAACTAAATATAAGGCTTATGAGTAATTTTGCTATCGATAGGAAAGAGTAAATAATTGACATGAATATATAGTTAAGAGTAAGTAATTATAGAGAAATTATTGAATGTAAGTGTCAAATAAGTTATAAAAGAGTACAATAATATTCATGTTTGGCCAGTGCAATAATAGGCTAAAACATCGTTAGTATGTAACAAGTTATGTATTGTTTTGTTGATTTCGTTGTTTTAGATTCTATCGTGGTTTACGCTTGATTTTTTTTAATGTTATGATGTTTTCTTAAAAAAAAGAATAAATTTATACCATTTTTAATATTTTGGCCCAAAATATACTTAAGAGAAAAATATGCATTGTTTTTCATACTTTAGAGACAAATTTTGATTTTTTTTTTCTAGTAGCTAAGTGTACCCATATTTAGATAATTTGTGTGGACCTAATGAATGGACATGTGATAAATTTATATAGTTTTAATTAGATTTTATAATTTTTTATTTTATTTACCTAGAATTATGTTATTTTTTAATGGTAAATTTGAGTCATATACATAATATTTAGTATATTTAGTTTTGGGTCAAAAATATATTTAAGAGGCAATTATGTGCCACTTTTAATAGTTTAGAGGGCAAATTTAACTCAAAACATATTTAAATAGCAAATATGTGCTATTTTTAATATTTTAAAAGCAAATTTATTTTTTTAGTAGTTAAGTGTACCTGCTATTTAGATAAATTGTGTGTAACTAATGAATAGAGAAAATAATGTTTATATCTATGTGTTGTTACATAAGTGATAAATCACAAAGTTTCGTAAAGAAGGGTGTCTCCACTTTATATTAGATGGGGGCAGGTTTGAGAAATAAGGGATCAGTTCCGATCGGATCCTTCAGCTGGAAAACTTGCAATAATCCACTGGGCTTCAGCACTCCGACGCTCAAGTTAGCTATCGAGATAAAAAAAAGATAATGGAGTTAATTTACTAAGAGAGAGAGAGCAAGAAGGGTTGTCATTTTTAGGGAGGAACCTGTTATTTATAGTTCCGGGAGAGGTTAGAGCAGTGTGCTCAACAGTGCCTCTACTCTGCAATAAGCATGACATATCTCTGTAGGCAGCGGTGATGGGACGGTTGCGTGTAGCAGTCTTTGTTAGTAAGATTTTCAGTCCGATCGGACAGCCTCGATTATTGAACTTTCCCTTTCAGCCTGGGGGCTCTTTAATTGGCTTTTTCTTGGGCCTCTTCCTGTGATGTTGGGTGCTTAGTTTTGTTTTTTTCTAGTGTTATCACATGTCCCCCACCAAACAATTCGATGGGAGATTAAAGTAGCAGCTATGTGTCAAACTTACCTGCGGGATTCTGCAGTCGATGGTGTTCCTAACGATCTATCTACAAAAGTTGAAGCGGGGGGAGCATTTTCCAGAATTAGTGAGGTGCGAGCTGTGGTGGTCCAATTAGTGAGGTGCGAGCTATGGTGGTCCAATTGCCAAAAAGATATACGATGGGATTACTCAAACTTTGGAGGTGCCAACCTCGAGCTGGAATTAATTACCCTCGAGAAGCATTTTTGAAACATCAATCAGGATCGTTCATCAATCGGGATTAGAGAGACGTCAGCCTTTGGCTGGAATTATTTAGCCTTCAGAGGCATTTTTGGAACATTGATCGGGATGGTTCATCGATTGAGATTAGAGAGACGTCAGCCTTTGGATGGAATTATTTAGCCTTGAGAGGTATTTTTGGAATATCGATTGGGATGGTTCATCGATCAGGATTAGAGAGACATCAGCCTTTGGCCGAAATTATTTAGCCTTGAAAGACATTTGTGGAACATCGACTGGGATAGTTCATCGATTGAGATTAGAGAGACGTCAGCCTTTGGCTGGAATTATTTAGCCTTGAAAGGCATTTTTGGAACATCGATCGAGATGGTTCATCGATAGGGATTAGAGAGACATCAGCCTTTGGCTGAAATTATTTAGCCTTAAGAGGCATTTTTGGAACATCGATAGGGATGGTTCATCGATCGGGATTAGAAAGATATCAGCCTTTAACTGGAATTATTTAGCCTTGAGAGGCATTATTGGAACATCGATCAGGATGGTTCATCGATCGAGATTAGAGAGACATCAGCCTTTGGCTGGAATTATTTCTGCAAAATGCCTTTATTTATCAAAAAATTTATATTTTTCTAATTTGTTTAAAGAGCTTCATCACTTCTTTCGCTAGCAACTACTTTTGGATTTCAGCCAATATGCCCTTCCCTTCCTCGAAGGCTCAATGACTGATGACTTAAGGGCCTTAGCTTTTTTGGCTGTCCTCCTTGTATTTTCTGTAGATGTATATTTATGAATATTAATATTTTGATGAGGGGGCGGAGTTACCTGACGAGGTCATTGTCTGCTTAGCGACCCTTTTTGGATTTCAGCCAACATGCCCTTCTTTTCCTCGAGGACTCAACGACTGATAAGGTCATTGTCTGTTTCATATTTGCTTAGCGTGCTCTTTTAAGGAGGGGGCGAGCTTTCGATCATGCATGTCAACCGAATCATCCCCTATTCTTGTCTCCTTCGGGCCAACCTTTTGATCGAATAGTCGTCCAGGGGTCACTTGTCAAACATCATTTCATTTCCTTAACTTAATGGCTAATGCTTCGTTTCTTGTATTTTGACGGTTGATTTTCCTTTTAACGCTTCGATTTTTGTACGTGCATTAATGAGCTATTGACAAGTGATGTCCTCATTAATACTTATAAAGCAAATTTAGAGGTGTCTATAAAAAAGGTTTCTTTTTATTTTTTCCATGCTATCCCCTTATATTTCTTCTTATAAATTTGTTTCCTCATGTCCATTGCGTCTTGTCTATTGAGTTTAACCATGAGGCCTCCAGACTTTCTTCGTATTATCATTGAATTCACCATTTTAGGAAGATGAATAAAGCCATGCGATTTGCTGCTCCAATGGTTCTTCTTTCCTAGCATAAGGCTCTTACCTGATCATAGTTGTGGATACGTATCCGTACTTTCCTCTTCATTTATCCTGGTGTTGCTTTGTTTTCAGAGGACTGCTATAAGAGGTGGTCTCGTTATGGAGGCGGTGGTTGAGGTGGTGGCGAGGCTCTTTTCCTCCTTTCTCCCTATTGTCTTTTGTTTTTGCCTCTTCCTTTCTTGTAGTTAGCCTTTTTTTTCTCCTCCCTTTTCTTCTTCCCTCTCTTTTTCTTTCTTTTGTCTTTATTTTTTGTTTTGTGAGAGAGGAAGCAGATAGTTTCAGTCGTGCCTTTCCAGACAAGAAGAACGAAATCCGATCGACAAGAATGCTATTCATGTAAATCATAGGAAGAGCACTATCTATGTACTTTGTACTTTTTGAATGCATATAATTTCTTTATTAACGCATATTTATCATCTTTTTTGTATTCTTTTATGTGTTTCGGCATTTTGTGATGGCAATAAAAGGGAATTGTTAAAACTAGTGAGAAATCGATAACTTATGCCGAAATAACGATGATTTGAGTATCACTTATCTTTTCCAAAAGACATTATGTCATTTCGAATAGTTTGTCACCCCCCTTTTTGCTTGTCTTTCTCTTGTTCTCGTAATATAGATTTTCTTTGGGATGGCGGTCGTGATCAGATTTTTATTGGGGGAGCCTTTTGGTTTTTTGATCGGATATGATGGATGGCAGTTTTTTTTCTCTCCATTGGCCATTGTGGCAAGACTAGTGGGCTGGTTCTAGATCTCATTGCCAGTGGGTCAGTGATATGCATACCGAGTGATCTCTCTTTTTTTTTTTTGCAAGTTTTGGTCTTTCTCTATCTTTTTCTTTTCATACCTCCTTTTCAGGTCTCGACAGAGGGACCCTTCTAAAGATACTTCTCGAAACATAGCTCAAAATCTTTTATTGAAGGGTGAAACTCTTTGCTACAATCGTTTTTATCTCGAGTAAATGTGACTCTTTTATAAAATAAGCTATTCTATTCTTGTAGCTCATTACATTAATGCGTATTGAGGATTTTACCGATCTTTCGATCGAGACATCACATATTTTCGTTGATCTTTCGATCGAGACATCACATGTTTTCGTCGATCTTTCAATCTGGACATCATATGTTTTCATCGATCTTTCGATCGAGACATCACATGTTTTTGTCGATCCTTCAATCGAGACATCACATGCTTTTATTGATCTTTCAATCGGGATATCACATATTTTCGTCGATCTTTCGATCAGGACATCACATGTTTTCGTCGATCCTTCAATCGAGACATCATATGTTTTGATCTTTAGCGCGATTCTGTTGTCTTTGCATTTTTTTTCTTGGAAAGGAGACATCCTTTTAAGGCCTTTTTCACCTTAACCGCTTTTCTTGTATGACTTATTTGGATCTTGTTCTTACTTTTTCTTGGAATGCCAGGAGGGGAGGCATGCTTTTTCACATTTTTTTCCTTTCCTTAGTTGGCTCTCCTCCAGTTGTTTTCGTCCATAGGGCGTAATGCCGGTGCTGCTTTTTCTTTAGGATCTCCCTTCTCCAATTCAACTTCCTTTTCTCAGTACCTTTTGTAATGTGTGGGCTAGTGAAGGAGAGGCATTCCTAATGCAGCCTTCTGACTCTGGTGTTAGGCTCTACCTGATTCGCTTGGAGATGTAGAGGGGAAGCGACTGCTCTCTTCTTCCCAAAATGTCTCCCAATATGCTGGTTCGGAGAGCCTTGCATTGCCTTTGTGCGTTAGATCTAAGGAGGGATATTTCACCTCCTTTTAGCCTTAGCGCTTGATTTTTCGCCTTCTTTTAGTCTTAGAACTCCATTCTTACTTATTCAAGTGTCCACACATTCTATGAGATTTCCATAAAGTTTGTGCATCTTCTTTTTCTTAGTGGCGTTTTATACTTGTCACTTGACAATTTCTCACGTAGTCTCGAGGACTTTTATGGAAATCCTATGTCTCACTTGCCACTTGACGATTTCTCATATAGTTTTGAAGACTTTCATGAAAACCTTGTGTCCCTGCAGTGTGACGGGGAGTTTGCATGTTACTTGCAAGTCGTAAAACTTGGGTTTTTCTATCCAGCCATCGACTCTCAACGAAAGCACCAAATGATAAATCACAAAATTTCGTAGAGAAGGGTGTCTCCACTTTATATTAGATGGGGGCAGGTTTGAGAAATAAGAGATTAGTTTCGATTGAATCCTTTAGCTAAGAAACCTGTAACAATACTTAGCCCGATGGATCCGGACTTCAGCACTCTAACGCTCAAGTTAGCTATCGGGATAAAAAAAGATAATGGAATTAATTTACTAAGAGAGAGAGTTTAGGCAAGAACTTGCTATTTATAGTTCCGGGAGAGTTTGGAGCAGTGTGCTCAATAGTGCCTCTACTCTGCAATAAGTATGACCTATCTCTGTAGACAGCGGTGATGGGACGGTGGCATGTAGCAATCTTTGTTAGTGAGACGTCCAGTCCGATCGGACAGTCTCAATTATTGAACTTTTCCTCTCAGCTAAGGGGGTCTTTAATGGATTTTTTCTTATGCCTCTTTCTGTGATGTTGGGCTGTTTGATTTTGTTTGTTCGGGTGTTACCAATAAGGCTAAAGAGCCAAAGAAAATTCAGAATTCAGAGACACTATACCATAGTACTGCTACTGATAAATCATACATGTCATTGTCCTCATCAATCATCATCACCCACTCGTGCATGTGAATAACTCAGTCACTCATGCATGTCGATAATTCAGTCTATATAACACATGCATAACTACCCACCGATGGGTTGTGTTCTATTGCATGATGAAGACATTTTCCTCCAGTGGTACTAGCTAGAAAAAAAAAAGGAATAATCCAGACATCTACTGTAAGTAACATGACATTTTTAATAAAATCAGGATATTTTTAACAAATTTATAAAGTAATATATATATATTAAATGGTAATAGTTCAGAGAAATTTACATATTATTTCTAAATTTTATGCAATTATATTCAGAGCATGGCTACATTTTGCTGAAGAAATTGTGAGAAGCGAGGATTTTGTGTGGACCATGCATGGTTGCCCATGGCTCACTGGCTACCCAGAAAAGGATAGATTATGCATGGCGGATAAGGATTACACAACATTGCAAACTGTCATTTTTTTTTTCTTTTCCTGGAATTATAGTTTCATTATCGAAAGGGATATTTTTCATTATTGAAAGGGATATTTACTTTACTAGGCTATTATAAGATTGCAAGTTTAAATCCATTAGAGACTATCCAACCGACCACCTAGCTTTGATATCACCACAAAGTAATCTTGGTTTGGATAAAACCACAATAAAAAAAACTTCAAAGAATAAACAATTTAGAGCTATATAAATTCAATAAGAGTACTGAAAAAATTAGGATTCAGCAAAAAAAATCGAAAATATGGTTAACCACAAAATTAGTCAGAAATTTAATCGATTTTTTCGGTTAATCAATTCGATGAATTTAATTATAATTTTTAATTTTTATATTTTTTATTTTTGGTTAGAGTTTCGATTTTTTAGTACCGATTAACCGTTATTTTACGGTTAAATGGTTCATATATATATTATTTTATTATTTTTTATACCTTAAAAATTTTTCTTTTTTCTATTTTTTAAAATTTACATAAAATAATACTTTAAAATATATTTTTATTTTTATATCTTAATTTTTTATAATTTTCTGTAAAATTTATATAATACTTTAAAACTAAATTTATATTATGTTGTTTTTTTAATTATATAGTAATATTTATATGGAGTAACCAATGAACTCTTATATATGTTTTTTTAATCATATATTAGTGTTCATATTTTACTTAATAGTATTTAATTATATTTTTTTATATTTTATAACTTATGTTTTAACATTTAATATTATCCAAAATTTTATTTGACATAAAATTAAACATATTAATTTTCAACAAATATCAAATTTATTTTATAATATTAGCTATTAATTTATTGAATGTTAATTTTTTCCAGTAAATTATGTTTGTTTTGTAATTTTTACTTTAAATTACTTTGCACATTTAATTTTTTTTTATAATTTTACAATACAAATTTTAATATTTAACCGAAAACTATTGATTAATCAAATCAAAAAATCAAAATCGAAGGACTGATTAACTAAATATAACGGATTTATTAATAATTAATAATTTTAAAAAACTAATATTAATAAACTGATTAATTTTTTTATTTTAAACGGTCCATTTTCACCTCTAGTAAAAATAGAGAGAGAAAAAAAAACAAACAAACAAACAAATGCTCTATGCATACGACATAGGGGTTCTAAAGGGTCTAAACAATAATGTAATAAAATATTATATAATTATTATTATTTGAACAACAAATATATATATTAGTGATGCCTTAGATAGAGACAAGATGATGGTGAGATCCTTGGATGGCAAAGTATAAGAGGCCTTCTATGGTGATGATGTTTTTGTACCACTTGATCCCATTCTCCTTTCAACAGCTTCCGCCTGTACAGCTTTTCACTTTCACAGGGACTACATTACAGGATTACTTGTAAATTACGGCAATCAATTTGAAAGTTAGGAATTTGGAATTTTTCCATCAAAGACAAATCTTTGCGTGAGCTTTGGCGTTTGTAAAAGAAAGGAAATAGAGGCATTAATTAAGGCCACACGCTCACCCTCGTAATGCGGACATCTATACACATCAGACCATGGCTTTATAATTAGGACATAAAAATTTGGCAATTGGCATGTACAACCGCACGATATTATTCTTCACTGTTACCATATATTTTCTCCTAATCAACTTATACCCAAGTCAAATTTACAACAAAATAGAGATATCTCAATCTCGGAAATTGAACAAGCCCCGTCATTGTATATAAATTGATTCAAATGATGTATCCTAACAGTACAGCAGAGCAGCAAGGCAATATGCAGAACATTGAAAATAAAAACTGATGTTAATTGCGTTTCAGGAAAATTCCTTATTACTTGTCCTAACAAAAACAGTATAACTTAATATTCGCTAGTTACTGCCAGTCCAACTTGGATCTTATTCAACAAGAGTACAAATTCTACAATAATAATATACTGTACAATTCCATCGAAGAAAATTGCAGCAGGAAAGTCAACTTTATATAATATATAGTCAATTGACAGAGCAACAAATCACATCCATCAATTGAGCACAGGATTTATATAATATATAGTCAATTTATTCCAGCCTCTAAAATACAAATTCAGTTAACAGTAAGACTGGCTAAGGCAATAGAATTTACGTTTCCGCGTAAGTCCAAGAAAAAGCACTACCAAATTCATCAACATTCATATTCTTACCTCAACAGCATATCTCTACGACTCTGCCATATTGTGCAGCAAATGAAAGTAATTATTGTGCAAATGAATTTCTTCACCAATTGCAATTCTGAAAATGCAGTAAATTTTATGAAGAAGGTAAAATCCATATGATATTGACAGAGATTTCTTAGTCCATGTATCTTCTTTACAACAAGGCCAACAGACAATCTAAATGGGCCTCTACTCATCTTTTTTATTTGCTAAAGCAGTTCTTTCACTAACATAATTTTTCACACAGTTTCTTCCTTGCTAACCATTATCATCTAATAAATTAACTAAATTCATCAACAATATATATCTCTATCAGCATAAATTTCTTTGAACTGCAGCAAAACGAAAAATTCAAAAACTTTACCCACTCACTGAGAGTTCCTAGTCCTTTTGGCACTAAACAGATGGCGAAGAAAAGCGAACTTTCCTCTTGCACGGGCAGAAAACTCAGTTATGGTGCCATTACTTGATGCTGTTGTTTCATGGGTATCAGATTCTGGTACAGATGTTGATGGTGGGGAAAGTGTGAAAAGGAATGAATTAAGCATGCGTATGAGCTGGCTGAAACTGGGCCTCAAGTTAGGATCTTCAACCCAACATGACTGGATGATAAATGCAAGATCAGGGGATATGTCCTCAGGAAGAATGGGCCTTTCTTGCTGCATTCTCAATGAAATCAGTTGATGAGTTAGCAAACATAATATTCAACTTTAACAAAGGTAATTCTCCAACATCTAGACCAAGAGTTACATAATAAATCAAAAATATCTTTCTTTATATCAGACTGCAGTTGGCACAATGATCTTGCCATCTAAGATTGCATATCCTAGATAAATTGAATGTAAAATTTAAGTGCATCAAAATATATCAGTACAAACTGGCAATTTTTTTCACCTTAAATGCAGCTGCATAAGCAGCCTGCAAATTGGACATCCTTTCAAATGGCATGCGATTTGTCATTAACTCCCATAAGACAATTCCAAAGCTGTAGACATCAACCTTATTATTGTAGTGCTTCTTCTCTCCCTGCCGCAATGTCACAGTGCTATACAACTGCAAAACAATTACTGTTAAGAAAAGAGCTAAAGAATGAACAAAGGTGCAGCAATAACATATAACTCGAAGATGCACATACTGATGATGAAGAATGGTAGCAAAGTTAAATTAGACAGGCCAAACCAGTTAAGAGCATCATCAGTTTGTACTTGAGCTTACATGCTATCATAAAATTTACATTTATCCATTTGCAAAAAAAAAAAAAAAAACACACAAATTGGAAAAAAAATTTGCATACTGATTTGAAACACAAAGACAAAAGAACTTCAATTTAATTTCTCCATCAAGGCAACCACAGAAAATACAAACAGGGGACTCTTTCCAAAAGGAAGAAGAAATGAATCATTGCACAAAATTATTCTCAGGTAACAAGAAATTATTTCTATTTGCCCACGAACATGGTGGACATTTTCAATGATAAATTAGATTTCTACAGGAATATCAGACTATCATAGACACCTTCCATCATTCACGGTGGGTCACATCAAACCAAAACAAATAAATTGTATAAGCAACAAAGCACAAACCTCAGGAGCCATCCAGCGGTAGGTCCCTGTTTCGGCAGTCATCATTTCAGTCACAGATTCTTCTCTAGCAAGACCAAAATCTGCAAGCTTAACAGACTTCTGATCTGCAGTGAGCAGCAAATTATCTGCAAAAACGGACAAAATTCTTACATATCATTCGTGAAAGCATTGAATACATGAAAGTAAACTACATAGAATGCCTCAAACTATCCAGGAACTGGAACCTACTCTCCTTTTCAACATATCAAATTTACATAATCCTGCACAAGCCTTGACTCCAGCAGGAAAAACCTGTATACACACACACACACACACACACGACAGCAGAGGAAACTAAAAGAAGAATTAAATTCACACACCATTAGCTTTGTCAATGAGCTTGAACTACTAAAAGCATATAATCAGAAGCATTGGAACAAAATTTCATGAGGATGGGCTTTTCACCATCAATTACTGGAACTAGTCATAAAGTTCATATGAAGTTAAATGAATCTAAATAAGCTCTCGCTTTGGTAAGACTTAAGAGAGAAGATGAGCTGGCAGATGAAGAGGGTGGTCAGAGTGGTCAACAAGCCATCTAGGCCCCATAATCTCCAAGAAATCTCCTTCCCCTGTCCTGTTAGGCCCTAGCACAAGTCCTAGATCCAGCACTGTTCTCTCCACATAAGAAGCAGAAAAACCAGCAAAACAAAAATTCTGGATTCTAAAATGATGCAGCATTAAAGAGTATGAATTCCTTCTGCATATTCCTGAATTACCTGGTTTGAGATCTCTGTGTATAATCCCATTAGCATGCAGACATTCCATAGCTCGAGCAATGTCCAGAGCAAAATTTAAAGCCAAACGAAGTTCTAATCGTTTTGGTCGAATTCCAACCAAATACTTACGGAGTGACATCCCAGGTAAAAGCTCTGTCACTATCACCATCAGTGGATCTTTACAAGCTCCAAAAAACTGAAAAGCCAACAGCAAACTAATTAAAGGGATGGATGGAAAGAAAACAGAATTAGGGAAAAATATCATACAACAAGAAGAAAAACAAACAATCAATATGATATGCAAGTAGACAACACCGGCATAAATGAGAAACTAACAGACAACACAATCTATTTCAACACTCACCTTAACAAGATTCTCATGTTTTACGCGAGACATCATGTTAACCTCACGGGCAAAACGACTCTCGAGTGCGGCTCTTTCATCTGTAGTGCTCCCTCGATGAAGAACTTTGACAGCAACGATTCGATCGCCATACCTGGAAAAATATTTGACTACGCCTACATAACAAGTACACTAGCTTCCAGAAAAAACAATTCTTGAACACTTGTGCGAAGGCACAACTGTACATTTTATTCAATGGAACAGGATCTTGTAATAGCTTCCAGAGAAAGAAAACTTGCTTACAAATACATATCTCTAGCTTCCATGCTGATGAGTTGCATAAATCTCAATCACAAAAAATAGCATAATTCCTATAATTATGGATAACAGAATTGATAGAGAAGACTAGATTCTCTCTCCTCGCATATCAATTTTTCATATATAAGCTTATTGTCATTACAGTCTTCTTTGAGGGGGGAAAATTTTTAATATTTGTACAGAATCCAAGCCAACCTAGAAGTAAAAGCGAAAGTCAACTAAACACGAAGTTAATTGGCCTTGATTATGATTAAACCATGGAATGTCATTACATACTGTATATACATAAACTGAAACACCCAAAATTGATATATGTATAAAGGACACTGACCTTCCTTCATAAACCTTTCCATGGGCTCCCTCGCCAATTTTAGTGCCGATAAACAATAATTTAGGATCAACAAGCAGACTTTCATCAATTGACGGTTGCGGCTCCGTTATGTAACCGTTCTGACGAATTATAGGCGGTTCTACCTCAACGGACCTCCGTAAAGCCGGCGGCTGCTCATTTTCTCCGTCTTCTCCTCCACGTCCTATGTTCTTCCCGCCGCCGCTGCTGCCGCAACTCATGTTGCAAACGTCGCAGCCTCTAAATTATACCGGAGTTCCTCATTTATTTTGACTCTCTTTTTTTTCTATTAAATTTTATATTTCTAGAATCAAAATTATTTTCTAAAACTTACAAGGTCAGCTAATAATCAATCATCATTTCCCTTTCGGTTTGCATATCGGACAGAAACAAACAAAGCCATGCATCTGCGGCAAATTTGTTGCCGATTAATCCTGACAATAAGAAATTGAATACAAATTTCTCGTTTTTTTTCTATAATTTCCCGTGGACTTGTGCGAATTTCGCTTCAGTATAAAGCTTCCTCTTGCGTGAAGTTGATAAAGAAGAGAAGAAGCAAAAAGCAACAACTTACAGTGGAAGCTAAAAGAGTGACTGATACTCGTAAACAACGTCGTCGTTTAAAGCTATTCTGACAAATTAAAGAAGAAGAAGAAGAAGAAGAAGAAGAAGAAAAAAAAAAAAGAAGAAGAAGGATTGCTCGGGCTGAATACTTAATTCTATTCAACAGAGACCTCGAAGGCGTTCCGGTGAAGATATTCGGAGTA
Source organism: Excoecaria agallocha (assembly GCA_037975025.1). NCBI lineage: Eukaryota > Viridiplantae > Streptophyta > Magnoliopsida > Malpighiales > Euphorbiaceae > Excoecaria > Excoecaria agallocha. Next base: position 60,564,058 of record CM075806.1, on the reverse strand, counting down.
TCTGTTCCGACGAAGGTTTAAAAGTGGTTTATAAAAAAAAATCAAAATCACAAAACTACAACGAATCCGATGCTTATATTAAATTTAATTTTTAAATTAAATTCAAAACATATTAACACGCATGTAGCAAATTGATAATACTCTAAAAATCAAAACTAGGAACAAATCATTAAAGAACACAAGAGGCCTATCTTTAAAAGGCCTGTGAATGTCTAAGCCTCTCTAGCCAATAGGTGAAATGCGAGAAATAAGGTTATTTGATCGAATATGACCAATTCCTATTATAGCAAGGCTGTCTGACATACACCTTTGTCTAATCACTATCACCCTTACGATAGGCCATATTTATTTCAAAGTAGGCCAACTATTTAAGAATGTTGTTTAAGTTCTCAAACTCTATAAATAACAGGTTCATTGTATAAACTCGCACACATTCTCTCTCCCTCTAAGTTTTATCTATATTCTCTCTAAGAGCTTTCCTTTCAGTTGCTAATTTAAGCGTCGGAGTGTTAACCATGGAAAAATCACGAACGGTAAAAGCAAAATTTAGGACTGAAAGAAAACAAAAAATTATGTATCGAGTTCGAAAGAAAGCAAAATATCTTCCTTTCGAAATGTCACATAATAGATGCAGGAGACTCCCAAAACTAGCCTACTGGGAGGGATGAAACAAGTGCCCCTCTCCTCGTCTCCAGGCGAATCAAATAAGGGAATGTTTTTTCCTTTCACAAACACCTCAAGCTATCACTCAAAAAAGCGGCTGACCTCATGATCCAAATGTTAGGACCGAATGGTCATCTTGAAATGATCTTTCTCCATAGCAATAAAACTGATCGGCATGAGTAGCGAGCGAGCTGGGATTGGGATCTCCGTCAAAGCAACTTCACAGTCAGGCCTGGGGAAAGCATACCTAATATTGAAGGAAGATGAAATTGTCCGCACTAATATTGAAGGAGGACAAAACATTCCCTTCCCTTGGTATTATACATTAAGGTGCAAACTTTTACAGTTCTCCTATGAAAAAGGACACAAGAAGGACAGACAACTACCTCGATACATTATGGCAGCTCAAAATCCAGGCACTAACGCGTTCGCCTTACCAGCCTCTCCTTTTAGCAAACATAAAGAAGTAAAGTAAGATTGAAAAGATGGGGCATGATTGGATGCAAAGGAAAGGAAAAACCTAGACAAGCAGGGACTTTCTTTTTAGCATCTGGTCGAACTAGAAGACATTAAGAGAAGGAAGTCAAATTGGAGAAAGGAGACACCAATTCCTAAGAAAAAGTGTGACCAGAGAAAACACCAAACGAGAAAGGAGAAAAAAAGATACATTTCCTAAGGTAAAAAAAGGCACTAAAAAATGCTTCCCTTCACCCTGTGGATGAAGACATTTGGACGATAAAGCCCAGGATAGTCCTAAAGGGAAATAAAGGGAAAAAAGAAAAGCCCAATCCAATGAAGGTGAAAAAGGCCCTAAAAGCACTTTCCTTCATTAACCAAGAAAGCATATCAAACTCGATTGATGTAATCTTGATCAAGGCAAATTCTAGAATAAGGAAGGATTAACATAGTTGCAATAGAAATTTTAAGTAAAGATCGATGAAAATTTTGTTGATCCCGATTGAAAGATTGATGAAAAAATTATTTATCAAATTTGATTAATTTCTCAATTTTGCTTAATCGACGTTCTCTTGATCAAACTTTCGATTTAATAAGCATATCGACATACATTGTACTAACAAAGCAACAAATGCAAAAAAGACAAAAATCTAAGAAATCTATTAAAGTTTTTTCCAAAATATTACATTCAAAGATTACAAAGAGAAAAGCATAATCCTATGTTTACCATCAATTGCTGTTGTCCTTTCCCAACCTTCAAGACGTTGCAAACATCTTTCACTTGTGGCATGTCGGAACCTGAAAAGTGAAAAAAGATCTGTCATGGTTTAAGAAGATAAGAATGATGAAAGCAGCAGAAGATAAAAGGCTACATCACCTACTACAGCAGGTGATGCCATGGTGGAGAAATACCCAACCATTTGTCTTCCTAAAATGGCGATGTCAAGTTAAGGCAAAAGACAATCAGAGGGCTCCATGGAAAAAGCAAATAAGGAAAATAAAGAAGGAGGCAGATAGATAAGAATACAAAAAAGAAATTCTATTTATAAGAGTCTAGCACACGTGGAAAATCTTAATAAATGAGGAGTTAAAGAAAATAAATAACCGTAATTAAAGCCTAAAAATTGAAGCAGCAAAAGAGCAATTAATTAGCACTATTTTTCAAAAGGCACGGTCAAATACAACAATTCAAGGAAGAAACAATCGAGTTTATGAGGCAATTATTGTAAGATGAACAGTCGAAGAAATCCCTATTTGCCAACCCAAACAAGTAACTCAAAGGAATCAATCTTGATCGAAATTAAGAAATTTAAGTCATTCCTAAAGTCTTCTCCAAGCTTATCGGCACTTCAAAATAGAGGAGAGCATAAACTGCAGCAAAATTATACTAATTGGAACAAATCTACAAAATGATACTTTCATAAGATAAGTCAAAATGTCACTCAATTATAATATCTCTTTCATCATTGTTTAGTTTTTAGTAGTATATCATGAGATATATAGAAGAGTAAGCAAGAGAAAGGTAATAGCAAAACAAGAAATTATACAAAAGACAAAGTTTATTGAAACTTTTAAATTCAATATAGAGTGCATTGAATACAGAGCTTTTTTGCTCGAAAAAAAAAGAAAAAGCAACAACAGTGAAAAATTTGTAACTCCACTACAATAAGACCACCTCTCATTCGAAAAAATCCCCTTCCGTCAGGTCAGCATTAGGAAAATGGAGAAGAAAATAGAAACATGTATCATCTACCATAATCATAAGAAAGTCCAGAGCTAAGAGAAGGAAGCAGCAGCGAAGAATGGAGAACATATGACCTACTATTGCAAGTCATATACTGCTAGGAAAAGCCCTAGTGATTTATTCATCTTCCTAAAATGGAAATAGAAAATAAGAAAAATTAAGGAACAATCAGGTGGTTTCATAGGAGAAAGCTTCATAAAAAGCTTCAAGGGAAGAAGAAAAAGCTTTAAGAAGAAAAAGAAAAGGCACCCCTTTTTATAGTGATTTCCATTTCTAGAAAATTAATTGTGGAAAGCCATATGGCTTTACTATTCAATGCAGGAATAAAAGACGCAATAAAAGCGTGGAAGATGAAGCAATGAAATTTAAAAAGCACACTTTCCAAAGTAGTATTTTTAAAGCGACGAGGGATAAGCAAGGTCAACAACAATTGGCAGCGCCCTCAGGTAACTTTACCTTCCATTTCATAACAAATATAGTTAGCTTGTAGAAACTAGAAAAAGTAACGGGAAAGTAAAATGGTTGAACACCAAAAGCCTAAGCTATAAGAGAAAAAAGGCACACGACCTCGAAAAATCTCTCGGATAATAAAAGCAACCAAAAGCATCAAATAAACAGGTTAGGAAAAAAACTTGGAAAAAATTGTTCATATTTATAAAAATTGTTTGCAGGAAGATGTCTTATTTTTCCAATCGATGTACATCCTGATCGAAGTAATTAATTCCAGTTTTTGGACTAATGTCTCATTTTCCCAATCAATGATTGATGTAAATAAAATTCTTGTCTCTATTTTTTCAATCGACGTACATTCCGATCGATGTAATTGCGATCCCAATCTCTCAATTGATGACTCACTTTCTAGATCGAATTAATTAAAATTCTAGTCTTTCAACTGACGTCCCATTTTCCTTATCAATGTAACACGCCGATCGAAGTAATTAAAATTTCAATCTCCGCACTGATGTTTCATTATCTTGGTTAATGCTCAATGTGCTTACAATCTCAGTCCTTCGATTGATGCCTCACTTTCCTGATCGATGAAATCAAATTCCAGTTTTAAAAACTAAGGACTTCATTCTTCTCATCGCTGATCATAAAATGGTTGAATAATCGTCAAGAAAATATTGAAACCTCGACCTTTAATCTCTCTTAAGAACGATCGAACTGTTCAAAGGATGATAAATGATAATACTTTAAAAATCAAAACTAGTCCCAAATCATTAAAGGACATCAGATGCCCATCTTTATAAGGCCTATGAATGTCTAATCCTCTCAAGTCGATAGCTGAAACGCGAAAAATGATATCGTCCAATCGAACGTGACCTATCCCTGCCATGACAAGACTATTTGACACAGCCTCTGTCTAATCACCATCGCCCATACGATAGGCCATACCTGATTCAGAGTAGGCCAACTATTCAAGAACACTATTTAAGTTCTCAAGTTCTATAAAAAACAGGTTTATTCTATAAACTCGAACACACTCTCTCTGTAACACCCTAAGAATCGCCGATCACGTGAATATTACTTTTCGAGGTGAATAGTGCCACCTGGGGCCCACCAGATTCATAAAATTTTTTCTTCAACATTGGAAAGTATTATTCATAACAAATTTGGTGTTATAATTTGAGCTAAAATTGAGGTCAAATAGGTCTCCAAAAGGGAAAAATAAAATAAATAACTAGACCGATATAGTTGATTGAAAACTTTGACTGGCTTAAAAATATTTCCTGGACTTCATAAAATTATTTCGATTGTACCAATTGATTAAAAATTATGTATATGAATTTTTGGAATGATAAAATGAATTTTTAAAGACTTTGAAAATTCAGCTTTCGGACTGGTTAAAATTTACATTCGGGACTAGTTTGATATCGAAACGACATCGGATTGATCCGAAATTTTAAGTATGGCCTAATTAACATTTTTAGAAATTTTTGGTATAATTTTTATCAAAAATTGACAACTAAAATTATATTGACCAATTAAATGGTGATATATGGCATTGGACCCACTTAGGACTTAATTGTTTTTGTCCTAAAGTGGGTAACCAATTAATGGGCATTAAGAAATCTTTATCTCTTGTTGTTTGGCCGACCAAAAAGCCATTCCTTTCCATTTTGGCCGTGGCTTCATCCTCTTCTTCTTCTTCTTCTTCTTCTTCTTCTTCTTTCTTTTCTTTGTTTTTTTAAGGCTTAATTCACAAAATTTCCCAACCATCATCTTAATTAAATTGTTTCATCTTGCTTTCCTTCACCTTTGGTTGCTATGCGAGGTGAAAGAAGGTTAATAAAGTCTAATTCTTTAAGTGGATAATTTGGTGAGTTGGAAAAAATTTAGTTTTATTTGATAATTAGAGTAATTAAGTGTTGATTATAGTATTGTGTGTATTATTTGAGCAAAAAATTGACTTAATCTATGGTGATTTTGGCCATGAATTTGCTGCCAATTGAAGAGCAAGGAGAGGGAAGCAAACCAACCAAAAATAAGGGGAAAGACAAAATTATTGAGTGATTTGGTAAGTGAATAATTTTAAACCATTTAATTTCACAATATATTTATTATATATATAATTGGAAAAAAATTAGGTTAATTATTAATTACGAATTAATTATGAAATTGGACTTGAAATTGTGCAATTAGAAGATAAATTAATAAAATTATGGTATTTAATTAAAATTTAGACAAGTTTAATTTTAGGAAAAATTCAGTCAAAAAAATTAGGGACTAAAATGTAATTTTTTGAATTAAATTGAAATAATTGAAAATAGATGATTTTATGTTTATTGTGATTAAACTGAGTAGAAAATATAATTTATAAGGAAATTGAAATAAAGTAACTGAATAAGGACCTTAAGAAAATTTATGAAATTTTGAGATATAAATCGGAATAAGTGCAAAATAGAATGTAATTAATTTATATGAGATGTAAGGAGCACGTATTGAAAAAGAAAGTAATAAATAAAATAAATAAAAAAATTGGCATATTTGAAATACTGAAACTGTTTTTAATAATGTAAATTAATTATTACCATGAATCGATAATGATGTATGATTGTAAATTGTATTAAATTGTAATTGTATTTTGTCCTTAGTATTATGTGTGAAATCAGAAATTAGGATGTACATGGCTAGCCATAGGAATATTTTTGTAACAACGGTAGCAAGTCATGGTGACTTGCATAATAGTAACCTTGATATGGTTCCACATTTGTATTGGAGTGCTTCGAAAAAATGAAAAAGAAAAAGAAAGGAAAAAAATAATATATGTGTAATTGATACTATCGGAGTACTGGGACCTATAGGGTCCGTAGTTTCACTCATCCTAATTAGTGATACATTTCCATGCTATACTAGGGGCAAGAGAATTAAAATATTGTAATGATTAAAGCATAAAAAGATACTGTATGAGAAAAAAATGAAAAACTTGAAAAGTGAGAATAAATTACTGTTTGGACAAAAGCGTACTGAAAAATAAGGGTAAAAACCTAAAAGAACTGATAAATAAAGAAATTAAGACAGAAGTGCATATTTAAAAATTTAGGGACTAAAGTGAAAATTTATCCCTATAGTGAAAAATTCAAATTTAAGGTGATAGAATTTGAGAATAAAACTTGAAAAGCTATAATTGAGAACGAATTTCTCAAGCAAGGACAGAGACTGAGTTTGTGCTGAAAAGAAGTCAATGTTAGAAGGATCCAGCATTTTGTGATTTTGTTTAGCATGTACATATAGATGTTGCCTTGTATGACAACATGACTAGTTTTGGGAACTGTATATAGTTTTAGACTTATATATATCTGTTATGTACTGTAAATAAGTAGATGAGATAAGCACAAGAATTGTACTATATATATGTATGGTTATATGTAAAATTTCGGAAATAACTGTTGTTCTGTATTTGGCTGACCTTATGGAGTATTTATTTAGATGATGGAGGTTAGGTTGGATGTTTGTGAATATTTTGGGAGTGTTTTGTAGCTATTGCAGGAAAGCATAATTCAGGTTTCAGCCGTTATGCTGCCCGAATTTCTATAGATTAATTAATAAGATATTTTAAAATATGGAACTCACAACTTCATGGTTAAAATAATGAATGTTATAGATGGATAATTTAATAATAATTTATGAACCACCGCAATATTATGTGACACCGGTACTTGGACCAATGTCCGGCTATCGGGTGTTACACTCTCCCTCTAAATTTTATCCATGTTCTTTCTCTATGAGATTTTCTTCCAATTGCTAATTTAAATATTGAAGTACTAACACCCAGTACAACCGGGTAAATATCTTTTGCAGAGCTCACATATACCAATCCTATCGGAATCTAAATCCTTCAATGCACATCGACCTCTCATTCTTTCCTATTTAGGACTCTTCCTTTCTATTATGAAAATTCTTGATTTATCACAAATTAAACACATCATTATTCATTAGTTTATTTTGTATGTATATTGCCTTCATACATAATAAGCTAATGGGAAATCTTGAATATATTCTGCAACAAATGAGAAAATGAATATATTATGTTATAAATAATTAAAAACGGTTTATTTCAAAGTAGCAATAATCCTTGGGTAGATGGTGACGTACCATGTAAACACGGGGGCTTTATCTCTGCTTGTCTGAAAAAAGGAGCCAAGGACACGACAAGCGAAGCAAAGACAAACGTTATAAAGTTAGCCGAGCCGAGCCGATGGCGTAGCCAACCAAGACACACACACACATATATATATAGTTAGAACGGCAACCAAAGAGATAACCATCAATTTCAAGCCCATGACAACTTTAATTTTGCTCCACGCACATTTCTCATTTTTATTTTGAAGTTCCATTATTGTTTTTTTCTTCTTTTTTCAAGGACCAAATTGAAATAGGAGAACTTATTTAGACCAATTATATCTATATAATTCCAAAAATATCATAATTCATTATTTGTCGTTGATTTGACGAAAAGATTTATTTTATGAATAGAAGAGGACTATTACTGATTAGGAGGTGGCATTAGAAATTTATGTTTGAGAAGTCAAAGTCACATTTTATGAAGAATATCGACAAATATGAAGTATATGGGCCCCAATTTTGTACCATAATTTATTGAAATTATAGTTAAATTGCAAAATTTAGAGTAATCGTGTATAAAAAATGCAGGGAATTCTGCAATATATATATATATATATATGTTGTGCTAATTATATGAAATATAAAAAATATAGTAAAAAATAAAAATGGAGACTATAGGATTTGAATTTGACTCAATTAGCATGTTTTAGGCGCCGGAACAACCCATTAGATATGTCTAGTTTGAGTAAAACATTTTATACATAAATAGATTATTTTTAAAAAAAATTAAAGGTTTATAACAATAAAACTGTTCATCATTTTCACTCTTTTTTATCCGCCAACATTGCCTAGTTTTAGTAAAACTTTTTATAAAAAAAATATATTTAACTAAATCCAAAGCTAAGAACAATAACACTGTTTATCAATGGTTAACCTTTTTTTTTATATATCTCTCCCAAGTTGAAATTGATAAACCAAAATTTATCTTTATTTATAAGAAAAAGAGTTGATAATTGAAGATATCCGGTTGGATAGCTAAATCTGCAAAAAGGAATATCCGGTCGGACCGAACTTTAACACTCCAAAACTTAAATTAGTAGCTTTTAAAAAAAAGAGTACTTAGAAAGAGAGAGAGTCTCAGATTATCAAAACCTTGAGCAATTGTGTTTTAGGTAATTTATAGAAATTTTTTGGAGGGGTACTCAAATATCTCAGAGAGTGATAACCGGTAGTTGGAGCAGGTGAGCGGCGATGTAACAAGGAGCAGGTGAGCGGCGATGTAACAAGGAGCAGGTGGAGTGTATGGATGTTGGCTTGTATCAGTGGACTGCCATGACGTGTTGTCCCATCAATCTGATCAGACATTGCCGTTCTGTCTTATCTTTCTAGCTCATACTTTTACCTTTTTTGTTGATGGGTTTAAGCCATGTCAAGTGTTATTGGGCCGACTTGATTTGGGCTTTTGGAGATATTTTTTTCATAGTTATCACTTGTCCCTCTCCGAACAGTCCGATTGGGCGATTTAAACTTTTTGACGAAATTTTTGAATTTTTGAGAGGCACCCATCCAAAGAGATGCGACCGTTCAGCTTAGATAGCTGTTTTGCATTTAATACTTGTGCACATGCCGAGAGCGACACTTCGTTCTCTACTTATATATTTAATGTCTGCACATGCGCCGAGGGCGACACTTCATTCTCCGTCATGCATTTAATGGATTAGAGACACGTGGCGATTACTCAGCAGGGAGGTGGTTGGAGAATTCCAGAAGTTTAGAGCCTATAAATAGATGACTTTGGGGCGATTTTTCCTTATTTCTCAAAGCTCTGCCATGCCCTCTTTCGCGAACTTTGCCATTTCAGTGATTTTAGAGTTTTTGCAAGATTACTCAAGTAATTTCTCATTCATGATATCATTTTTTACTTTTTTCCTTTATTGGAGATGGTTTTAGGCAACACCAAATCTATAAAATGGGAGTTTTCTTGAGGCTTATGAAGGCCATGAGACCGTGGCTCGTTCTTCGAAACTCACGGAGGATGAGGTGGCTGAAATCCCTTTACAATATGATCTTCCCACATAGGTCTTTGTGATGACTTGCTCAGGTTCTATGGTGACGAATGAGGGGCCGCTTGGGAGCGAGAACAGTAATCCGTTCGATCGCTATTTGTGGGAACAATCTCAAAGATTTTACAACGAAAGTTTTTTCCTCGTTATTGGAAGTCAAAACAACCTTCTGGGCCATGCCTTCTTCTGTGAACTTCAATTTTATACTATGATCTTGGCCAGATTTCGTGCACTTTCAAATTACTATATCGCCATTATGTGAATTGGCATCAATGTAAGAAAAACCGTCATCATCAAAGTTGTCGATACGTTCGATTTTGCTCGATATTAGCTTCAAAATTTACATTGTCATCAGATTTTTGCTTCTGATCGATCGGGTAGGAGATTTTCAAATGATGTGCCCTTCATCTTGGGTACCTGATGGCAAAAGATCCAATCGGTAATAAAAGTTTGATTGAGTTCTGTTGAAGTTTTGGATAGAGAAACATAGTTGATTTTGTTAGATAAGATTTGCTTTGTATCTTGTAAGAATTCTTCATATATAAAAGTCAATTTGCCTTTCAATTGCGCTTTCGTACTGCAATTTTCATTTTAGGCGAAATTTATCATGAAATTAAAAAAAGAGAATAAACATTATCAATCATGGAGAGTGCAGAAAATCAAACATGGAGAATGCATAAAATTGACTAAGGAGAGTACTTCCTGAATTTTAACTTGCTTTGCAAGCATTGCAGTACACAATTTTTTACGATCGATTGATCCGATCGGATTTAAAATTTTGTTCAAACGTGAGTTGTGACTTAGATTTATCATGTCAAGCGCAGTAGGTGACTTTTCAGCCTTCAATTTGATTGAAGTATTATTCGATCGGATATGAAGATCGGCTATTCATTGGACAATCAAGCACGGCGAATGACCTTTTGATCTATGGTGGGAGACAGGACTCCATTCTCACTCCCAGCTGAGTATTTTCATATCTCAGTGGTAGAGCACCATATATTGTCCTTTTTGGGCCCATCTTGGCACCATCTCATAGGCTCTAGACCCTCAAGGATTTGTTTCTTTCATGAAGAAGGCCTCTGGCCATTATATTGCATTGAAGATTTGGCAATTTCATGTTTTGAGGAGATATAATTAACTCAATTGTCGTCTTTCGCATTTTGGGTTCGGGATAGACGTCAAACCTAGTGAGTGAGTTGGTGGAAATTTAAACGAATGTGTCTCATGTCATGAGCTCGAAATGAATGTCGAGCCTAGCAGAGGGACTTATTTCGTAAACAAATGGATTTCAACTTTCATATCTTCGGCTGTGTCAAGCCTAACAATTGAAATAATACCGACCGATCGATCAATGCCCCTAGTTGTTTTGTGAAGATTCTCTTCTGGACATATTTTGCCCAATCATTGGCTTTATGATGATTTGATGATTTTGTACTTAATTGTAGACTTTTGTATTTTCGGTTCGGGATAGACATCGAACCTAGCGAATAAATCGGTGGAGATTAAATGGAGGCATCTTGCATTTTTGGTTCGGGAATAACGTTAAACCTAGTAGAAGAATTTGAAAACGGAGAAAAGCCTTCTCATTTTGGGCTCAGGATGAGCATCGAGCATAGCAAGGGAGATTTTTTATAATACCACGATCATATTATGCCGATCGAATTTAGAAAATTCATCAATTAGACAAGCAACCTGCAAACAGACATCAACCCTAAAAACAAATCAATGAAAGCGTACCTCTTTTTTTTAAAAAAAAAAAGACGGAGAAGAAATGAAGAATATTTTCCTTATTGAATGTTAATTTGTACATTATTATACTTAGCGCTTCTTGAGTACTTCGACATTTTGACTTCCAGAGGTTTCATAAGGACCTTTCTAGTTTGGCATTAGCTTCCCATTCCCAGTATTTCTTGTGTCTATATCTGTATTTTTTAGCACTAGATTAACCATATTGAGCATTTTTGCCTTTTTGTGTTGCGGCATTTGGCGACTCTTTGTTTGTACGTAACAATCATGGCACAGGCATCTTCTCTCCTCTCTTCTACCAAATCCAAATCTTGGCATCTATCTCAGATGTTTATCTGTTATGAATAAAATGTGGACCGATAGGACTAGAGGCCGATCGCTACAGGTATCACTTCCTCGAAGCCGTAGACAAGAGATGATAGCATTTTATGGGTGCTGGCTCTTATAGAGGTCCCGTAAGACCATAAGACGCTTCGCAGTTTTTGAGTCCAGTTGCCTTTTGCCTCACCAAGTCGTTTCTTTAAGCCTTTCAATAGTGTTTGATTGGAGACCTCGGTCATCTTATTGCTTTGTGAATGAGTGATGAAGGTGAACTTAAGGCTGATATTGAGGTTTTGGCAAAGGTTTCTGAAGATCGAGGTGTTGAACCGTTTGCCATCATCTGCAATAAAAACTTTAGGTAAGTCATACCTGCAAATGGTGTCTCTTCATTCGAAAATTTTGACCATTTTTGTTGTGATTGTTACTCGAGGCTCTGCCTCAATCCATTTGGAGGAGTGGTCGATGGCGATAAGGAAAAACTTTGATTGTCTTGCTCGAACGACCAAGATACTTTGATTGGGAATGTGCTTTCGCATCTTATGCCTGATCGGCTTATCTGCTGGATCGGATCCTCGTTAAGTTTGTGGGTGATCATATAAGGGTTAATTCCATATATGTCTTCTAGCTTTTAGGCAAGGGATGCCCGATGGGTCATCAAAACTTGAATGAAAGCCTTATCGACCTCTTCACCCATGCAAAGTGTCTATTTGAACACTTTTTCCTTTTACAAGTGTCTTTGCCTCGATTTCTTTCTTGAGATCCATTCTCTGCCCTCGCGCCTATTCGGATCGTCCTACCATTATGGCCTCTTTTTGGAGCTTTATCATGATGATATAGGCTTCTCTGGATGCCTTTTGGTCACCCTTTAGAATGGCGATGCCTCTTTTGATTGGGATCTTCATTATCATGTATCTTATACTGGTGATAGCTCCAGTTTGAAAGAGAAGTGGCCTGCCAAAAATGGTATTATAAGCAAAAATCATATCAATAACCATGAATTTTACCTTACAGGTGTGGGCGAGGCCTTCCTGGCCAAGCTCAACAAACAAATCAACCAATCCTACCACTGGCATTGTGGCATTGCCCAGTTCGATCAATGGCATGGTGTTCGGCTTAAGCTCTTCGATCGGCAACCCCATCGCTCTATAGGCTTGCAATGTAAGCACATTCATAGCACTTCCATTGTCCACTAGTATCTTTTTTACATCGAAATTATTGATTCGCGCCCTGACGACAAGGGCATCTTCGTGAGGGAACATTACATCTCTTGCATCCTCACTGGATATGGTGTCTGGGGCTGGTCGTTCGGATGTTTGAAAAATATAGATACCTTTTTCCTTTCTTTTTTTGAAAAGGTCTTCTCCATAGGATGACTCCCCAGTGATCATATTTATGATCCCGACGTACGACCAGTGAGGATCCACACTCCTTGATTTTCTCCGTTCGTCGTCACCTTCATCATCGAAATCATCCTTCTTTAGGTTCGACTGTCTACAGGGACTTGCCCCTTTGGCCGGACCTACAAATCTTTTGAGGTATCCTCTTTGCAGGAGTCGCTCAATCTTTTCCTTCAACTGAAAACACTCGTCGGTTGTGTGACCGATATCCTTGTGGAACTTGCAATACTTGTTATGGTTTCGAGTATTTTTGCTCTTTTCGTTCAGCCTTTTAGGCCAGTTTACCTTTTGGTGCCTTTTCTTGATCCATATCAACACCTGAGCTGGGTTAGTATTGAGTGGAGTAAAGGTTTGAGCTTGCTGGCCACTTTCCCAATCGGATCTAAATCGATCGGCTTCTTTTTTTTTCAGATTCCTCGAAGTAGAGACTCTCTCAGGACTCATTTCAATCCAATCGGATGCAGGGGCTTGGTTAAATATCCGTCCATCTGGGTGCTGGAGCCTGTTCATGACATTGCTCCTTCTGCCACAGCTGGACCTCAAGGCATCATCCAGCTGAATGTGTTGCTTAGCCATTTCTATTAGATCGAAAAAGCTGGTTGAAGGTCTTGTTGTAATCGACTCAAATAATGGCCGATTAGCGGTGCCATTGGCCAGAGCGTTGGATGCCATCTCCACACTTACATTCCTCACTTTCGATAATATGACTTGGAACCTATCGATGTAGTCTCAAAGACTTTCGTTGTTCCTCTGATAGAGGTTGCACAGATTGCTCACAGATTTTGGTGCTGGTGTTTGTACGATGAACCGTGTGATAAATAGCTTCTTGAGTTATCGAAATGAGGTGATCGACTCCTGGGGGAGTTCGTGGAACCAGTTGAGTGCGTCTCCTCCCAGAGTGGTAGGAAAAATCCTGCAGGTGATTCTTTCGTCGTAGGTGTACACTTGCACTTTTGTTAGATATTCTGTAAGATGAGTGGCAGGATCAGTTTTACCTGTATACCTATCCATTATGATGTCTTTCCACTTAGGAGGTAGCTCTGACTCTGTGATTTTCCTGCAAAATGGGGAGGCCATGTTGCTGCAGGTGTTTCCCTCGAACATGTCTTTTCTGGAACCTGCCAAGCCAAACTGCTTGAGTTTCTACTTGAACCATTTGTCCTCCCTGCTCATGACTGTTCAGGCAAACTCATCTCTTTGCCCCTTCGTGCGACTGCGATATGACATGCACATGAAGGATAAATCATAAATACCTGGAGCCATTGTATTTTAGACTATTTATAGGAGTTCTTTGGAGGGGTACTTGAGTACCTCGGGGAGTGATAAATGGTAGTTGGAGCAGGTGAACGGCAATGTGACAGGGAGCAGGTGGAGTGTATGTGCGTTGGCTTGTGTCAGTGGGTTGACAGGACATGTTGTCCCATCAATCCGATTGGATATTGCTTTTCTGTCTTGTCCTTCCAATTCATACTTTTGCCTTTTTATTAATGGGCTCAGGCCATATCAAATATTGTTAGACCGACTTGATTTGAACATTTAGAGATATTTTTTTATAATTATCAGGAATCTTTTGACGACATATATAAATGTCTAAATGCTTCTCATAGTATAAAAAAATTATTTCATGTTAATTACGTGCTTCCACTCGCCAATTGTTTATCCAAATCTAGCTTATTTTTATTTTTCTAAAAAGAGAATTTTAATGTTGAATATTGTATATATATTTTTTATATTTATTAATTATGTAACTGATAATGAAATTTTAATTCAACCGTTCGAGTTTTGGCCTATTTTAATTTTATAAATGCTGAAATTTATAAATAAAATTCATGAATGATTTAATGGATGGTAATGGGGCGTATCTCGCCATTGAGATTCTCCCAATCATCAAAAGTCTACCCTATATCATACACTAAACCACCAAAATATCAGTAGGGTAGGGTGGTGGTACAAAATGTACATACAATCATTTGATTAGTTGGAGCTTCACGGCTTGCATTGCTCATAATTTCATATGTCAATCTTGTCGCGGCTCAATATTTCCTCATTTTTATTTTCTCTGTTACCACTTACGTGGAACCCATGAAATTGCTACTTTCATTAACGTGGCAACCACTGTGGCTCCGTCAATTTTCTTGTCCGCATATTTTTATCTCTTTTTATTTTTTTTTATTAGATAAAGTTTCCCAGTTGAACATTCTTTTTTGTGCGTCAATGTATTTAGTCTATCCGATTTTGCACTATTGAATTACAAATAAAATTTTATCCCGTGGTGCACACGTCGAATGGTTTAAATACACGTAAATTATATATATCTACATACCAAATTATTATTCTATTTTATCCAATGATTAATTTCCCTTTAGCAATAAAAGTTTATTAACACGATAATAGCAACTAATAAATCTCAAATTTTATATTTTATCGTTTCTAGAATTGTAATTATAAAAAATACAATAATAGCATGCACAAAATAATTTATATCTTACTTTTAAGTTGTTCTTTGTTTAAAATTTATACTTACATCAATTTAATGAAATAAATGTTAAATGTGCTAAATTATTTAAAAAAAGGGTATACAATAAAATCAGAAAGAGAAACGCTAAAATATACAAGGGACTAAAAAGAAAATTAAAATATCTGAAAATTTCAATGACCATAATGAGCATATGTTTTAATTTATATGAATCAATGAAAATTGGGTCGGTGGGGCTAAAAAGGATTTTATTTCAGTTACGTTTAGCGGCCACGTGTGGTGCAATAATAGAGAAGATGACGTGGCGCTAAAAACCCGTGGCCCTGGTTGTTCGTTTGATAAGGCCGTTATTTTTCTGGTTGGTTGCAAAACTGACTTTGGAGGGGAAGTTAGGGTTGGTTGGGCCACCAAGTGGGTGCCATGTCGGCAACTAAGTTGGACAAATGCTTTTAAAATGAATACGTGCAAGCCGAGTTGTAAAACTTATTTTAACAAAATTAGTCACTTCAATTTTACTGACTTTTTTTTTAAATAGTTTAATAATTTTTAGTCATAAATATATTATTATATAAATATCAAAAATATTTCTCAAGAAAAAATATGTATCTTAACTTACAAATGAAAAAGCTTAGGAAAAAATTTAGGATGCGTTTATTTTTAAAAATTAATTATTTATTTTCTATTTTTTATTTTTTTATAAAATTTGAGTATTTATTTTTATAAAAAATTTAAAAAAATATATTCATTTATCAACAAATAAAAAATTAAAGTATTTATTTTCTGTATATACATATGTATATAAGCATACACATGTGTGTATGTGTATATATATATGTGTGTGTGTGTGTACATACATACATATATACATGTATATATATGTGTATGTATGTACATACATACATATGTATGTATATATGTGTATGTATGTACATACATACATATGTATGTATGTATGTGCATGTATGTATGTATGTATATGTATATGCATGCATACATATGTATATGTATATGTATGCATGTACTACATATACATATACATGCATATACTTATGTATGTATGCACATACAAACACATGCATACATACATATGCATGTATGTATGTATGTATGTGTGTGTGTGTGTATATGTGTGTGTGTATTAAGATTATTTAGAAAATTTGAAAAACATCTTTTATTAGTTTTCTAATTTCTTCTTTATTTTGAAAAATTGGAAAATTCATTTTCTATTTTCTATTTTAGAAAACTGACCAAAATAAATATGATCTCTATTTTCTGTTTTCTGTGAAAAGTTTTTCTGGAAGATTAGAGCAGTTTTCTGTAAGTGAATAGACCCTTACAGTTTTGGATTGGACATTTATTATCCTTTCCTCTGTAAAAATATGAAAAAAAGGAAAAAAAGTTAAAATTTTGAATTTTAAAAAGAAAAGTTAAAATTTTGAATTTTCTTATTATTTTTTCTACATAGAGAAAAGAAGAAAAAATGAGTTAATTAAAGTTTGATGGTAAGATAGGTGTTTTAAAAGTAAATTTGATTTCAATATATTAAAAAATTTTAGATTAGTGCAATTTTTTACCCTTTTTTTATAAAAAATGATAATGGGATGGCAAATTATTATAAGTATTATAAATAAAAAAATAGCAATATATAATCAATCAGAGACATTTAACTATTTGATTCTCTTATTTAAGTTAAAAAATAAAGAAGTTTATCATTGCTATTCACACTTAAGCTTTTATAAATAGGGCTTCTTCTTCTTCTTGTAAAACGTGAAGTATGATTTCTAAAATGTTGAAAAGTATACGAGTGTCTAACAACATAAATCCATTTAGGCCCAGATAGAAAGTCGTGCTGTAACACTCTTATCACTCCAACTAACTGAACAGTGCATGCACTCCGATAATTTTTTTTTTCAGAATCATACAATAGTTTTATAAACAGATAAGCAAAAATGAAAATAGTTCATAACAAAATCTTACATCAGATATTAAATCATCACTAACATAAATATATCCAAACTACAGTACAATCTTTTACCTTAATAGTCATGGTATATACATACCAAAGCTTACATCAAACTAATACAAGAATCTTCTCTTCAGATCTGAATCTATCGAGTACTAATGCTCCCGCAATACTTCCAAACCTGCACGTATTAAACACTACGTGCTGAGCACTAAATATGTCCAGTGGTGACTACAAATCCAATAATTTCCCAAAATAAAGTGTAATTACATAATTTATGCTACTATTATTCTTGTTTCGATTAACGTTGCCTTTTACAACGGTTAACATTATTCACGTTCTAACTCGTATTTTAATAATTATAACTCTTTTGTTCCCAACTTTCAACTTTACTTTACAGTATCTTTTTAGGTGGTTTAATATCAGATTTACATTTGCCTTTACGTTAATCTTTACCATAACTTTTACTTTATCGTTACCTTTGTTTTATCTTTTAGTCACAATAATTTAATTATCGTTTGATTTAACAATATGCATTGGTATCCGTATTTTTACTAGTATCTAAAATAAATTAGTTTTAATACTTGATTTACTAGTCAATTATTCGATCTATATTCTAACTTCACTTTTATTGTTTATTTTATTGCTTTATTTAACTTTAATCTAAGAAATACATTATTGCAAAGGCTTATAAGCTTTATCGCTAAGCGATATAGCTATTTTGGAGTACTTTACAGTCAAAACTTTCATTTTCTTCTTTTATACATTTACCCTTATTTAATTGTCTTGTTTAAAACTTACATCTTTTACTTTTTCCTTAGTGCATAATTCTATGTCTTTATATCGTTTTACTTTTCATTTAACTTCTCTTTCAGAAAAGCATTACCTAAGCATTACATTTTACTTCATGTTAATATCATCGCTTTTAACTGTAAACAGGAAAGTTGATATTATTTTTCAGACTTGTCATTATTTACAGTAGTACTTGGTACACGAGGTACCAATTAATTAAATTTATCTTCTTCACGAGAAACAAAATATACTTTTAAATTCTTATAAAAGGTTAACTAAATATTGATTTAATATTTTATTCTTATAAAAGCTTTCTTTTTCTTAATCTAATTAATTATACTTTTCAGAGATCTTTACAGATTTGTTTCAACTTTACATTTTCTTTCAGATGAATTATTTTTCGTTTTAACTTCTTATATTCAATTCAATTAAACAATACTTATTTATTCATTTTAATGTGCCCCAAGTGCAATGCAACAAGTTTCTCATAGAGGATACTCGGGACTGGACTCGAAGGTCCCACTAAACAGATAGAGAAATGATCTCGAAAGATCAAGTTTCACAGAACAGAAATAGATACATTTTCACTTTCACTGAAGCTATGGAGATCAATGATCCCGCCCATAGCTAAGCAAGTCGTCATAACTTGCACCGCGGTACAGAGGTGTCCCTATGGCTAGCCAATTATATCCAAAACAAGAATCATAATACATGTCTATTGCTAAGGTTAAATACAATCAATCATATTTGCAAACATTTTTTATTATTTAAAAATCTTTAATTTCTTTCTTTTATTTCTTTGCACATTATTTTCTGATCGAACACATTCTTTTAGTATTTTTGACTTTTCAACAACTTTTGTCTTTCTTTCACTTTATCTTTTCTAGTCACTGTTGTGAATTATCCTCTAATAATTCACTCAAACATTTGGACTTTTCAATATTTTTATACAAATTATGAATTCTCTTTAATTCTTTTTACATTTTTTTTACGAATCATTTTCAATACTTTTAAGCTTGACGTTTTTATAATTTTTGTCCTTTTTCAGTCCAATCTTTCAGTTATTCGATATGCCGGCTTTATTTCATCGGCAAATTATTTTTTATAATAATTTACTCTTTTAATATTCTTTATTGACTAATTTATTTTGATAAATTAGTCACATCTTTATTTTTCTACTTTTTATACAATTAGAAATTCTATTAATATAGTTTATTAACCCAAGCCTCAAAAATACATAATTTAACTTTTTCCATCAAATTATTCATTTCAAACACATAATTATGATTTTGCCATTATATTTATTTATTTTCATTTTATTTATATAATTTCTTCAATTATACATCTTTATTCTTTATTTTAACATTTTCGGGTAAGAATTACAATTTAGTTCTTATACTAAGAAAATTTTTTCTTTTGACACAGTTAAGTCTTCGAAATTATCATTTTGTCCTTATTACTATGTCTTACTTATTTTTACTCATTAATCACCCATTTTGGCAAAATTATCAATTTACCTCGAAACTTTTATTTTCTTTCATTTGCATCCTTTTTCCCTTTTAAACATTATTTTAGCTTTCTTTTATTTACTTCTCAATTTATTTTCATCATTTTCATTTATTTTATGAATTATTTACCAATAATTCATTATTCTCACTATCTTCACGACCCAATAATTATTTCGAAAAGTTCGTCGGTTGACTTTTTATTTCTTGTCATTGACATTAATTTAATATCACATTAATTCATCATTTTTGTCATTTTTATACCATTATGCAATAAAAATTCAATTATTTTCAATGTACATATTCACATAAAAATTTCAATAAAATCCTAATCAATTCAATAAATTCCACTAAAATTTATTTATGCATTCTTTAATAGTCATTGCCATTTTTCATCAAAATAATTACTTAATTCACTCTAATTCACAATTTTCATTCATTACCTACACTATACATAATCTTAAAAATTTCCAAATAAATTCTAAATATTCTCTAAAAATTTATAGACATCAATTATCATGTCTATTATTCAATTAAGCTAACATACATTAATTTCATGCATTTTCCTCATTATTTTCTTAACTAGGTAATTCGGCCATCGACATTTTTCCACCTTAAAATTTTTCTTTCTCTCATTTTTACTTTCCATTTTTCTTTTTTCTAATCCAATTACAATAACCCTATCACAATTGCATCAATTAGCTACTTTAAACATTTTTACCCCAATTATATAATTAAGAAAAATTCATATTAATTAGGAAACTAAAGGATTTTGTAGTCACTTACCTTTTTCCATGCTTTATCTTCCTAAGGCTTCCTTTTTCATGCCTTAAACCAAAGAAATCCTTTCATCTCCATGAAAAACCCATGGAAGCCAAATTCTTCATCAAAGAAAACACTATGATATCAACCTTTTTAGCTCAATTTAACCACAAAAATGGATTTTAGGCATCTAAAACTACTTATAGGTACCCTTAAACAAATTTAAAACCTTGAAAATCCCTTACCTCATTTTGATACCTAAACCTTTTTCTCTTGATTTCTCTTGCTTCCTTCCTTCAAATAAAATGATTGAGGCTTGAATAATCATCTAGAGGGATGAAACTTCATCTTTTATGTTGAAGTTTAGGGGAAATTTAGAGTGAAAGAGGAAGAATCAAAAGAGAGAAAATGGAAAGCCTAGGTTCGGCCACCAAAGGAGGGGAAGGAGCTGGAGATTTCTGGAGAAATTTTCCAGATTTTTAGCCTTATATACTCTCTCTTGATGGGCTAAAATTGGGCTTAAATGAATGGGTTTTGCCTATTTAAACCTTAAGGCCCATTAAGGCCTTTTTAAAGCCCAATTAAATTTTTCTCTCTTACAAACTTCAAATCACTTCAATTTTGATTCCATCATTCTTAAAATATCAAAAATAGGTAGTACATAAATTTTCGGCTGAATCGGAGTCCGTTATCAGTCCGATTCGATAACTGCTGGTGTCACCGAAAAATTTCATTCTCATCACCAAAATATTCTACATAAAAATTCATGTAGGCACGCAAAATCTGGTAATATTCGGAGTTCGTTTACTATTTTTAATTATTTATGTAAAATCAAGTCCCCTTACCTACCAGAAAAATTGACTCGCTACCTTTTTCGTATTTTTGACTTTTGAAGGCCCATTTGACCTCAAATTCACTTCAAATTTCAACCCTAGACTCATCATGACTATTCCTTTCAAATGGTCCAATAAAATATTTTTGACTTTCGGGTGTCCTCTCGGGCCTAGAAAATACTATTCACTGTCAGAGAATACTATTCACGGCTGACCCGGTATTGAGGCCATTACACGTGCATTCAGATGGTAGGGGCCTCTGGTATCGGACTTATTTATTATGTCATTTATATAAAATTTGTCGAATAAGCATCGAGTATTTAAGATTTGCACAGATTGATTTATTTTATCTTAGCTTAAGTTAATTAAAGTTTGGTTATTAAAAAATTTGTGAGATCGAAATTGATTTTTTATACTACCTAATATTATTATATTTAGATTCGATTTAATATTCACAGGTCCAATCTAAAGTTAGATCCAATCGCTGCCCATCAGTCCATAAATCTGCTGATTACTGGCATCGATAAAGTACTTTGACAGTTTGATCGGACCTGACAGCCGATTTATCTGCGCCATCATGCTTATCACATCAAGCAGACTATACTTTGCAATCTGTCATATCATATGCCCTAAACCTGCTAACTGCAGATATTAAAAATCTGATATTCAAGTATCCTAGACTCATAGGCTATAGCCACCTAGGAACTATATAAATAGAGAGAAGTTTCGAAAATAAGGTATTGCATACATTGCTACTCTAAATTCTCTCTGAATTAGATATCGGAGTGCTAATCCCCTGAACACCAGGGGTTAGTTTTCATCTTTTTGCAGATTGGTTCGCGACATTTGTAGATCGGTCCAGTTGATTCTCGACTTCACCTTTCCCTCTTTATAAGTTCTAACATTCTAGAACTTATAATTTCGTGCTCTCGTCGAGAGACGAAGATAGACAAAACACAAAGGCAAAATGACAAACCAACAGACAAGAGGAAAACAGAAGAGAAAGATCTAGGGATGATCATTGGACGGGGAATGGGTCCCCATCCGCCCTATGTACTTTTGGAGATTGCCCATCCCCGCTTGGAACACAGGGGAAAAATCCTCCCCGTCGCCGCCTTGATGGTGATCCCCAGCTTTGACGAGCATCTCTGTCTTCCGATTTTCCAAACAAACTAAATAAATTCATCTATGACATGATATAACAAATATTAAAAAAAGTGATTCCCAAAATTAAATCAAAATAATGGCTAACAATAAAAAAATAAAACTAAAAATAAAATTAGCTATAAAATAACAAGAAAATTAAAAAACTTAACTAAAATTATTCACATTAAATATTTTCTACACAAATAAAATAAATAAATAAATTCACCTATTGTAACACCCTGAATATTGTGACCCGAAAAGAATTTGAGACTATTAAATTAAATTATAATCTAGGACAATCAAATAATAATATTGAATGGGCAATTTAAAAATAAATTAAAGTCTTTGGCTAAATTAAGTAAGAGTTTAAAATAATTAGGATGAGATTTAAATTTTAATTAATGGAGACCCATGGGTATCAAGTTTTGAGGTAGGGATTTAAAGGGTAGCATGGAGGGACTTTATAGGAATTTGTAAGGGATTAAAGTGGAATTTTTACAAAAAGTTACCTTCTTTCCTTTTTCTTCTTTCTCTTTCCACGACCTGCTCTCCATTCTCTTTTCTTTTTTTCTTTCTTTCTTTTCTTTTTTTCGATCACCACCTTTAGCCACCAACACCCAGCAGCTGTCGCATCCCTCTCATCACCAGCAGCCACCGATCAGTCGCCTCCCCTCTCTGGCACTCGAGTCAGCCAGCAGGAGCCTCGCGCAACTCTATTTCTTCTTCCCTCCCTACGCCCTTTTGTTGCCCTTTCTCACTATTGTCATTCTTTTCTGGCGCCGGCCACTGGCCTCTTCCTCCTTGAATGGTGCCTAGGAGGTAAGAGTGATAGCTAGAGATCAAAAAAGCGAGAGAGAAAGAGAGAGAGGAGAAATAGGAAAATTTCAGATTTGGGATTTAGAGATTTTAAATTTAATTATTCTTTATTTCTATTATTTCTTTGGGGAAATTAATCTTAGATTTAGTTAAATTGCATGCCTATTAGTTAGATCTACTCCTAATTTGTATATGTTATTTTGATTTGAGTTTTTGGTTTAAATTAATGAATGTGGTTATAAAGAAGAGGAAGATTTGAGGAAGAAAGAGAAGGGAAAAGAAGTGGGAGCTTGATTTTAATCTTTAAGGGGAATTTTGAAGCCATTGAAGTCATTTTTGTCACAAATTAAGGTTTGCAACCACTAAATTTATCTTCTCTTAAATTTTAATTGTTTATGCTTAATATATAAATTATAGTATGATAAAGTCTTGATAGAACTAATTTAAGACTTATAAAATTAGGATATGTTTGAAATTATTGAAGTATTTCAATGAAAAAATGTGTCTTGTTTGTGTGACTTTTTATGATTATAATTAAAGATACATGATTTTGGAATGGGAAAAGGCTTGTTGATGTGAGAACTGCATTTTGAAAATATATGCACATGTGGGTCTTTATATTGGAACGTAATGTGACTAGTTGATAGTTCGAAATTACAAATCCTAGGTTAATTGGATATATAAGTAATAAAACTAATGGTTGCATGAGGCCATAGAAAATGAAAGTTAAAGGTGAGTCAAACTCCTTATTACTGGTAGTTTTAAAATTAAACTCATCATTAATATATATATATATATATATATATATATATATATATATATATATATATGATGTGAAACTATTAAATGCTATCATATGTAAATAGAAAGTGGTAGAAGATAGACAAGAAGAGTATTTAATTATGAGTTTCATGTCTTGTGATATCGGACTGGAATTTTAAGTACAACTTTATAAGTAATGTAATTGATTTTTCTTTTTTTATATGCCGATTATTAGACATCTTATAAGATGTCAATAGGAACTTCATTGAGAACATCTAAATGCCCTTAGTAAACGATGGAAGTTTCTAGGTAGGATACAATTAGCCGGCCAAAGGGATGGAATTTAATTTGGTGTGATGGATGGTAAACTGATGTGAAGGGTGGTATATCGGTGTGTGTGGTAGCAATGTGTTGGGAGGTATCCTGGGTGTGATATATCGTTTGTACTTGTATTGTAGGTTAATAAGGACCTACAGGAAAGAATTGTGTATTGTGCTCAGTTTGGGTCTGCAGGCCTAAAAAGACCTTAGTCCCGTGTATCACTAGGATAAATTCCATTAATTACTTTAGGTAGTATAGTTTTATTTATTTATTATTTTTTTATTTGAATGAATTTTTTTTTAATGTCAAATGATGGTGAAAATTTAATATGTTTTGAGGATATATATTTTTTTGGTTTGAGTGTGTTAGCTTGTATGACTATGAAAGAACATGATGTTAGATAATTATTAAATTTATCATTTCTTAGTTTATTTATTTAATCAATTATCTACCTTTTAGTTATATATGTATTTGTATTATAAGCTATAAATTAAAAATGTTGATTAAGATTCTTATATGATACGGAAGAAAATAAATTTAGAGGTTGCCACCAAGCATTTTTGCTTAGCGCGTGAGAATTTTGTTTCTGCGCGTAGGTACAACACTTATGGTCACTTAGCAGGCCGTAGATCTACCAGAAAGTAAAGAGGTCTTCCCCTACTTTAAGATAGGTGCTTTGGCTAGGAAGTTGGCTTTATTTTGGTGTTTTGGGAGATTTATTATTATAGAGAATTTAATGGCTTCCTGAGAAAATTTTTGTATTAAAGGGAGATATTTTGTTATTTTTGTAATGATATATATTAAACGCTTAATTATACATATATTTATAAGATGGATTTACTGTTGTTTGTGGCAGTTGAGGAGATTGGGACAAAAAATTTGTGTTATTTGGTTGTCAGAGAGGTTGAGAATTGTATTGAATATGGTAGAAGTGCGAATTGCTTTCTTGTGAATAGGGGGAACAGAGACCCGTATGGGGAAAACTTTGTCCGTTTTTCTGCAGAGGTCTTGGAAGTTCGAATTTTCTTTATGAATTATAATATTAAGATAAATTGGATTTTAAGAAAGCTAGTTGGGTATCATTCGGTAACTGACCTTTCTCTTGAGTCGGGTACCGGGTGTTACACCTATAAATTAATTTTAATTATTAAATAAAAAATAATGATAGTAAAATAGAAAAAGAAATAACCTATGATGAAGTTCTCTTAAAGTGTGAAATATTTGATATGCAATTCATTTACAACAATTATCAATTTATTATAATATATATATATATTTGAAAAAAAGAAACAAATACAAAAAGTAATGGACTGCACAAATGCAAAATAAACACTTTTAGTACAACAAATATCAAGATGAAGGCTCCTAATATTGGGCAACAAATATAGATTTCGATTTGAGCTTGTTTCACCAACTGAGAAGGGCTTTTATTTGCAATATAATTCAAATTACATAGCAATGGTTGGCTAAAAGCAAATCCTAAAAATCATTTAAAAAAAAGCATAATCAAGTTACTAGACCGATCAATCAAATTCTAGGAAAAGAACCCCATTAAATTTGAAAAATTAATTTAATCAAAAGGCAAATAAGCATAGAAGAAGGAAGAAGACCCAAAAGATCAAGAAGAAAGAGAATAATTGGTCACCAAAAGGAGGCAGATTTGGGGGAGACCGAATGGTGAGAGACTTGCTAATCTTGGCAAAGGGATAACCAAAGAGAAGAAAACGGCAGAGTGAAGAGAAGAAGAAAAATAAAAGAGTTAGGATTTTGCCCTATTTATATATAATGGTATATATGTAAATAACTAAAAAACCAAGGATATTTATTGTAATACTCCTAATGGTACCCTAACAGGGGGTAGATGGTCATTTCTAATAAGACAAAGTTTGATTTTGTGGTTAATTAAAGGGAAATTACAAATTAGGAATATATTAAAAAGTTAAAGTAAAAGTTTTATGGTAGAAATGTAATAAGTGAAAGGTTATAGATTAAAGTAAGAAACAAAAATTCAAAGAGGGACCAAAATGAACTTTACCAAGATTTTTATTTATCAACCAATGGGATTAAGGCAAGTGGGAGGCTAGGAAGAGAGAGAGACAAAACTGGTCTCCTCTTTGTTTGGCCTGCCATTTTTGGCCAAAAACATAAGATGTTTTCTTTTTTTTTCTCTTCTTTCTTTTCTTTCCTCCTTTGCTTCTTCTCTTCTCCTCAAACCTACGCTGATGATAGTGATTCAATTGGGTAGAGCAGTAGATGGTAGAGAAATAGAGGTGATTTTTACAGCAACCTAAAGATAGGATCAAGAAGAGATGAAGGGAAAGAAAGAGAGAAAAAAAGCTTGAAAGGTTAAAGCTTAAAGAGGTATGGGAACTTTTCCTTTATTGTGTGTGTGCTTGCTATGCATATGATGTGAGATTAGTAATATGTGATGTTATAGTAAGTGAGTAACATGAAAAAATTGAGGTTGTACTTGACTGAAAACCGAAATGGGAAGTTTTGTTGAAGATAGGGAAAAACTATTTTAAAGTTCACTTGACCAGTCATGAGTTATTTGTTGATATCTTGAGTTTCCGTGACTCAAATTGAGAAATTATAGTTGGATATGAAACTAGACTTACATATATTCATTTCATATGAAGAACACAAAACTTGAATCAATTGGCATGATAGATAAAAATAGGCTTGAATCCGGGTTTGGACGGCTGCCCTATCACTGGGAGCAGTCAGTGGTTTTTATGGGATATCTGGAGATATAAAGGTCTAATTGAAATGATTTTTAATTTTTTAGAAACTAGAAACATAGAGCTAAAATTTTGTAGAAGACAACTTTGTCAGAAAAAGTTTTTTAGTGTGTCTAAATTGATGTACAAGTTTAATTTCTTAACCAGTTTACATGATTTTGTGAACATAGGAATTGTCGTTTGGGCCATTGCCAACTGTCGCGAGCGTGACTATTGTCGCAAACGCGACAACAAGCGCTTGTCCCTTATACTTGCCTATTTTTCTCCTTTTTCCACTATAGTAGGCTACCCTCTTGTGTTGCTACTATAACCGGACATAATAGACCTTAAGTTACGAGCATACATGAATGATAAACACAAATATATATGAAATTGTATCAAAGTTAGTATGAGTAGGCATGATGAATTTGGTAATAACCGTGACCCTCCTTTATAGTTCAAAACTTGAAACTATAAGATGTATTATGAGGCCTAAAGCTACTTTAACTCTTCCTAAGCCTTATAAATTATATTGAACATATAGATATGATAAGATAATGCACAAAATTCACTATACTAACTGTATAAGAAATGATAAGACAATGTTTATGTTATAGTATATGATACTTGTATGTGTTTACTCGAATGTGAATGTATGAACATAGTACAATTATACGGTAGTGATTGTTGTATATATTATGATAGTTGAGAACTATAGTACATTAAATTAGTTTAAATTATTTTACTTTATAGTGGAATGCATTAATAAGAACCAATGACATATGAGATATGATTCTTTGCCTGCACATAAAACTTGGTTGTGGATAGATAGGCATGCTTATAGGGTTACAGTCGCAGCTGCTACAGGTTTGATCCCGTTTGGGTCTATATTTGTCCCTGTTGGGACCACAGGCTTGACCCTTTTGGGTCCATAGATTGAATACCTTCGGGTATTTATATATTTGATACTTATGGGTATCCACAGTACTCATTATCCACACCCACAGAACTTTAGTAGGCATTTCACAGTATGAATGAATAGTATATGTGTTATATTGATGAGGAATTAATTAGTCTATCATGTTTTATCCTTATACAGTAATAAGATTAAATATGATATGTAAATTATAATGTGAGTCTTGCATGTTGATATTAATAATGTTTATTGTGTGCTTGGAAACAATCACTGTGAGTGATTGTTTATATATATATTGTTTTCCACTAAGTTTATAGCTTAGCACGGGTGTTTATCCGTGTAGGTTCAAGATATGTCGTTGCTTTAGGGACAAAGCCAACACCAGCTACGAAGAGAAGTTAGGATGTCTAAATTGTATTTTTTTCTCTTTTGTTTTATGTAAATCTTATAAAATATTATTATGACATAACAAATAGGGATGATCACGGGGCAAAAAATTCCCGTCCCCGATGGGGAACTGCCTCAAATGGGACGGGGAATCCCCGAAAAAATTCTCCCGTGGGGATGGAGACGGAAAAAAAGTATTCCCCGACTTAGAATTCAGGGCGGAGACGAGGATTGTGGTCCCCGTCCCAAAATTTTTTCGCTCCCAAAATTTAATTACTAAATTTAATTATATTTATATAATTTAATTTTAAATTATATTTAATTTTAGTTTTATCAATTGTTAAAATTAATATTAGTTTGATTTGTAATTGAATTTATATTTTTAATTATTAAATATTATATTTTAGTTATAATTAATTTTTTTTAAAAAATAAAAATATTTTTAATGTGGGGACGGGGATGGGAGGAATTTTTCCCCCATAATACTATCATTCCCCGCCCCACCCTTGCGCAGGGCAGTAGGTGGGGAGGCACTCCCTGCCCCACCCCGCGATCATCCCTAGTAACAAAGTATATGTTTATGTAACTTATTCTAATGTATGAATTATAAAGTCAGAGAATAATTAATTATGTGATAGAAAAACATATTATCATTATTATATGTATTGTTTATTAAAAATCTTTAATAAGTAACAGTAATTCGGATAATCTAGTATGGACCATACATTTATGGTGTAATATTTTGGGTTAGGGATCCCCGCGAGGCGGATACCCCATTCCTTGTCTTCGCCCTAAATTCAAAGTCAGGGATTTTTTCCATATCCTTGTACCCGCAAAGAAAAATTCAAAGATCCCTCACCCTATTCGGGTTGGGTCCCCACCGGAGTTAGGTATTCCTCACCCTATGATCATCCCTAGAAAAATCCCATATTGAGACTAACAAAACTCCATAGGAGCTTTTGCCTATTTTTGATGATGATGAGCTCTTCGATGATGTTAATCAACTCGATGAATCTACTCCCATCATTGCTAAAAACCTCAAGGCTTTCTTGAAAGGCTTTGGCAGTAACCTACAAGACAAGCTCTTGCATCAATTAAGAAGAATAAACAATCTCAAGTGCCTACTGAGGATAATAAAGTAGAGAATAGGTTGAGAAAAGAAAGCATAGCCCAACCCGGGAGCAAGAGAAATGGTTTAGTCATTAGCGAAGGAGTGCATTGCTCAAGAACTCGTACGAGCATGTAGGAGCACAATTATTAGGGCAAGGGCAAAGGGAAGTTAAATCCCCCCGAACCTTGGCCTGATGGCAATGATAGCGACTCAGAGAAGGACAATGACTATCTCCCTTCACACTCTGGTCGCTAAGAGGCGTATGATGATTTATCATTTATATGCACTCCTAAAAGGTACAAGTACTAGAATGATAGTTCCATCACCAATAAAGACAAGAGATGGATCTTACAAACCATTAAAAAATTTGGCTTAGGTCACCCTAAAAATCTTGGGTTTATTGGGAATATCGTCTTTCTATTCTGCTAGGGGATCAGAGAAATCGAGCTCTCACACCGGTTCACTTAAGTAAGGATGCTGAGATACACCAGTAAGACGGACTCGAAAATCCATATATCTGAGCATTTAACTCAGATTCAACTGTACTTTTATGATGATAAGGTATTTTGTATAGTCTTCCCTACAACACTAGCTGGGGATGCTTTAGACTGGTTACACAGTCTTTCCTTCGGCTCGATCTCCAGTTTTAGGCAGCTACAAAAACTCTTTATAATGATATTTATTGTTCAAGTGAAGACCCCTAAAACTATGAATGCTTTGATAAATTTGAGGTAGAAAAGAGGTGAAAGCCTCATAGACTATATTGAAAGATTTTAGGCTCTAGCTTCATAAATCAGGAATTTACACCCTAAGATGGCTACTACAGCCCTCGCAAGGAGTGTCAAAAACTAAAGAGGTGTGCACCTGACAGAAATAAGTTTATTATTGAAGAGGTGGATTGGCTCTTTAAAGCTGGAGTCATTCGGTAGGTGCAATATCCTTACTGGCTGGCAAATGTAGTATTGGTGAAAAAGAAGAACGACAAGTTGAGAATGTACATACACTTTATAGTACTGAATCGAGCATGCCCCAAGGCTAGCTATCCTTTGCCCAGCATAGATCAGCTTGTTGATGCAACAACCTACCACGAGATCTATTCACTTCTCAATACATATTCGGGATACCACCAAATTTTAATGTGGATATTAGACCAAGAGAAGACAAGCTTCATCGCCACTGAGGGCACATATTGCTATAATATGATGCCCTTTGGTCTAAAAAATGTAGGTGCAACTTACCAATGGCTAATTAATAAAATATTCAAGAATTAGATCGGCCAGAATCTAGAAGTCTATATAGATGACATGATTTTTAAAAGCAGGAGCTGATTTAATCACGCAATAAACATAACTAAGGTATCTGCCACCTTGAACCAATTTTAGATGAAGCTTAACCCCGAAAAGTGCACATTTAGGGTATCTTTTAGTAAATTTCTCGACTTTATAGTATCGTAATAGGGCATTGAGGCAAACCCTTAGAAGATCCAAGCAATCTTGGATATGCAGTGACCTTGGAATGTTAAAGAAGTTTAAAAAGTGAACGAAAGGCTCACTGCTCTAAGCATATTTATTTTTTCCTTGACCAAATGCTGCATTCCCTTCTTTAAGCCATAAAAGAAAAATGAAAACTTCACCTAGGGAGAAAATTGTCAGGATGCATTTAAGGATTTGAAGAAATTATTTTCAGAGCCTCTTTTGCTAAGTCGACCTATGACGGGTGAGAAACTATACCTTTATTTGTCAACTTCTAGTGAAGCAGTTATGGCTGTCTTAGTTCAAGAGAAAAAATAGCAAAAACCCATATATTATGTCAGCTAAGTTTTGAGAGGATCAAAGTTTAAGAAAAGTCTGGCTGAACAACTGATTATAGCTTTAATGCTTTGCACTTACAAACTCAAAAGATACTTCAAGGCCCATACCATTATAGTTAGATCAGATCAGCCACTTAGGGAGCTACTTTAGAGGCTAGATCTTGACAAAAAGCTTATTGAATGGGCTTTAAAATTGCAATCATTTGACATCAGGTACAAGCCCAGAACGACCATTAAAGCTCAAGCTTTTGCAAACTTCGTGGCTGAATTCATTGGTGAGGTATAACTAAGCCCAAAATATAAGGAGGTTATCTGGGAATTGATTGTAGATGGTTCCTAATGAACTTAGAGGAGAAGCAAAAATTATCTTGCATGGTCCCCTTGGTATTAAGGTGTAGTATGCTATAAAGCTATGTTTCCATGCCTCCAACAACATTGTCGAATATGAGGCATTACTGCAAGACTTGAGACTAGTAATTCCATCCAATTGTGGAGTCTTATAGTCATGAGTGATGCCCAACTAGTCACCAATCAAGTACTCAGCACATTTGAAGCCAAATAGCCTACTATAAAGACTTATTTGCCTAAAGTTAGTTGAAATTCAAGGGTTATAATATGTTAGGATGAGAATAGCCATTGAAAAAGCCCCCAAAAGATTGCATGAGGTAGGTTAATTTTTTAGCAAAAGCCACCTCATCCATCAAAATTTTGCTGATGAAAATAATTTGGTCAAAGAGCTATCTTTCTCGACCAACTAAGAGGCTGAAATAATGGAGATAGATGAAGCAAAAACTTAGATGACACCCATCATGAAGTATTTACAGACAAACATTCTCTTTGAAGATAAAGCAAAGGCAAGAAAGATCGCCATAAAATCTCTAAGTTGTTCACTGATCGACTATCTACTATATAAAAAGGCCTTTAGCCACCTATGGTTAAAGTGTGTATGTAAAGAAGAAGGAGACTACATACTCAGAGAAATCCACAAGGGACTTTGCAGAGCATACGAGGCATTTAGGGATATGTGTAGGAAAATATTACAAATAGGTTACTTTTGGCCTTCCATTTTTAAGAATGCACAAGACATTGCAAAACACTGCCTACAATGTCAGATTCATAGGAGAATCATAAGGAAACCAATTAGTATGTAGCAGCGGATTGGGATATCATGGCCCTTTGATTAGTAGAGATTGGATATCCTTTGACCCTTTCCATCTGGGATATAACAAATGAAATTCGTTATCATCGCGGTCAATCATTTCTCCAAATGGATCAAGGCTAAGCCTATGGCTACTACCACTATTGTAAAGATAAAAAATTTTACCTAAAAAGAAATTATTTGCAGGTTTGGCTTGCTAAGAGTCTTCATCACTGATAATGGCAAATAATTTGACAGTGCTATAATTAAGGAATTTTATTTTGACCTGAAGATCAATCTAAGATTCACTTCCGTAGTATATACGTAGACTAATAGAATGATTGAAGTCTCGAACAGGAACATACTGGAGGGATTAAAAAAAACTAGGAGAGGTAAGAGGGAGTTAGACAGAGGAGCTAAATAGCATACTTTTGTCTTATAGAACATCTCCTAAAGAAGGTATATGCCAAACTACCTTCTCCCTAGTCTATGGATCGAAAGCTATCATTTCGGTGGAAATTAATCTTCCTTATCTCAAAATTAAGTCCCTTATCAAAGATCAGAATCTTGATGAGAGATTGATGGAGCCCGATCTGATCAAAGAGAAACGTAAAGATGCCAGCATTAAAATTGCAGCATATAAGCAAAAGTTTGCTAGATATTACAACACCAGAGTTAAGCTCAGAACTTTTAGAATTAGAGACCTTGTGTTATGCAAGGCAGAGATCAATATAGGAAACTCTAGTATAGGCAAATTAATGCTCAATTAGGAAGGTTCATTTGAGGTGGTAAAGATCATTAGTCCCAGCACTTACAAGCTATAAAGCGTGGATGGGCAAGATTTCCCAAGAACGTTGAGCATGGAGGCTTTGAAGAGGTATCATTTGTAATATTGTTTCTGAGACTCCAATCAGACAATGATTATCTTATCAATCAGGTTAATGTATTATTCACTATGTTCATTAATAAAACTCCTCTATTGGTCGAAATTGAAACTTATGATGATTGCAAGTTTTTCTCCTAATTTACGAGTTCTTCAACTCACAAATTAGTCAACTTATTAATTGCTTGTGCTTATTGATCGAACGAGGTTGAGTATTTACAATTTATAAAAAATTGTCACAAACACACAGTTCTTTACAAAATATACAAGTCTTAGACCAAAAGTCAAATTTCAACCAACAAATCAAAATGTGAAACAAAAAGAATACACAAATTCGAAATTGTATATAATCATTGATGTGAAATGTTTACATGAAGAGATACTATTTCGAAAATCCATAAATTACAAAGGAAAGATAGATAAAAAATTATTTATATACATCGGAGCTAAGCTGATTCCCTGATTGGCTTCAAAGAGTTGCATATGCCTTGGTAAGCACCTGGTGTTTTCGCTACTGAATTTCTTCAAAAGCGATAACTCTACCTAAAAGAATAGATCTTCAAGTCTAAAATAGAGCTATTGAACAAGACAAACATGGCCAATTACGCCATGGATATCTATAAAAGCTTGATTTTACTGGGCATCTTATGGGTTAGATTGGCCTTCCCGAGACTTTTGACCTTCGGCAGGATCCCCTTAAGGAACTTTTTTCAATGTGGCCACTAGGATTGGGTATGATATCCACCTCTTCCTCCTCCTCTTCATCATTGTAATCTTTAGGAAGCTTTAGTAAAGAGTTTAGATCAGCCAACAAAGACAGATCAGATCCAGGGAACCTTTCTTAACAAGCCAGTCAAATTCGCTCAACTATCTCAGCCTGAGCTCCGTAAGAAGTTGCTCTTTCTTATCCTCGATCTACTTCAGGTGCTCGGATTGAAGTCCCTTCTTCTCTTTTTGAAATTCAGCTTGAGTTGCCTCCAGATAAGTGATCTTCACCGTAAGGCTAGTCTTAGTTAATTCTAAATTAGCCTTCACAGCTTCCAGATTAACCTTTAATTTAGAATTTTTGCCTTTAAGTTCAAAGACTTCGATTTCCTTTCCTTTTAGCCTATCATTCTCTAGCTTTATCTTGTCTACTTCAGATAGGAGAGAGGAAAAGGCAGACTCATGTGCCAACTCAAGGCTTTGAAAAGCCTTCTCCTGCTTCCTGACTAGCACATCGAAGGAAGCCCGATGCTCAAGCTCCATTTTATTCTTTACTAATCCCTAAACTAATCTAGATGCAAGTTCTTACTAGTCATACATCAAATCCTCTGAGCAACTTGAAATATAAAAACACATAACTTGGATTAAACCTAGTCATTAAACACCATAAAATAGCTTACTTGTAAAGTGCATAAGTGCTTATCGTCATAGATTACATGTAGATATATGTTCCCATATGCTCTATTGAGGTAGAGAATTAGGCATCAGTCAGATCCTTGTCCAGAAGAAGGCTCTCGATCAAATACTCTACCACATATGGGTTTTTCACTGTAGCCCAATCCCCATAATGATCATTTAGGATTTGGCTCAGAGAGAACTTTGGAATTGCTCCCATCGACCCTTGCCCATACAAGAAAGGCTTTCTATGAGATATTCAAGGAACCTCCCTAAGAAGAGATATCAGATGAGCCTCTACTGTGAAAGATGGATTGATGGATGGTGGGGAGGCATTTGTCATTGAGAAAGGTTCAGCAACTAGCATCAGGGTCTTTGTTGTTCAGGAGAGATCGGTAGATTGAATCTTTATGGCCTTGGCTGATTGGCCCTTGAGGCTGCCAACTCTATAGCTCTAGCACCGATAGTTGGAGTAGAAGGTTAATTGCCTATAATGATGATCAGGGATGGCTCTACGATAGTAGAAATCTAACCTCCCTTAATCCCAATTGAAACAATTGCATCCTCCCCTATTGCTTTGAAATATGTTATTGCCCTTTAGGCATTGGGATTCAACTAATAGAAGGCTTCCCTATAAGTTTCTAACACAACCCTATCACCATCGAAGGGGAATCTTAACCCAGATTCTAAACTCATGTTATGAAGAATAAAAAATTTCCCATCGACAAAAGGTCTTTCTCTACAGGACATCATAGAAGAGCAGGGGTAGGTATAATACCTAGAAGGAAAGCAAAATTATCTCCTAAGCAACTTAGCTTCCTTCTTAGTAAGCCTAATATGGTCTACAATCATGGTTTTTCCCTAATACTCCCTCAAAAAACTCACATCAATGCCATGGTAGAGTATAAGCTTAGACTTAGCCATTTCAATTTTGAAATTCAAAAATTGAGAAAAGAAGAAATTTGATATCAGAAAGCTTACTTGAAGAATAAAAGGGTCAAACTAAAACCTAGAAAGGACGAAAGTTTAAATTTTGAAGAGTTTTAAAGAAATTCTAAAGAAAATTCTGAAAAATGGAAGAAATTTGAAAACAAATTGCTTGAGAAACTTGAAAGTGTGAAAAGAAACTAGTAGAAGAGAAGAAATTGCCAATTTATAAGCAATGGATGAGTTTTAAAATTCAAATCGATATCTAATAAGAAAGTACCACGTGACCGAGACATCATTACGCTCCAATGATTGAAGTGGCGTCTAACACATAGTAATGCTGCATTTAATGTGATGTCTCTGCATTTAAGGCGCTCGAATATAAAAAGACTAAATTAACCTGATATGAGCCTAAATAGCTCATATTTAATCCATATTTTGTTACCAAAATAATGTTTAGTTGTATTAAATTATGCTAGAATTAGGT
Source organism: Excoecaria agallocha (assembly GCA_037975025.1). Taxonomy (NCBI): domain Eukaryota; kingdom Viridiplantae; phylum Streptophyta; class Magnoliopsida; order Malpighiales; family Euphorbiaceae; genus Excoecaria; species Excoecaria agallocha. Next base: position 60,527,967 of record CM075806.1, on the reverse strand, counting down.
GTATTTAATGTATTTTGTCAAGTTTTGTTTATATAAGAGAAAAAGGGAGAAAAATGTGAAGGAGTAAAAGTAAGTCTAACCAAACGAAAGTCAACTTTTAGAGCTCCGTGTCCTGTCGCGAGAGCGACAGGTATCGCGAGCGCGACAGAGAGAAACATTTGGGTAGTTAATTTTTTTAAAAGGCACTTCAAAGGGACACCAATCTTCACCAAATGTTGTGTACTTCTAGAGGGATACTTGAAGAGTTATGTTGCTATGGAAAGGTACTTGAAGGGTCACAATGCTTGGCAAGGAAGTTATAAATATAAATGGTGGTTATGCAATTCAAATTTCAAAATCAAATTTTAAGAGGCATGACTTTTCACCAAGGGTTGCATACCTATGGAGAGGCACTTAAAGGGACTTAATGCTTGAAAATCTATAAATACCTTGGAAGTTATAATCAAAAAAGAAATCTATCATTTTTATTATTTTTTTTGAAAGTATAATTAGAGAGCAATTATTGTAGGTTTTATTTTTAGTATTATGGCTTGAAGAGAAGGCAAATACAATGAAGAAGACTACACTTGGTGGAAGGAAAAAGGGTTGAGAGATCCCCTTCTTCTATTTCTAATCTTTACTTCTTCTTTGTTATTATTATGAATTCTTTTTAGCAATTTGATTGTTGTTATTCATATTTATTCATTTCTCTTTCATTTATCTTTATATGCAGTATTTGCTATTAAAACTTTATTAGTATCATTATAAGTTAAGGAAGACGACCTTAGATGTGCAATTCCTTCTCTGAAAATCAACAAAATGGTCATAAATAAGGGAGTTAGCGAGAGCAACGTCTTATTGAAAGTTAATAGAAAATTCATTATCAAAGCATAGTTTGAGAGATCGCATGTGGAGATAGTTGTTATAGGTTGGTTTTTATTCTTTGAATGTGTGTTTATGTAATTCTTGTCTAAATGTGAGAGCTGCGATTTAGAACCATAAATGCATGTTTAAGGCATAATCTAGTCTAGATGCGAGAGCTGCGACATAGAACATTATTCCAACTTGGCTTGCATGATAAAGATTGAATTATAAATAAGAGAAAAATATCAAATTCTATAATTATGTATATGTTATATTTATTTTATTCATAAGTCTTCTCGGATTATCATTAAAGTAGAAAAATATTTAATTTAATGTAATGTAGTTTTAATAATAATTTTAATTTGTAAATTAATGAGCATTGTAAACAAGATTAAAATCAAGTAGTAATAGTGTATAATGTTAATCAACATTCCTTGTGGGATTGATATCTGAAGTACTATAATCGGTATACCGTATACTTGCGGTATTTAAGCTTTTAGAAAAAGCATATCAAGTTTTTGGCGTCGTTGCCGGGGAATGATTGATTAAATGTATTGTCATTATGAATCTTGATTTAGGATTTTGGATTACAATATTTAATTAGTTTTGTTTTGTGTTGTTTTTATTTGATTTAGTATATTAACATAATTTATTTTTTGTTCTACAGGTTATTTTACTTAGTTTTTCATTATAAATTTTAGAAAAAAAAACTAAATTAAAAACTAATGATTTTTCTTCATTGTCACGAGCGCAAGGTCTGTCGCAAGCACGACATTGTAGGGAGGATGCTTTTGCAGTGGAATGTGGAATTCTCTCCTTCCCTACCAAGTTCTCCTAGTGAAACTTTTTGAGTTTGTTTTCTCCTTCTCTTTTACATTTATTGTGATTTTGTTTGTTTTGTGATTTGTTTGCTTTACCATTCTCACACAATGAGGACATTGTGTCCTTTAAGTGTGTGTGTGGGGGGGTATGTATGTATTGTTTTTATTCATGTTTTTTGTTTATTGTTAGTATATTTATTTATTTGTATATTGTGTTGTGAATTTAATTTTGGAGTTTATGTATTTGGCATCTATTTGGATTTAATTGCATGCTTTAACTTGAATTTCTGCCATTTTTAGTCTAGTAGGCCAATTTTTAGGCTAATCATTTTCATTTTACTTTGACAAATTAATGTACATAATGAAGGTTATGACTTAGCAAAGCACTTTAGTGTAGGTTCTTTTTAGGTTGAGTATTTTTTCAAATGTGTAAATGGATTATTTTTGCTAATTAATTGCTTAAGGTAATTTGACCTATAGCTTAAGTGAGCTTTTGAGCCTTATACATTGATATTTTTCTTGTATGAGAGCCTTAATATGCCATTTCCTCTAGAATTTGTTCTTGGTAAACTTTGAGATTACATTTAGTATGAGATGTACATGAAAAATAATAAGGGCATTTAGATTACACCATTTTGGCTTGCTTTAAAAACTTACCTTTTTGACTTTAGGTAGGCAATTTTGAGCCTTAAACCTATTTTTGTTAAGCAACATATAATTAGCCAATATCCTTTACTAAACAAAAAACCTATTTCTTTGTTTTATCCTTTTTATGAAGAGAAATAAATTGTTATATCTTTAGGAGATATATATCGTTAATGTAAGCATAATGATATTTAAAAAATGAGAGTTAAATTCCATTTTTCTCTAGGATCAATATTAGAACAAGGCTAGTTTCTAAAGAAAAAAAATACAAAGAAGAAGAAAAAAAGAAAGAAAGAAAGAACAAGAGAAATTAGTAGTAGTGTACCATTGAGAAGGGAATATGAGAAGTAAATTACATCATGCGATGCTTAGGTTCTTAAACAAATCTCTTATGATATGGTAATATTATTTCTATTTACAATTTAAGCTACTTAAACCAAAATTATCCTACCTTAACCTAAGCCAAGCTACAACCCTTGTAAGACCCTTTCGATTTCATGTATTATTTTATACTAGTAGTGGAGATGTTTACTAATTACAAGCTTATGGTAGGCAATGGCATGTTCAAGGGATGCGAGAAACACTAACCCATAAACACATTGAGTGAATAAGTGCTTTAAGAATATAGTGTTTGAGTGAGAACTACTTTAGGCAACATTTGGTGTGGAATAATGTTTACATGTGTTAAGATATTCAAGTTCTTAAGTTTATACATTCTCGTGCTTTGCTACTTCATAATTTTCCAAATGTGCATGGTTGTTTAAGTTTAATGGTGAATGATTTTGCTTGAGACTTTGCAAACTTAGGCTAAATTTGTGAAGAGATGAGCATTTCTGCATGGTGTTTTCAAATATTTGTCAAATATAAATGTGAGCTCCAAAATTATATGATTGAGTTGTTTGCTTGTTTGGTAAGTTTTGCTTGGGGACAAGCAAAAGTTTAAGTGTAGGGGTCTGATATGAGCCTAAATAGCTCATATTTAATCCATATTTTGTTACCAAAATAATGTTTAGTTGTATTAAATTATGCTAGAATTAGGTGTGTTTAATGTATTTGTAACACCCTTATCACTCCGATCTAACAGAACAGTGCACGTAAACCGAAAATTTTTTTTCTTTTTTTTAATATACTTTATTCCATTAATTAATTTCTAAATAAGTACAATTAAACATTTTTCATTGCGTTCAAGTGAAAACAGTAGTTTTTCACATTATTTACACTTATTCTCATTTATTTTATAACGGTTGACTAATTTTCCTTTTTAGTCCTCAAAATTGTGCTAAATTCCAAAAATGTCCTTTTTGTCTAATATTTACGATTTTGCCATTATAGTCATTTACTTTCATTTCCTTTACATTAGTTTCATCATTATTCATCACTTCTTTCTTTTTGGGTAAAATTACAGTTTAGTCCCTGTACTATAAAATCTCATCTTTTTGGCACTGTTAGGTCTCCAAAATTACTATTTTGCCCTTGTTAATCATTTCTCACTTATTTTTACTTATTAATTACCCAATTTGGCAAAATTACCATTTTGCCCCTAAACTTTCATTTTCTTTCATTTAAGCCATTTTTCCATTTTAAACTTCATTTTTATCATTCTTTTTATTTCTTTTAACTTATTTTCACTTTCATTTCATTTCATGCCCCTCGTACAGTACCGACAGAAATTCTCAGACTGGATACTCGGGACGTGGACCACCCTCATGGGCCACATATAGACTGAAAAATGATCTCAGCGATCATTTTTCGACGTAGCAGATACCAGGTACAACAGAAGCTATGGTGATCCTACCATAACTAAGCAAGTCGCCGTGACTTGCACCGCGGTACAGATGTCCCTATGGCTAGCCAATTATATCCTGAGCTAGGCTTTTACTGCCAGACTAATTCTAAGGGCACAATTTCATCAAAATTTCAATCAAACTTAAATTTTTTTTCATTATTTCATTACTCGAAATTACTCGTAGTCATTTCTTTTCATTCTTTCACATAGATTGTGAATTATTCTACCATAATTCACCAAAATCATTCACTTTCTCATCAATTTGCATTTTATTTCATATAAATGCCATATTTTCATTACTTACATAATTGAAAATATTCTCTAAAATATTTATTTAATTTCAATAAATTCCATAAAAATTCCTAAGCATATTATTTCATTTCTATTATCATTTAAAAGCTTAAATTCATCAAAATTCACAAAATACACTTAGGTTTCCTTTAAGGTATAATTCGGCCATCAAGGTAAGTATACCATATCATCATTCAATAAATCATTTAATCATTTTAACATGCTTATTCAAGGTCTAGATACACTATTTCATCAATAATTTCAATTAAATCATCATTTTATCACATAAACCCTAACTTACATAAAGGGTACTTAATTGGAATCAAAGAAATTACTAAGATTTATTAGCCACTAACCTTCTTTTCTTGTTCTAGTATGCCTAAGCTTCCTTTTCCTTGCCTAAAGCCTTGGAAGCTTGCAAGTCTCCTTGATTCCCTATGGAAGCCGAATTTTCAAGCCATTAGAACTCTAATTTTTCAACCTCAAATGCTAAAAATAACATTATAAATGAAGTCTAGGCACCCAAAAATATAAGTAGGTACCTTAGAAAAAAATTTAACCCATTGGTTTCACTTACCTCAAATGAAACCCTAAACTCTCTCTCCAAATTTTTCTTGATTTCCTTCCTTGATTTGAAGAGAGGAGGTCACAACACTTAACTAGAGAGGCAAAAATTATTATTAGGTGGCTTGATTTGGTGTGAAATGGAGAGAAAAATGAAGAAAAATTCCAACAAAAATGGTGGAGAGGAGTCGGCCAAGAGGAAGAGAGGAGGAAGAGGATGATGTGCTGGCTGATTCCAGAGATTTTCCTCTTTATATAGGCTGGTCTATGGTCTTGGTGGGCTTGATTTAGGTTAATGGGCTTAGTTAATTAGTTAAAGCCCATTAACACCTAATTTAAAGCCCAAAATTATTTCTCCCATTTCCTCACTCCAAATCACTCCAATTTCAATTCCATAATTCTTATCACATCCAAATTAGGTAGTACACAAAATTTTGGCTCAATCGGAGTCCGTTACTGGTCCGATTCAACCGAACTGGTTCGATTCGACAACTGTCGACATCGCCGAAAAATTCATTTTTTTATACCAAAATATTCTACATGAAATTTCATTAAGATCTGAAAAATATGAAAATTTTTGGAGTTCATTTGCTATTTTTAAAAATTTATGCAAAATCAAGTCACATTCCCTACCAGGGAAATTGACTCGCTACTTTTTTCGTATTTTCGACTTTCGGAGGTCTATTTGACCTCGGTTTCACTTCAAAATTTCAACCCCGGACTCACCATGACCAATACTTCCCGATGGTCAAATAAAATATTTTTCACTTTCGGGTCCGTTTTACGGTCCGGGTGCACTATTTACCATCGGAATTTACTGTTCACGGCTAGACCGGTGTTGAGGCCATTACAGTATTTTGTCAAATTTTGTTTATATAGGAGAAAAAGGGAGAAAAATGTGAAGAAGGAGTAAAAGTAAGTCAAACCAAATGAAAGTCAACTTTTAGAGCTCCGTGTCTTGTCGCGGGCGCGACAGGTGTCGCGGGCGTGACAGAGAGAAAAATTTGGGTAGTTAATTTTTTTAAAAGGCACTTCAAAGGGACACCACTCTTCACCAAATGTTGTGTACTTCTAGAGGGATACTTGAAGAGTTATGTTGCTATGGAAAAGTGCTTGAAGGGTCACAATGCTAGGCAAGGAAGTTATAAATATAAATGGTGGTTATGCAATTCAAATTTAAAAATCAAATTTTAAGAGGCATAACTTTTCACCAAGGGTTGCATACCTATGGAGAGGCACTTAAAGGGACTTAATGCTTGAAAATCTATAAATACCTTGGAAGTTATAATCAAAAAAGAAATCTATCATTTTTATTATTTTTTTTGAAAGTATAATTAGAGAGCAATTGTTGTAGGTTTTATTTTTAGTATTATGGCTTGAAGAGAAGGCAAATACAATGAAGAAGACTACACTTGGTGGAAGGAAGAAGGGTTTAGAGATCCCCTTCTTCTATTTCTAATCTTTACTTCTTCTTTGTTATTATTATGAATTCTTTTTAGCAATTTGATTGTTGTTATTCATATTTATTCATTTCTCTTTCATTTATCTTTATATGCAGTATTTGCTATTAAAACTTTATTAGTATCATTATAAGTTAAGGAAGACGACCTTAGATGTGCAATTCCTTCTCTGAAAATCAACAAAATGGTCATAAATAAGGGAGTTAGCGAGAGCAACGTCTTATTGAAAGTTAATAGGAAATTCATTATCAAAGCATAGTTTGAGAGATCGCATATGGAGATAGTTGTTATAGGTTGGTTTTTATTCTTTGAATGTGTGTTTATGTAATTCTTGTCTAAATGCGAGAGCTGCGATTTAGAATTATAAATGCATGTTTAAGGCATAATCTAGTCTAGATGCGAGAGCTGCGATATAGAACATTATTTCACCTTGGCTTGCATGATAAAGATTGAATTATAAATAAGAGAAAAAGATCAAATTCTATAATAATGTATATGTTATATTCATTTTATTCATAAGTCTTCTCGGATTATCATTAAAGTAGAAAAATATTTAATTTAGTGTAGTGTAGTTTTAATAATAATTTTAATTTGTAAATTAATGAGCATTGTAAACAAGATTAAAATCAAGTAGTAATAGTGTATAATGTTAATCAACATTCCTCGTGGGATCGATATCTAAAGTACTATAATCGGTACACCATATACTTGCGGTATTTAAGCTTTTAGAAAAAGCATATCATAACCCTATCCTTCGCTCAATCTTTCAAGTGAATTAGAATGTTACGAGTAACAAAACTACGAAAACCCTACCATTTTCAAGACAATCAAAACTCAAAATGAGTATTCTAGGCACCAGTTGCCTAAGTTCCCCCCCCCCCCCCCCGCTTCCTTTTTTTGGTAACAAGAGGCGAGCAAAGCTCACAAAACAACTATTAACAAGAATAAGAAATACCAACTAAATTATAATTGAGCCAAATATCAATCCCTTGCAGAGCAGATTGCAAGACATGGTAATCCGGAGGGAAACCGTAAGTGAGGTGAGAGAGGAAGTCTATTGCGAAGTTAGCTTCTCTATGAAAATGGGTGAAAGAGATGGCAAAAAAGTCTTTAGTAGTAGTGCAAATCTATTTAATGAGGGACATACAACTCATATTAATCGCACACTTTCCATATATCATATCTACTGCAATCATGTTATCACTTTCCACAGCCACTCAAGAAAGTCCCATCTCCTTAGCTCTTCGAAGGCCATAAAATACTCCCCAAACCTCTGAAAGTAAAATGGGACACACACCAATGTTTACTACAAATCCAGAAATCCATTTTCCAAAGTCGTCCTGTAATAAGCCACCACAGGTTGCAACACTTCCCAATTTTATAAGGAAAGCATTAAAGTTTAACTTCACAAAACATAGGGAAAGGCATCTCCACATAACAATCAAAAAGTCAGTATTATAAAAGCTAGAATACTCTACAAAATGAAGAGCATCATGAGGGGTTTGAGCAAAGGAGAAAGCTTCATCAAGGAAAATGTAGGAAGGTTTTCCCTTGCCTTGAAAAACTGACTCATTCCTATTCTTCCACAGGAACCAACAGTAAATAGAGCAGAACTCAGGCCAGCACTTCTCTCTAACCTAAAAATCCCAAAGATCAATATTAAAAGTTATCTAGGATTTTAAGTTATTATCAGCCATGAAGGGCCCTAACAAATGTGAGGGGATAAGGAGAGTCCAAAATTGAACAGTAGAGACACAATCCCTCAAAATATGAAGGGTATCTTCAACCGAAGTACTGCAATGATGACAATCACCTGAAAAAGTTAAATGATGCCTTTTTCTTTCAAAATTAGTCATCAACCCATTGTTAAGAGATAACCAAACAAACATTCTAATTCTTTGTGTCACACGTAAACTCCATATCTTCTTCTAGATACCATCTCTTTCAATCATAGGTTGCTCACTTAAAAAGAGATAAGCAGATTTTACAATAAAATCCCTAGTAGAAGAGAGACCCAAAAGAGAAGATCAACTTCAGCTTGGCTAAATGGAGGGAAAACAACAACAATTTTACTAAGGATATTTGGAGAAAAAAAATCCTCAAACAACATCTGCTTCCTTCCATAGCTATCATTCGTAAATAATGCAACAAATTGATTAATCAAATTTTTTGGAATAAGCATGGAACAGAGATTATTCCAAGTTGGGAACCCAACCATTAAACTAAAAATTGACCTTCAAACCATTACCAATAGACCAAAGAGATTGGCTTGAAATATTTTTCCAATTTGCACAAATCCCTCTCCAAAGAGTTAAACAACTATGGTGGGCTATAGGGCATGAGCCTGCTACCCTTTGAAATTTATATTTAGTGCACACAACCTTCACCTAGAGATGCTCTGAATAAGAAAAAAATTCTCCAGGCAAGTTTCATGATAAAAGCTGCATTGAGAAGTAGAGGATCTCGGATAGAGAGGCCACCATTCAGCTTTGATTTAGCAATGATAGTCTATGGAACCATGGCCATTTTACGATAGTGCTTAGGCCCTTCCCACACAAAACGGGGCATTGTTTTCTCAAAATCATGGTACAACATAGAGGGAAGCACAAAGGTTTGCATTACATAAGAAGGCATGGCTGAAAGAACAACAGTTACAAGAGTAATTCTTCCTGCAATATAAATTTGGGAAGAGTTCTAGGTATTAATCTTTTTATTCATATGATCAAGAATGTAACCATAGTGTTTTGGCATCACTTTAGTGTGAAAAAGAGGCATTTTGAGATAGGTCCCCGAATCATTAGTCTTCTTAAACCCCGAGCTTCAACTTAACTCACGATGGTACTGTAGAGGGACATTCTTCGACAAGTGAACATTGGTTTTCCCATTATTGACTTTATGACCCAAGTTAGCATAGAAATAATTAAGGACTTCATTAATAACTTCCACTTGGGAGATATCCGCTTTACTGAAAAGGATCAAATCATCGACAAAGAAAAGGTGGGTTACTAGAGGACCACCTTTTGAGAGACAGATTAGGTGCCACTTTTAGTTCTGAATCGTATGAGAGATGTCGTGAGCCAGTCTTTCCATACAATGAAAAAAAAGGTATGGAAAGAGAGGACATCCTTGTTGTAAGCCTCAATTGGGAACAAATTCTTTCGAAGTATCTCCATTCCAAAAAAGCTATATGGAGCTAAAGGTAACACAACCTATGATAACCTTAATTAGAGTGGGTGGTAGCCCCACTTCTATAAAAGTGTCTTGTAAATAATCCCACCCGATCCTATCATACACCTTTTCTAAGTCTACTTTAATAGCCATGAAGCCTACCTTACCCTTTTTGGATCCCATGATATGAATTATTTCCTAGGCTATGACAATATTCTCAATTATATATTTTCCAAGAACGAAGTTGGTTAGAGTAGGGCCAATCAAATTCGGCACAATTAGCTTTAACCTGTTTGCAATAGCCTTGGTAATGATTTTATAAGTTACCGTATAGAGGGCAATGGGTCTAAAGTGAGACATATGTTTCATCACCTCTATTTTTAGAATGAGGCAGATGAGGGTCTTACTTATAGATTTATCTAACTCACCACCATGAATGACGTGACACATTTCATTGCAAACATCATTCCCAACCACAGACCATTGAGTTTGGTAAAAACCTACATTAAGTCCATCACAGGCTAGAGATTTCCACTATTTTATCCCACAAAAAGCCTGGTAGACCTCTTCATTAGTATAGTCCACAGAAAAACTGGAGAACCAGTCTTCATGATAAGAAAAATAACCCTTAAGATAATAGGGGTGAGATGGACAATCTTTAGTATAGAGTTTACATAAACCACAGACCATTGACTTTGGTAAAAACCTACATTAAGTCCATCATAGCCTGGAGATTTCCACTATTTCATCCCACAAAGAGCCTGGTAAACCTCTTCATTAGTATAGTCCATAGAAAAACTGGAGAACCAGTCTTCATGATAAGGAAAATAACCCTTAAGATGATAGGGGTGAGATGGACAGTTTTCAGTATAGAGTTTACAGAAAAATCTAACTGCCATCATACAGAGAGCAACCGGATCATTTTGCAAACTCCATCATCGGCTTGAAGGAGCTCTATACGATTATACTTCCTTCTTTGGATAATGCGCTGGTGAAAAAAGAAGTGTTCCTATCACCCCATATGATCCAATCACAATGTGACTTTTGAAACCATAAAAGCTCTTCCCGAAGGAGACCTATTCAAGCTCTTTTTGAAGGTTAATCTCCAGTTCCTCCAAATGGCTAAAGTGCTTGTGTGTGAGAGCTTGATGGATAACTACTATACGCGCCAAAAGATTTTTCTTTTAATGAAATATGTTACCAAATGTATGATAATTCCAGTGTTAAAGCTTCTTAGTAAAGGTGCCTACAATATTAACTTCAAATTAGACCCAAAAAGGAGCGAAACTCAGGATGCGAAAGCCAAGCATAGAGGAATCTAAAAGGCTGAGACCCTCTTTGAGTAGTATAACTTTGAAGAGGGCGATGGTCTGAAGAGATTTTAGCAAGATGATGGATACAACCTTCAGGAAAAGACAGCCGCCAAGAATTATTACAAAGGCCTTTGTCAAGTCTTTCATATAGGTAAGTGAAATTCGATCCCTTATAGCTCATATCAATCAGATTAGAGTTGGAAAACCAATCAGAGAAATGCCTACAAACTCCAGTTCGATTAGAAGAACCGACACATTTTTCACTCATAGAAAGAAGGGCATTAAAGTCACCAATAATAACCTAAGGATCCAAAGTAACATAATTGATTTTCTGGAGAATAAGCCAAAGCTTGTTATGAATAGAGAGGGTTGGTTGAGCATAAATTGTAGTAAAGAACATTAGAAACTTGTCATTATTGCAAATCCACATATGAACAAACTACAGATTGTTAGTAAGAATATCAATGTCCTAGGCATCCTTTCAAAGAGCCCAAATGCCTCCACTAAATCCAGTTGCTTCAACTCTATGAGACCGAGGATACCCAATCTTAGAAATGCATTTGTTTGCCAAAACTCCATTGATGCGGGGCTCAAGAAGAACAACCATGCTAGGTTTATGCTGCTGTAAGAAATAGTTGAGAGTGTGCAAAAAAACAGGACTTTTGGCACCTTAGCAATTCCAAATAAAAATAAACATAATAAAGGAAAGGTATAAGATACTAACCTAGAGGAAGTCAATCCTCTCTCAAGTATGGATCCAAAAGTTCCTCGGCCTCTGAAAGTTTAGCATCCTCTTCATCAGAGGCATCTTCCATTCCATCTGGATTGTTTTCCCTAGTAATTATGAAATCTTTGCTTGTATTTCTATCGTGGGCGCCCAAGTCAGGGGGTCTTGTAGGGTAGTGTCCCATGTTAAAATCTGGACTTAAAGCATTTACCCTTTTAGAGTCAGTGGATGAGGTTCCAAGGAGGAAATAAGCCATCCTATTTTTGCCCATTATAGAGTGCAATTTTGTCCAAAGTAGTAGGTAAGGTAACAATATGGTCATCAGCCTAGGTGTTATTTTTAAATTCAAAAACATCCCCCAATAAAGCTTTAATATTTTTGACGTCAATGTGTGACCCCATACTTTTTCCCTTGTCTTCTTCCATATGAAGAGTTAGTGTTGTTCTCACGAGTGGAAAATATGCCAACATTGGTTTCAATGTTGTCATTATGGGGGACATTCAACTAGTTTGGGATGTTTTCTTTATAAGCAATAGGGTCTTCTAGAGTTGCCTCGTTAGCCTCTCCAAGAATGGCAAAGCAAGATCCTTAGTCCTAATTAGTTGGTTTTTCGCCCATGTTGCTTGAAGAGTTATTCACATTCTTTTTCCTTTTCTCCACCACCATCCAAGCTCTATACCGCCCTGATCGGTCTCTAGGATTATTTCTAAAACTTCCATTAGCTGGAGAATTTTCCATATTATCATCAGCTCTATGCGAGTAATGATTCTCAAAATACCCAAATCGACTGCAATGGAAGCAGATTTCCAGAAGGTTATTTCAGGTTGACTGAGATTGCTATTCGAGCAAAGTGACCTTTGTGGAATTCACTAGTGTTATAATCGACTTTTGCTACAGGGCTAATGGCTACTAAAACTTTCTCAGAGTAATATTGCAAAGGCATTTCAGGTAATTGAATCCATACCGTAGTATTGCCAACAACACCATTCGAAATTCTAAACTCAGGTGTCCATTTTTGAACAAGCAAGTACGCTCCATTGATAACCCAAGGCCCTTTAAAAAGAGCTTGTCTATAGTCATGGTCATTAGAGAATTGCACCCGAAAGAAACCTCTACCTATGTCCAAAATTTTGGCATTAAAGGGGTTCCACAAAGATTAGATTCGATTACATAAAGCCTTTTATCCTATTGTTCTTCTAAGGAGGCTAACAATCACAGTTTACCTAAGAGTTTTTGCAAGCTTCTGCCTTAGACCATCGAAAAATGAAATCACAGAGATAGAACCAGATTTATCAATGTTGATATCCCTTATTTCCATGTTAACTTCCATGTAGTCAAAGGCTTCCTCTGAGGAGGATTCCATCATAGCGCCATTCAGTAGCGAATCCCTGTACGCAGATTGGCTAGGCAGATCTGGTCTCAGCTTGACCTTTTTGGTTACTTTATCTTCATTAGCTGGGGTGGCAGTGGTCTCTCGGGATTAAGGAGCATTGTGGCTTTAAGTCAAATATATTCTAGTGATATGCTAATTTAAATTTAAATTTAAGTTCCCCTCCTTTTGATCTTTTTGACGGATCGAAATGTTACGAATGACAAATTTTTAGGCACCAGTTGCCTAAATTGGCTTTCCTTCAATCTTTTTGACAGATTGAAATGTCATGAATGACAAATCTGAAATGCACACCTCTTAAAAACGTTGTTGTTTTCAAGGTGATCGAAAAGATTCTTCTAGACATCAATCACCTTGGTCCAATTTCCTCCAATCATTGGGATAGATCAAAATGTTATAGGTGGACAAATGATAATAGCTAATATTATAATATTTAGGCCTGACCTAATAGTCATAGGCCTAGCTAAGCTCAGGCCCAATCGCTGCCTATTAGCCCATAAGTCCACTGACTACTGGCAGTGATAAAGTGCCCTAGTAGTTTGATCGGGCCTGATAGCCGATCTATTTATGCCGTCATGTCTGTCACATTAAGCAAGCTATGCCTTATAAGCTGTCACATCATATGCCCTAAACCTAGCAACTGTAGATACGGGAGATCTGATACTCAAGTACCCTAAACTCATAGGCTATAGCCACTTAAAAACTATATAAATAGAGAAAAGCTTCAAAAACAAGGTATTGCATACATTGCTACTCCCTCACTATACTTTCTTTCTCTAAATCCTCTCTACCTTAGGCATTGGAGTGTTAATTTCGTACATATGAGGGGTTAGATGTATACAATACCTATTGCATCTATAAAAAGAAAACTGCTCACTTTATCTGGAATAGTATCAAGCCACAAAAAAATGAAATTTTGTTGAAAGGAGTAATTAGCCATGAAATAAGCAACGAAGTTCACTTCATGATAGATGTGGACAAGTTTGACATTCCAATACTTACTAAAAAGAAGATGAATGTGAGAAATAATATCAAAGTGAGCAGAATAAATGATAGAGGAATGTTAAAGAGCAGTAATTACACTAATATTATCAACTTGAGCAATCACATTCCTCCAACCACGATCCTAAGCAATAGAAAGATCACAATAAACACCCTAAAGTTTTGCCATATAAACATTATAGTTGCCTAACTATCGTCAAAAACCTTCCCACAAATTACCAAGATGGTTATGGAAAACACCACTACAGGAAGCAAACTCACAACTCCTTTTATAAGCTCCATTAGAGTTCAAGGTAACCCAACCAAGAGGTGAAAAACCCCAATTGAAATCTGAGGTTTCACAGACTTTATTCGCACCTTTAGCATTTCTTAACATCTCATAGGCTTCCACGCAAGAATCAATAATAGTGTTAAAAATAGATATATTCGAGTTCATAGGCATTTTCTTATTGCAAAAAATAAACTTAATTCTCCAACACCAAATAAACCAACAAGTGAAATCAAAACGTATGTCATAAGAAGAAAAAGAACGCTAAAAGTTACCAGTCAACCAAGAGGCAAACCAAGTTTGGAAATCACCATGAATAAATCGCAACCGATTTTTAGAAGATAGCAAAATTTTCCAAACATCTGTAGTATGCAGAAAATCACATAAAACATAAAGTAAGGATTCTTTTGCTAAACAGTAAATGCTACAAAGTTTAGATGCTATTGAAATCTCTCCACATTAGCTGGGAGCTTACTAAGACCACATAACCATAAAAATGATCTAATTCATTGAGGTCCCTTCTAATCCCAAACCTTCTTCCACAAAGGGTTATCAACATCATGACCTTCCATCATGACAAAATCGTAAGCTGGAGATAGGTTGAATTCCTCATTATTCGAATGGCACCAAAAGAATTGATTAGCCTCCAAATTTAGAGATGGTGTCACAAAACCATTGAAGTGAGTAAAAATATTATTCTAGAGCAAATTATTCAAAATATCAAGGTCCCAAAACCCATTGTTAGAAACTGCATCCATGACCGTCCAATTTGCATACTCTTGGGGAATATCTCCAATTGCATATTTAATCAATGGAACCTCTCCAACTAGCAGTCACACCAGAAGGAAGTAATAAGACCATTACCAATCAAACAGGAGAGATTCTCTTTAGTTCCACACTAATGGTTTGTATAAGAATTCCCAAAAAAGAGAAGAATTAAACCTTAGCACAGGATCATCACCATCGATGGCATATTTTTCACGCAAGATACGAACCCAAAGGGCTTAGAATTTTTCATAAATCACCAACGCAACTTCATAAAATAAACAAAGTTTAGAGATTGATTGTTTGATTGTTGCAAATAGGATCCTTTACTTAGTTAACCAAGTAATATAGACTTATTTAGAATGTTATATCTGTAATTTGTATAACTATTATAATATAATTAAAAGTGATGTCTTTAGAAAACTTCATCCAAGTCGTATGATCTAGTCTAAATGAGCAGTGCTATGAATTTTTAATACCAATTGCGTGAGTTCATTCTATACTATGAATTTTTTCAACCGAGTCATAATTATAGAGCTACTCAAGAATATTTTAATTATTTTGAGATATAAACCTAAGGTTTCTTACGTTTTTCATTTTCTCATATTCATTGTGGTATCTAAAACTAGCAATAAATGTCAAAAGTTATTTATTTTTGAGAAAATAATTCTCAAATTCTTCAATTGTAGAGCCAATATTTCTATATATTTAAAATTTTTCATCGAATTATTAGACCTTTCAAATAACTCTTTCAGATAATTAATCCATTCAACATAATATTTAACAATCCTATTGTTGGACACTTGCCTATGACCTAAATGACAACAATTAGGCCCATTTTGGCAAAACTTATGAAAATAATTTTTTTAATTGGTAAAAACTGTATTTCAAAAATCTGTATTTTAAAAAGTAGGTAACTGTTTGGTAAATAAAAG
Organism: Excoecaria agallocha; assembly: GCA_037975025.1. NCBI lineage: Eukaryota > Viridiplantae > Streptophyta > Magnoliopsida > Malpighiales > Euphorbiaceae > Excoecaria > Excoecaria agallocha. The sequence goes on along the minus strand of CM075806.1, from coordinate 60,511,989 downwards.
TCAAAATGATTTATAAATTGAAAAGCAATTTAGCAACTGTTTGGTTAATAATAAAATTAGAAATGACTTTTCAGAATAAAAAGATAAAAAATGACAAATATTTTTCAGAAAAGCAGTCTTTCCTTTCTCCATTCAATCACAAATTCATGCCTACTGAAACTGAAAGATACGGAACCTTGTTGCATCGATGAATTAGCTCCTGCAAAGCTCTCATCTTTTCATTTATCCAGTGATACGATCATAGAGAGGGCAAGTCATGATGATTTTATCAATTAACATCACAAGTTTAAAGTACTTAACTTTTGAAAGCAAGTGAAGGAATTGGGTCTAAGTTATTTTGGGCTTATACAACTTTGCACTTTAATTGTACAAGTCATGTGCCTCGTTTAAAAGTCACATGACTCATTTAAGTTGTAAATTTTTAAAGGGATTATTTAGTTATTTGAGTTATTAGTTAGTCTTTTATTTTGGGCTTGAAATTTGTCACTTTATATTAGTAGGGTTTTTAAGTAGTTGTTTTAGCATATTTTAGGTAGAATTTAGTGTTTTAAACCTATTGGACTTATGTATACCCATTCCCTTAGGGTTTGGAGGCTATAAATAGGTTATTTTAACTTATAAAAATAAGATATTTGAATCAAATTATAAACTTTGAGAGTTTTTCTCTTGGCTTAGCCGAAATTCTTTAAAGAGATTGTGAGATTGCTTGCTTTCTTTTCTATTGCATCAAAAATTAGGATTACTTATCAATCATTTGATCGTGGTGTTTTCTTATTCTTCTTATCCCGATTATTTGCGTTTTCATTCACGTGTTGTTTGGGGGTTTAATAGGGATGGTGTTTGTCTTTTTTGCATTTTGAAATCAAAGTGTATGTTCAAGTGATTTCAAGTTCTTTAATCTTGGGGTTCCGCATCGATCTCATCATTTCTAAAAAATGCAAAATTACAGAAGTTTTAAGGAATTAAATTTACTAACAATTTGACAATATTTTCAATATTAAAAGCACTCACCCTTTCTGAGAGATTGTGAACTTCTGCAGCACGAGATCTCTTTGTCGATGTCGATCCAAAAACCTTTTTTTTTCGAATCAAGGGATTCTAACTCAACATCCTTTGACCATAAGCAAAAATTATGAAATCATACAAATATTAGAACAATTGGAGGAGGAAAAACGAGAATGCACAGGACTTTTTGCACCTTAATCCTGGAATGTGGTCTAAGTTACTAAATTGATTAACGTATAAAAAGATTATTTTGTATGTTCTCTTACCCTACTAAATATCAGTACCAAACATTTGATATAAAAGAAGAAAAAAAATATTAATACCTGCCTTTAGGACTTTTTCCCCACTGCCGATTTGTGAAGTTGACAAAAGCGCACTTAGACATGCATGGAGATAAAATGTCTCAAAAACTTCTTTTTGATAGTAATTACCAAAATTTTGTGGCATCGACCAAACAAATATATAATGTTAATTTCACTTCTAACTGTTGCTTTTAGAAGCCAATATTATATTAATATGAAAAAAAATAAAATAATTCAAATTATGTCTCAATGCATTATTGGCTTAGTGTACTTCACCAATCCAGAAGATAAAAATTTCATTAACCCAGCTACTGCTAATTAGACAATTTAAAAAAAATTTAGCATACAAACGTGAGGTTGGTGGTCAATTTTTAACTTTTAATGATTTTGAGTAATAAAAGAAAAAGAAAAAAGAAGAAAACGAATGGAATTCTTTTTAGATTAGATTATTTTGGATAATAGGTAAAGAGAAAAAGAATCTTTTATATTAGGTATATTTATAATTATAAAATAAAATAAAGGATATTTTTGTCTAAAATAAATTTTAAATCAGTTTTCCTAAAAAGTTAAAATTTTTAGCTTTTTCTTATAGAAAGTTTTTTTACTTTTCACAAAATTGATTTATCAAAAATTAGCATTTACTAAACGCAGCTTTTTATAGCTTTTTACTCATTGAAAAACAATACCAAACACACCGTTAGAAAATTATTAATTAATGGACATAAAATATTATTTTCTGCTAATAACCGATCTAAAAATCTAATAATAACATTAGATACTAGTTCTCTTTTAAAATATAATACATGATTCTATTGGTTAAATCTATTAAACTTAATTTTTGCATATCACTTAAGAATGGCAGTGGATCGAGAATTTTAGGTCCTCGATTTGATTTGATCCGATCCTAATAGATGGATTTGGTTAGTGTTTAAATGGGTTTTGAATGGATCGGATATTGATTTTACTACTTGTGTCGGGTTTTAGTTTATGCCTCTGGGTATCCGCTACTTAACCCATTTATTAAATTAATTACTACTTAATTAAAAAAATGATATTTATACTCCTATATTATATGTAAAATTTAATTTAATTTAATTATATTACAGTATAATTTATATTTATAAATTATGTAATGCACACTTTATTAAGTAAAATCTACCACTAATATTAAATATATCAATAATTTAACTAAAATTTATATATTAATTGAGTTTTAGATTGGGTTATGGTAATATCATGTAATAAGTAAACGAGTTTGAATGGGTACTAGTTGTATGAGAATTGGGTTCGGGTACTCGTATATTTATTTGGGTTCGAGTATGTTGATTTTTGCGGATACCGTATCCATTACCATCCCTAACAAGATTCTCAATATTAAAATAAAGTGTTGATCTATAAATCTGCAATAACATATTAAAATGACTTTTTGATACACGAATTAAATTTGGATGACTTTTATGTTACAAATTAAAAATAAATGACTTTATTGTTGCAAGAGTTATAATTGAGTGACTAGTAATGCAAATTACCCGTTATCTTTTAATTACGAATTAGAGTTAATTTTAAGTTGCCAAGTTATCAATGATTTCAAAATTTCTTATAAACTAATAAATATAAACTGTTAACAGCCAAAGGCAAGTAAAGGGGGCTGAAAGAGTTGAGTTCCTAAATTCTAAAAATTACACATGTGATATATATTGTAATCTTTAAAATTAAAATTATACTTTCAATTTGGTCCTTTCAAATTTTATGCATATAAATATTGTAACAACAACCCCTGTACGGTATCCATAGCCATCCACATTGACGACAAACAATCCATATATATATATATATATATATATTCGCTTATAAGAGATGTCATTACACATTTGTCTAATCAAAGCTATACAAATACATATTACAAAATTTATTTTCATTCCACTTTACATCATCATCTAAGAGTCATATTACATCGTAATATTTACATGATAATTGAAAAAAATTATTATATATACAATCATTTTCATCCAACAGATACATTTTAAAAAATACATTGACTTCTAACAATTGGCCTTGACTCATACTAATGATTCCTATGCCACAATCCTATTACATAGATCTATACGGATTAATACCCGTGCTAAGTCTTAAAATTTAGTAGAAAATTACTTAGTTTGAATGACCATTCACAGTAGTCATCACCAATCACACATGTTTGAACGACCATTCATAGTAGTCATCCACCAATCACACATGTTTACAAATATCATAAATTCATATAAATAATAATAACATAATTAAAGAAAAACACAAAGTGCAAACATGCTTCAAGGTACTATTCATATACTATAAATTCACATTTAATAGTTAAATATTGATATTAAATGCTTATAAATACAAATTAATCATGTTGTCATGTTGTATCTCTTATTCATTACTATTTAATTTACTTTCCATGTTAAGCCCGCACATTTATGTGGGTGTGGGTAACGTGAACTATAGATATTCAAAGATATCAATTATAGATACCCAAAGGTATTGAATTGTGCTATAGTTACCAGTAGGTAACAACTATAGATACTTGAAGGTATCGAACTGTAGAAACACTATAGTCTTGAAGAATAGATATCAATGGTGTTAAATTGTAGCAATTACAACTGTAACCCCATAGGCATACTTATCATCTACCACCAAGATAATAAAGCAGGTAACTATACTATTCCTTTTAATCACTTGCTATTTTCATAATTAATATATTGGCAAGTTATATAATATTCATTTGAAATCATAAAATCTATATTTAAGTTTATACATACAAGTCAAAACTTGCCACCATTAGACTTTTATATAAATCACATGTATTCATATGATTTATCTCATACACACTTTGTTCAATTATATTTTCCTATGAATATTCACATAATTCCAATAGATAATTTCTTGTACCTCATTTAGGTATCAACAATGTCATATTATACTTGATTACATTCCTAAAGTTGACATTTAAACTTGTATGTTCATATTATACACATATAAGCAATAAATATCCAAATAAATTATCTATACACATGTAAATTTCCTTTAGCATTCATTATGCTCAATCTTAGATTTTAATGTTTAATTAATCAAGTCACATATAATAAGTCATATTTCATTTATTTCTCGGTGTTTGTAAAGTTTCATGAATGTTTGAAAAGATTTGGATGTAGTTCGAGAATAAAGTGTGCAAAAAAAACATGAATTCCATCCAGTAGCTAACCACACGGTGGGAAAGAAACTCTTTCCTATTGTGTGGGTGCAAAGAATGGAAAAAATCAGTCCAGTAGTTACCCATACAGTAGGGAAAAATTCCTCCCCGTTGTATGGGTCCAAACTATAGGTTTTCGCGGGACAACGATCTAAGGTCAACTTGTGCTGGATTTTTCACTATGTAAATGAACTTTTATGGGAAAGTGGTCTTCTAACCAAATATTCTATGAATTAAATTTCTAATGACATTAAAATCATGCAAATTAGTCGAGTATTATAGGAGATATATCCAAAACAATGCAAGTTGTTCCAAACCAGGGACAACAGCCAGTACTCAACTTCAAATCAAAATTAAAAAATCTTAAAGGTAGAATAGAGTTTTAATTTCTTATCAAAATTTTATATCTATGCCTCTAGTTTAATCTCCAATTGGAATCATCCAATTTGGAGCTCTATACGCCGAAATATGATCAAATTACCAACACTTGTTCAAGTGAACCCTAGACATAATTATACCAAACTCAACTCTCATTGCATACACACTTTTTGTCATGTAAAATCATACCAAACCAACATTCCTACAGCCATTTCTTGTCCCATTCAATATATGTACGCACTCAAACATGCCATACAACTGCAATTCAACTAAATGAAGCCCCATACCTTATAATTGGCCAAAAATTCATCTTCTTGCTTCACATCCTCTCTTTTCCTTTATCTTTGCTTGATTCTCCAACTAATTACACCATAAGCACACCTATGAGTTCCATTTTCAAACATCAATCTCAACCCTAAAAAAATCACCAAAAAACAGATGAAGAGAAAGATCACATGTATTTGAATTTACCTTCATTATGCTTAAAACTTGCTTGGTCCTTTTACATGCAAATCGAAGTGATTTAATAGGGTAAAGAAGAGATGAAATGAAAAGAAATTGGCTATAATTGAAGCCAATCCAGCCGTGCCTCCCTCTCTCCACTTATGCTAATCCCATATAATAATCTAGAATAATGCACTTGTTAGGCTACTATTGGCTCAAGTGTCGACTTGTGATAAACTTGCCTTTAACTCACCAATGCCTTTTAATTCATCAATTTCATTTAATTATACTCCCATATGCACAACAATTTATATCTCATATGTATTTATGCTCATGCAAGCTAAAGTAACCAAATTACCAAATTGCCCCTTGTTTTTTAACTTAATTACTATTACTCCCCTTACCATATACTTAAATGCACTTAACTTTTTATGTTCACTTTCTGGTGCACACTAGACATGCTATAATGCTAACAGGGTACATGTCGGAATTTTACGATAAATAGAGATGTATTAAAAGTTTAGAACTCTAAAAATTAAAATTAAAATTTTACCTCTAATATTTAATAAAAAGTGCAATATTAGCTTTTGATCATATCAAGGAAAAACCGCACTATTGACTGGGTAGAATTTTTGAGAAAATGTCCACGACCTAATAGTCCAGTAACAAAGCACGGCCTGAAATATATAGAAGACAAGTCAGAAAGTGTTTGAAAGGAAATAAGGTGGAAGAGTAAAAAGTATCAAGAGAGAGTACATACCTGAATTACTTGGTTATTTATAAGGTTAAGTAATAGAATTTGAATATATTTATGATTCTAAATATAGATAAAGTTTCATGGAAAGTCGAATTACCTTTTAGTGATTGGATAAAAATAAAATCGGATAAGAATGAAGTTACCTTATCTTACTAGAGTTTGAGTTATTGAGGGATCACGATACCATAATTCGAGCTGTTGTGCTAAAATACGGAATATGTAGTTTAGCTCGTTTGCTCGAATTCGAGCTATATAATTTAACCCGATTGCCCAGACTATTTATATGATCTGGTTATCAACTTTTAATATTTTAATTAATGCAATGTTATTTTTTATATTTTAAAATTATGAGAAATTTACATTTTTTTTGCCATGATATTGCACGTATTTGTTTGTTTGAGTCTAAATATCGGGCAATATTCTCCTAATTTTTAAATGAAAAATAAAATTGTAGCTTCTATTAAATATTAATTTTGGATTATTTTGTGGTGCCAAATACAGTTACAGTTACAGGCGTAAACTCTCAATTTTTATGCACTTGAAATTGCCTATAAAACAAAATGGTTTCTTTTTATTCCAAATGATAAAAACAGCCGCTTGTTGTCTGAGTTCTGTAACTGCTGGTACAGTGCCGTCGAAAGGCGAAGGCAAGAGTAACTGGGCGGAGCTTCAACGCTCTGAAAACGTTGTGTATTACAAAACCTATAAGTTTATGACATAATGAAGGTAATCAATTTCTATCTTTAATCATAATAGAATCTCATATTTTTCCTATACATTTTTTTTCTTTTGTTCTTTGTTTGAAAATTTTGAGCTGAGTCGATTGTCCAATTATTGCTGTTATTTATTAATTCATAACTGCATGTTAGAGAAAAGAAGATAGATATAATTATCGATTTTTAACCTTTTTCTTCGCTCTCTATAGGAGTTTTATGGTTTCAGTCATGTCCGCGGTTATGGATCTACAAAGAAAATATTCAATTGGATCTGAACGAAAGCTTATCGTAGTTGCTGTCAAGAACAATGGAATTTTTCATTTAGAAAAATGGCAATCTGTGTTGTTCTGATCATGCAAATTCCATTTGTGCGCCTGCTTTATATATGATATCCTAATTAAAGTTGTTTTGTTTGTTGAATTCAAATCATCAGTAGCAAGATAAAATATCATTTGCTGACTTGGAAAAAAATGCAGTTTTGTGGAATTATTGCGTTTGCATTGATCTTTATAGTTCAATTTCAGTAATTTTCTTGCTGTATGATCCTAATTTATATTATAGTCAAAGAGTTTCTTGGTTTGCCACCTATGTCGAAATCTTAGTTACTTCTGCTTTTACTTGCACTGTAACTATCAGCTAAATCAAGCAATCTTATGGGATTGGGGCATGAAATACTTGTCAAAAAGCTTCGCATAATTAGCAAATACACTTTGTTATTTGTATGCCAGCGTGTTGTTCTGAGCCAAATTGGCTCCTTGTGCACATTCTCTGCTAAAACTATACATGTTATTGACTACTTCTCAGTTCCTTAATGAGTTTCTGCTGTCCCATAACCCTCATATATATTATGGTGATGCTTTCCATAGTATTGACTGCCCATTGGACATGGAAACCCATTGGAATTTTTTGAAGTGATAGTCCCTGGTTAAGTGAGAATTATTGATGTTAGGTGAATCTGATGTATTTTTGTGTTTTGTAGTTGAAAGCTATATTTATTGCAGGCCTTTGCTGGGTTGAGATAAGCTAACCTCTTAGTTTAGACATTCTCGGTTACTTATTGTTCTGCTACATATACTTTGAGCATTTGTCATTCTCTATCATTTATAGTTCTATTTCTAATATGAACTAATATACAGCACAAAAGTGCTCTTTACTGATTTTCATTGTATTCATACTTGGCCAGTCTAAGCACCATTTTAGCATTTTAATACTGTCATATCAAACAAGTGAAATTTTCCACCTAAATGCTTCTGCTTCTTGAAATCATATTCTTGTATTGTTAATGTTTTTTGGTTTCACATCCTGCTTTAATCAGGGACCTTTGAGCAAATTGGTGAGGTGATCTTTTTCTAGGCTGACCAATTTAATTGGTTTGATTTAGTTCCAATTAAATCCTTGTTCTTATAATGCAGTTAGTTGGGTTCTTTATGGCATAACTTAATTGTTACTCTTTTATTAATTCCTTTTTAACCTTTATTATGTGGCATTGTTTCTGTACATTCATCTTTTCCATAAGTTCATTGATTATTTGCAGTTTCTTTTGAGTTGTGACATGTGTTGTCAAAATAGAGTAAATTGTGTTCAATTTAATCAGTTTGATTCAGTCAAAATCCTGTCAAACATTATCTAATATTGACTGGCGAGAGAGAGAGAGAGAATCTAAATATCAAAACGGACTGAACCAAACTGTTTTAATTGTTTTAACAGCCTTACTGGTCCAATTTTTAAAAATTGATCTTGATTGATGATCGCTTACTGTTTTTCAGGATGTTCAGATAGGGGAGAGAAGGTTGTATCATTGTAGGGTTTACCAGCATCATACGCTTTTTACTTGCTTCCCAAACACTTCCGTACCAATTTAATCTTTTCTAGCTTTACAACTCTATTCCTGGAACAGGAGTTGCAAATAGATAAAAAGATGGTATACTCGTATTTCATTCTATCAAGGATTCTTCACTATCTTGAGTCATTGGGGTTTGTTTTATCTAGCTGTTCCTTTTATCATTGTGCTAGGATATTTGTGATGTTTCCTATTTTTTTGGCACTTTTTTTCTTCAATTGTGTTTTTGTGTTCACACAGATGTTTGCATCCGTGTGCAGCCTTCTCAAACACGGAACTATGACTCAAATTGCAGTCTACTTTGCTGCGTGTCACATGGAAGTTAAACCTCATATGCTGGCCAAAAACTTCTCCACTTGGTTCATTCGCTTATTTGTTGGAAGGTAAGATCTTCTTTGCAAATCATTTTCAATAAAAATTGCTTATTTCTTAATCTTGATTGATGAATATGCTAATCTAGCAGATAATTCTGGCACTACAAATATAGAACTTAAAAGATCTGTTGAGCTTTTTATTTTCTTCTTCTTCTTCTTCCTTATATATATATATTTTTTTCTCTTTTTTGTTGGCTCTGGGTTGTATTTTTTGGGTTTTTGACCTTCATCATCTTCTCGGTATAGTGGTACTGAATGTGGTGGTAGAAGAAGGGTAAAGTGAAACTTAAAATTTTAGTATGACATCATTAGCGCTGGGCGAGGCGCAATTTTGTTTTTTCTTTTTCAAGACATATACATCAATAAATCATTGAATATTTGTAAGCAGAGTAATTTGACAATTCCGTTTTCCTTTTAAAGCTTCTCCACTCTCAGAAACACCTGTGCTGCATTTTTTCAAGCAAAGTGATATATTTTAATTCATTATATGTTTAGTCTAATCCTGAATCTGTTAGAAGTTGCTTGCGGACCGACTTTGATTTTAGAATCTCATGGATCGTTCATGAGTAGGCCATTTTCCAATTCATCCGTTTCACCAGCAGATGAAGTAAGCTCGTCAGCCCTTTTAGCCTGGTGCTTCCAGTCAGTTCGAGACAAGGTGTACAACATCATAGACACACAGCTTAGCTGTGCTGCCAGTAGCCCAAGCCACAATCCCCGAAAACCTAATTTAAGTTTGAAGGTTAGGAAAACTGCAACTGGCAATCCAACTAGGTAAAAGGCATACAAATTAATGCGAGCTCCATCTTTGGGACGTGCAGTGCCTGTTAAGACTCCACAGGCAGCTGTTTGAGGCGAGTTGCCAACCTCACATAATCCCAGAAGTGGAAGTCCAGTTGAGATCAGGTCAAGAATCTGTTGCTCATCTGTATACAACTTTCCCCAAACTGAACTAAAGGCCGTTGTGAGAACAGCGGCTGTGAGTCCACATGTAAATCCCAGGATGACACCAATCGTGGCTGTCCATTGTGCACGAGCTGGTTGCCCAGCACCCAATGCATGGCCTACCCGTGTGGTTAAGCTGCAGCTTAAGGAGAATGGAAATGAATAGATTAAACCTGCTGTCTGGATCAGTATGCCTGTAGCTGCAACACTAGCTTTAGGATTGGGAAGCAAGCCACAAAGAAATAGCATTATCTCATACCACCACCACTCCAAGCACACAGAGATTACACTAGGTAATGCTAGTGATAGCAATGGCTTCCAGCCTTGCAACATTGATAGAGCTGTAATGCCACGCCAAGGTTTCAGAGTCGATCTGGAGGCAACCACATATATTAGCAAGCCTAAGTTCATATTTATTGTATTACAAGCGATGGCTAATGCTACGCCTTTCACTCCGAGATTCAAATATATTGCAAAAAAGTAGTTGATTGGGATGTGGAGGATGACTGCAGCTCCAGCGCATATTGTTAGAGGAGTAGTTAAGCCTTGTGTTCTGAGAAAGGATCTCATTGGGTGAAGAACAGCTTGAGCTATCAATTCAGGAATGCAGAAGACCATGTAAACTTTGGCTACGTTAGTGATATCTGGATCTTGACCTAAGAGTAGAAAAATGGGTTCGACATTGAGCCATAACAAGCTAATGGGAACAGAAACAAGTAAAAGAAGACAGAGAGTTTTAAGGTAGGTTTGGCTGATAACAGACCATCTCTTGGCTCCAAAGGCTTGGCCACAAATGGGATCCATTGCCACAGCCAGGCCTTTCATTACAGAAAGTCCTGTGATATTTGCAAAACCAAGTGCCAGTGAGCCTCCTGCTAATTCTATTTTACCCATACGGCTCAAGAACATCATTGATATAACAGACCTCGAGAATATGAGTACGGTCGTCAAGACTATGGGGCATGCAAGCTTTCCAAGTGCAACCACCTCTTCTCCTATCTGCATGGAATGCATTGCTCTCGTTAATAAACTATTATGTAATAGATTGGCATAATTGAAAAGAAACCCATTCCACTTTGAAATTAAAAAGAAAAAAAACAATAATAATAAAAGAAAAAGAAAAAAAAAACTGAAAATGATAAGTTGTTTGCAGGTGAAATAGCTTTAACTTTGCAGTTAAGTTACAAACACGTATTAACTTTTCTCAAATAAAATACTACAATTGAAATTGTAAGTCGACATTTCAGTCTTATAATGATGCTGATATTACTTAATTATCATTGAGGGAAGATTCTCCTACAACAATTATTATTATTATTATTATTTTTGATAGAAGGGGAATAAGGAATGATGCTCGAATATAATCTCATGGTAAATCGAGATCAGTTTTACTGTCAAAATATCTGACCACAATTGAAAAGCCTTTCATTTCCTTAATTACATTGATGTGTTTATTTTTGGTCTGCTTACTCTACAGAAGAATACCGTTTAAAAAGTGGTGATAACTTGAGGAGTTTTAGAGTATTGAAAGGAAAATTCATCATAGGTCTTAAATAATTGTAGTTTAATAAGGAGGTTCATAGAACAGTTAAGATTTCTATATAGAGAATAGCAATTCCATGCTATTGGCGTCGTTTTCACTGGCAGTCATCAGCATTACTTTTAACAATAGCATAAAGGTACTTCTGATGAAAGCAATAAAATCCGCTTTTAAGGTTAGAGATGTTTTTAGCCAAAACATTTGAAAAGCATTTTATGTCTCCTTTTAACTAAAAATATCCGCAAAAGATTGGTCAAAAAAGAATACAAAATGATAGCAGATACGAACTCTAATGTCGGGAAACACACAAATTTTGAGATAACGTTAACTTCCTAAGACCAAGAAAGAGAGAGAACATATAATTCTTGAGCCTTTTTTTACTGATTATTTGTTATATTTCAGAAACAATTAAGCAACTATGCTTTGCTATAACTTAGATACATCCCATAAGGTCTTGCATAATGGGATTTGTAGACTCCAAAGCAAATCTCTATCTAACTATTTGAAACTGAACATTAACCAAAACACAGTTGACAGACTAGATGAAAGTAAATGATAAATGCCTCTTTTGAATTTTTGAAAACTCGTATAAATTACCATTTGTGGATCACAATATATTGATGTGGACAGAAATTTGACTCTCATGTATAATAAAAGCGGATTAAAAATTATTAAGTGAAAAAAATTTAAAACCCAACAAATATAATTACAAAGCATTGAACTATATTGTTTTAATTTATTTTTTCACTTAATAACTCTTAATCATGCTCTCATTATACTATACGTCGAGTGTCAATTTTTTGTCCATATCAATACATTGTGATTTGTAAGCGGTAATTTATAAGGATTTTCAAAAGTTCAAATAGTGAATTAAACATATACAAGTTGAATTATAAATTTTAAATTTTTTTTATAAAGTTTATGGGATTTTTATACATTAAGCCACTAAAGAATAATAAGTTAGCAGAAAGTTGGCAAATTTACCCTTATTATTAATGAAGTGAGATAGCATAAAGTTAATGCAAAATTAATGATGGCATAAGAAGAGAGAATATAAAAGAGGGTATTATATCATATAGGGAATCGTAGAAATTTTTTATAAGATTAAAATGATTTAATAATCATCTTAATATGTGTGTGAGGCTTAAAAAAGAATGAGGTCTAACTTTTTAAGATGGAGGAAGCAAGTATGAAACTTTGAAATGAGAAGAGACAACACAAAATCTTGAAACTTGTATCAAAAAAAGGTTTGTGATTATAGTACTGATTATGCAGTTAAGGATTTATGAAAAAAAATCATCAAATTAAATGAAGAAGAAATATTTCAAAAGAGGATTATAAATTTAAGACATAAAAATTTAACAAATCAAGTAATAGAAATATCAGGCTTTAAAAAGAAAATATGAGGTGATACGAGGAAAGAGACATTAGGCAAGGTTGTTTCTGTGCCACTTTCACTGAGATTCATTGCATTTCAAATACTCCATTCCTCTTTTTCCCTTAAAAGTCCAAACACAACCATATGCCTTCTCTCAATTATCATGGGAACTGAATTTTTTAGCAGAGATGAGAGTCCATTAATTAATTAATTCTTTTTATTTATTTATTTATTTGTTTTGAAGAGTCAATATGCATGAACCGTTGCATAAAAAATAAAAAAATATTAATATTTTTTATCCAAAAGTTCGCACAAATTGCATAGAGCATGTCCAACGTACTGAAGCAACACTCTTCTATTAATCAGTTGATGTCCTATAATAATACATGTTCATTACTTGTATGCATCATTACAATAAAAAACAAGGGTATGATTTAAAAAATCAAAATGTGCGACAGAAATTAATATAATTTTCTTTTAGGAAAGAACAAATTGGGATTTTTTTAATTGAGATAGTCAGTTGTAAAATACTGCTGAGTTAGTAGTACTGATAATTACCCTATACCTGGACCGCCACCACCCACCAGAATATGCGGTTAACCAATTTGTAGGGGCATCTCTGAAAGTAACAGAGCATCTCTTTTCCTCTGCTTCTTCCATGGATTGAATTCAATTCAACATTTTATTTATTAACTTTTAAATTCCATTGCCCATAAATGAACATCAAAACTTTGGTCAAAAATCTTTAATTTCAGCTCATAAATATTCAACCAATTAATTAAGATTCGCATTAGTGATTAGACACTAAGTAATATACAAGAAAGAAACAAAGTTGACCCAATCAAGAATCATAACATTAGTTACTAGTAAAACTACCATTTTCAAGAATGACAACAACACTGAGAACGTGAGAAGATTACCTCGTTTAATGGAGGCCGGCCTACGTTGGCATTGGCCGGAAACCGCTGGATAATTCCACTTAAGAATCTGGGTTTGCCAGCTCTTGGTGTCATTGTGTGGTGTTCTTCATAATCTTCATCCTTGGAAATTAAAATTTCACCACTTATAATTCCTTGAGATTGAGAAGTAGCAGCAGTTCCAGGGCACATATCCTCCTTATTTTCTTCTTACTATAGAGACAGAAAAACAAACCTAAATGACAACAAAAATGGAGCAGCACCAGAGATGGCTTTTCTTCTTCTAACTTATAACCATTAAACAAACTCCTGCAATGCCAACAAAAAACATACACGCATATCAAAATATATATTACTTATTATAAGATATTTAGATACAAAACAAATATAATATTAATTAATATATAGATTAAACCAATCTTGGTATTTATACAGTGGCTGTGGCTGTGATTGATTGCTGCTTTGGCTATGGCACTGGAAGAGAGGAAGAAATTAAGAATGTGAATACGAAAATGGTGCATTGGATTGGAATATGGGAAACAATTTTTGAGACTAAAAACTAAAGCATAGACCTACACTTGCCTAGCTCATGAATTTATATATATATATAGTCTACTAAAGCATTTGTTTAAGGAATGTGAGCAAATGATAATTAAGTCTATATTAATTGTTGTTGTTGTTATTATTATTATTGCTTTATCCAGGAATAATATATATATGTGTGTCTCCTCTTTCATGTAAAAGCTGTTAGATAATTAATTATAATAATATGTAGCAGTAACTTATTGGTTTGTTCCTTAAATTTGGACATGTCGTATCTTATATAGGGATAAATAATATTTGCTGACCCCAAAACAAATTAATATAAAGAAAAGAGGAATAATCACTATTTGGTCCACTATATGATGCCGTGAATTATAGGTGACAAATATTAAATTAAAGGATTAATTTCACTAATTGCTGTAAATCAACTAAAAATCTCAGACTATTAATCCTTGCCCAAATCCCAGTTTTTGAGAATTGGTTTTGTTTTATTTTTTAGGGGCAGATTAGTACCCTTAATCACTTTTAGTGGAAAGGTAAACTTTATATTTATATATCTCACACACACACACACACACAACATACACTGAATATGAATACTTTTGGCATTAGTGTGGCTTTACAGGTGAGATAGGCTAAGCTGTTACAAATTGCAAACTTGAAAATGGACCACCGAATTTTTATTTTAGGTTATGCCATTTCAATAACAGCCTCTTTATTCTTATTAGATTTCTAAAATAAGCAATCCAAATGCACCAGTGTCCTCTTTTATTGCTTTTTAAGTTTATTAACTAATGCAAGTACCATAAAAAATAAACTTTAAGTACAATTAACGACGCAACGGATGAGCTAAGCATCATTAAGAAATGAAGTTTAAAATTATAACAAACTATAGAGTTTTCTTAGAATTAATTAATTACTTCAATTATCATGCTTGAAGAGGTTAAATAAAGGGGTAACTAATTAATATTAATTATTCCAAAGTTAAACTTTATACAAAGAGAAGAAAAAGTTGGAACTAAGTCACCTTTGGAATGTTTATTACTGCCAATTATGTTCAGAATTATTAATATAATATAAGTTAAAAAGGATTAGTGCTGGGTGCTTAAAGACGTACAGTCCCAAATATTGTTTGGTAGGGCACCCTTTTTTTTTTTAATTTTTGAAAAGAAACAGTTCATGTTCCAACACACATGAGGATGCAAATCATTTCCTAGTACTTCCCTTCTATATGCATTTTGTCCCTAAGATAATTTTATTGAAGAGTTATTAATTATTAGGTGTAAACTGAGTGTGTGTGTATATATATATGTGCTCTCTTTTCTAATAATTTAATTGAAGGTTGGAGTTAAAAAAATTTTGTTTGGGTTTAAATGGAAAAAATAATTAGAGGAACTTTTGTGAGAAGAAAGTTCAGTTTGATTTAGTATATTTCTATTTTAATGGAATATTTCAGTGGGAAATGATCTTAATATACTAGAATGTTTTGAATTCGACTCCTCCTTTTCCTCCTTTTCTTGTGTCAAAAGATTAAGAAGACAAATAAAAGAATATATAACAAAACCAACTTTGTCTATTTCCCCAAAATTAACTTTAAAAATAAAATTACAATTCAATTTTTAATTTATATGATAATTTCACTCCATTTTATTGCGATACACATAGATAAGTTTTCATCTTTTCATGAAATTTTTATCTACAATAACTTTTAAACACAACATTTGTGAATGAAGTAAAAATAAAGGAAAAATTAAAAAAAAAATAATGCTATTTCAAATTGTTGGCTAAGGTGTGGTTGAAATCGTTTTATGTCGAAAGCTTGGGTGAAAGATTTTGAGTTATAGTCGAATGTCATGGATACTTTTGTAATGCTGAATATGATATAAAAATAATGACAATTGATTTTGTAAAAAGTGGTAGAGCTCTTGATATGAATAGGGATGATCACGGGGCAGGAATTTTCCGGCTCCAGCAGGAACCCGCCCCGTTCGGAACGAAAAATCTCCGAAATTTCCCCCCACATGGACGGGGAGGGGGAAAAAAATCCCCATCCTAGAATCGGGGGCAAGGAATGGGTTATCTACCCTGCAGGGATCCCCGTCCCGCAAAATATATATTTTTATTTTAAAATATAATATTTTATAAATAATTAAAATATAACTTAATTTTATAATTATTAAGTTTTAAATTATTATTTATTTTAAATTTTTTATTTATTAAATATTATATTTTAATTTTAATTATTTATAAAATATTATATTTTAAAATAAAAAAAAAACAAATCGGAGGACGGGAATCCCCATCGGAGAAAATTTTCCCACCCCCTACCCCCCTCCCCCCCAATATTGGTGGCGGGGGCGGAGGAGTGAGTGGGGGAGAATTCATCGACCCCTTCCCACCCTGTAATCACTCCTAGATATGAACAAGTACATATGCCATCGGACAAATTGAATGTAAATTAGAAGTCACATCCTCGATTAGAGATTTGAAAGGTTTTGAATTCAATTTTTCTTAGTGATATTATCAGTAATAATTAGATATTATACCTTTCTAATTAAAAAAAATACATTCTAATTGGTTCAGTATTTGAATTTTAGAAAAATGTAGGTTATCATCTAAAGTTGGAGTAAAATTAAATTGGTATATCAATTAGTCATAACAATGTAATGGTATTAACGATAGGATGAATAATTTTTAATGATAGTTAGGTTAAAGATTGGTCAATTTTATTTATGGTTATTGAACTTATATCTAATCGTTCAAAAATAACTGACTTATTTTTTATGATTTAAATGTCATTAAATTTATTATTTTTTTATAGAAAAATTATCTTGACTGATTGACGTGTAAAAGATTGAGTTCTCAAATATACTACAATCACAAACGTTGGTGGACGGTTATATATGGGGGATGAATGAGCTATTTCCTCCTCAATTAAGTTCAAATCAAAAGTAATTAAAAGAGAATTAAGTGTAACATCAATCACATTCGAATTCCACACTTTGCTGTAATTGATGAGCATGCATGTGAATCGCTTTACCTTCCTCAACCCGAGGCCGTTGCTTTATATTCCGCAAGTCAACACTTGTGTTTAATCAAATCCATTATCCTTTCACTTCAAATATTGTTTGAAATCCCAATTCTAGTCTATTCTATTCTTTTATATGTAATCAATAATTCATTTTTATAATTTTATTTTACATTCTATTTTAATTCGTGTATTATCTTCAAATGGCAAGTATCAAAAAAAAAAAAAGAATAAGCTCTAATGATATATGAAATAAGATATTTAAATTTAAATCAATTTAAAATAAATAGAATTTGATAATTTTTTCAATCAATTAGATAATTCGCTCTCAAAAAATATATTTATATAATTTTTCCCAAAAAATGTATTTATATAACTTTTTTTAAAATAACTTATGATGTGAAAGTTCTATATATATATATATATATATATATATATATATATATATATATATATATATATATATATATATATATATATATATATATATATATATATATATATTTTACTCTTACTACTAGCCATTCTCAAACAATTTATTTAATTTTTATTTTAATTTTTCATATTTTTTCTTTATCGAGTCGTTTCCAAGATATCAGTAGGCTGCTGGGTCTACCAGATAACATCCATGCTGTCCTCCTTATTCTATATCACACTTAAATAGCTTTCTACTTCCCTTTTTCACAAAATCACCCACCAAAATCCAACTTCCATGTAAATATTAATTAAACCAACAAATCTCTCTCTTTATATATATATTTCATTAAAGAAAAAATCGAAATTTTTTGTTAAATATTATTTTTTTTCAAAAAAAAATCTTTAGAAGTATTACTATTTATTTTAGGGTTAATTACAAATTTGGATTTAAACTATAAAGTGTTTTTTAATGTCAGAATCATCGTTTGAAATCTCGCAAAGTCAATTCTAAACTTAAATTCCTCTTTCAATTGAATAACTCCGTCAAATAATCCTTTAAAATCTAACGGAATTTGCTAACTCAGCTAAATAAGTAAGTTCTACATGCCAATTAGGCTGCTACATCACTTTCTTCTTTTTCTTCCCCATTTCTTTCCTGTGCTGATTAGAGCACTCTCCTCTCTCTCTCTCTCTCTTTCCAAATCAACACTTCAAGACATAAAAAACCGAGCTATAAACACAAAGTGTTGCTCTACTTTTAATCAATTATGTTTCAACTCACTCAATTCTTTTCTTCTTCTTTGTTTCTTCCTTCTTCTAACAAATAGTCAATTTATAAGTTTAAAATCTAATTTACAATTCATAAAAATCAAGAACATAGATAGATGGGAAAAACCTCTCCCAAACCGAATACAAAAACAAACCAATTCACTATTTTCTTTGATTAATTTCCCACCAAAAAGCTACATTCCCTATTTCACCACTCAATGCAACCTCATGTCTCAAAATAGGCTCTATTGAAGTATTTAGAGTAAGAAAATGCAAAAGAACCAAATTCAAAAGAGAAATAATTAAACTAATTACTTGTTTCTTTTGTTTCAATTGAGCAAAAATTCTTGTTCTCGAATCTATCTCTTGATATTCTACTATTTCTAGCCTTCAATTTCTAACCCTAATCTTCCCTCAACACAGCTTGAAGAATTCTCGTGGCAGTTTTCTTTGTAGCAACCGAAGCAAAGAGGAGAGAAAGAGATGAGTTCATTAATTTTCTCTCTCCTCTTTGAGTTTTGATTGCATGAATTCCCATTATGTGTCTTCCTCCATTGAGTTTTAAAGAGAGAGGAGCATTTTGATTTGGAGAGAGAGAGAGAAGAGTGCTCTGATCAACACAGGAAAGAAATGGGGAAGAAGAAGAAAGTGATGTGGGAGCTTAATTGGCATGTGGGGCCTATTTATTTAGCTGAGTCAACAAGTTTCGTTAGTTTTTAATGGATTATTTGATAGAATCCCTCAATTGAAAGGGAAATGTAAGTTTGGGACTGACATTACAAGGTTTTAAACGATGGGTCTGATATTGAAAAATATCCTATAGTTTAAGCTTAAATTTGTAATTAGCCATTTATTTTATTAAGCCTTTCAACTTTTTTTTAGAGAAAACCAAGATCTTTATAATTGAAAATATCAAAGATTAGGGAGATATGAAGAACTTAAACACGATTCCTAACATGCTTTTAAACTAAATAGCACAAAATAGAATCGAATGCGGAAATAAATCAAGCTAACCTCCAACCATTGTTAAGTTTGTTGAAACTAGAATTTTTCTTCAACCTCTTAGAACTTAAAGCAACAAAATATTAACCAATTCACTCACAATTTTGATGGTGTATTTTTTCCCTCGTGAATGCTTGGTTTAGACCCCTTTAATATCCATTATGAACCTCATGTAACAACCTTCCATCAAGATCGTTACTACAATGGTGGAATGTTGCCATAAGTAGTGAAAATGGAGATCATGGATGGTGGAGGAAAAAACTGCAAGTAGAGATCATGGATTGTGGAGGAAAAAACTGCCAAAAACTGAATTAAAAAACTCCCTACAATAATGGGATCAACAACAGCTAACATTCTCCCACTTGATCCCAACAAGTATTATCCAACCAAATCCATGAAAACTTTATGCTTACAGTAAAGAAACAAAATGCATGAATCATGGCGATATGTCCTCTATGAACGAGTGGTATCTTCCATGTATTACAATACAGTTTATCCCCTTAATGTCAGTCTATATGTTGCAACATAATTTAATGAATAAACCATATGTTTATTCTAGGTCCAAAATAAATATTACTCTTAGAAATCAATAAATGTGCACACCAAATTTGAGAATAATATTACAAATGAATAAGAGTTTCATAAAACAAAATCGTTCATATAACGAAAAATCACATGATGGGACCAAATCCCATCCTAGCTACATGATCCTTATAACTCATCGGTGGCATGCCTTTAGTTAAAGGATCAGCAATCATCAATTCAGTGCTAATGTGTTCTATGACCACTTTGTTCTCCTTAACACGTTCTCTTATGGCTAAATACTTAATGTCGATATGTTTACTTCTACTACCACTTTTATTGTTTTTAGCCATAAAAACTGCAGCTGAATTGTCACAAAACATCCTCAAAGGTCTAGAAATTGAATCCACAACTCTAAGCCCAGATATGAAACTCTTCAACCATACACCATGCGATGTAGCCTCAAAACAAGAAACGAACTCAGCTTCCATAGTGGAAGTAGCAGTCAAAATCTGTTTTGCACTCCTCCAAGACACGGCTCCGCTAGCAAACATGAAAACATAACCAGATGTTGATTTTCGAGAATCAACACAGCCAGCGAAGTCCGAATCCGAATAACCAACTACCTCCAAATTGTCAGTCCGTCTATACATAAGCATGTAACCTTTTGTACCTTGAAGGTACCTCATCACCTTCTTTGCAGCTCTCCAGTGGTCCATTCCTGGATTACTCTGATATCTTCCCAACATTCCCACAGCAAAGGCAATGTCAGGTCTAGTGCAAACCTGAGCATACATCAAGCTTTCGACAACAGAAGCATATGGAATGTTTTTCATTTGTTCCCTTTCTAGATTGTTCTTCGGGCATTGGTTCAAATTGAACCTGTCATTCTTTATAATAGGTGCTACACTTGGTGAACAATCTTTCATCCTAAATCTTTCTAAGACTTTATTGATATAGGTTTCTTGAGATAGTCCTAAAATGCCTCAAGGTCTATCTCTATGGGTCTTGATGCCAATGACATAAGATGCCTCACCCATATCTTTCATGTCAAAACTCTTAGAGAGAAATTGTTTCACCTCATGCAACAACCCTTTATTGTTGGTTGCAAGTAAAATATCATCCACATATAGGACAAGAAAACAAATTTTGCTTCCACTAACTTTATGGTATATACATTGATCTATGACGTTCTCTTCAAAACCAAATGAAGAGATGACATCATGGAATTTTAAATACCATTCCTGAGATGCTTGTTTCAATCCATATATAGATTTCTTAAGCTTGCACACCAAATGCTCACCATCACTAGAGGAGAATCCTTCTGGCTGTTTCATATAAACCTCCTCCTCTAGATCCCCATTGAGGAATGCTGTTTTCACATCCATTTGATGCAATTCCATGTCAAAATGGGCAACCAATGCCAAAATAATGCGAAGAGAATCTTTTTTAGATACAGGAGAAAAGGTCTCTGTGTAATCAATTCCCTCCTTTTGAGTGAATCCTTTGGCAACGAGTCTAGCTTTATATCTCTCAATGTTGCCCAATGAGTCCTTCTTTGTTTTAAAGACCCATTTACAACCAATGGCCTTTGCAACATTGGGCAACTCAACCAAATCCCAGATTTTGTTAGATGCCATAGAATTCATCTCCTCCTTCATAACATTGTACCACAATTTAGATTCATTACAACTCATGGCTTGTGAAAATGTTTCAGGATCATTCTCAGCTCCAACATTATAGTTAGCTTCTTGCAGATACACAATGTAATCACCAGGAATTGCTGATCTCTTCATTCTGGTAGATCTCCTTAATGTTGTGTCAACATTCTCCTGAGAAGCATGTTGTTCAACTAGTTGCTCAACAATTTCTGATAATTGTTGAACATTTGGATCTACTAGATCAATGTCAGCAGGTTGTGGAGCTTCAATGATTGGTTGTTCAATAGCCGGTTGAACTGAAGGGGCGTTGTGAATAACAACCAATCTAACACTTGAGGTGGAAGGTTAAGTATCTGAATGATTTTTCTCAGAAACAAAGTTTCGAGATTGATCGCTCCCACTGATCAAGTCATTCTCAAGAAACTTAGCGTTTCTTGATTCCACAATACTAGTCGTATGAGATGGACAATAAAACCTGTACCCTTTAGACCTTTCGGCATATCCAACGAAATACCCACTAATAGTCCTTGGATCCAACTTCTTTTCTTGTGGATTATACACTCTTACTTCAGATGGGCATCCCTAAATGCGCACATGTCGCAAACTCGGTTTCCAACCTTTGAATAACTCAAAAGGCGTCTTTGAGACAGCCTTGGTTGGAACTCGGTTTAATATATACGCTACCTTCTTGAGAGCTTCAGTCCATAAGAACTCAGGAAGTTTGGTTTTACTATGCATGCTCCTGACCATGTCCATCAAAGTTTGGTTTCTTCTTCCTGCTACACCATTCTGGTCCGGAGAACCAGGCATGGTGTATTGGGCCACTATCCCATGTTCTTGAAGAAACCTTGCAAATGGACCAGGTGATTTTCCATCTTCAGTGTATCTACCATAGTATTTCCCACCTCTATCTGATCTCACAATCTTAATTTGCTTACCGCATTGTTTCTCTACTTCGGTTTTAAACACTTTAAACGCATCTAATGCTTCATGTTTATTCTGAAGTAAGTAGAGATACATGAAACGTGAGTAATCATCTATGAAAGAGATGAAGTATTTCTGACCATATAAGTCCATATTCGGATTACAAATATCTGTATGTATGATTTCCAATATTTCTGAACTCCTCGTGGCACCTTTCTTTGTCTTGTTTGTCTGCTTTCCCTTTATGCAGTCCAAACAAGTATCATAATCAGTAAAATCCAAAGCACTGAGTACTCCATCATTTACTAATCGCTTAATTCTCTGTATGGAGATATGTCCCAATCTTCGATGCCATAACATAGAGGAATCCTCATTCATAACACACCATTTTCTACCAGCATTATCTTGAACATTCATTGCATTATGAAAGGAATTGTCTTGTAAATTAATTCGAAAAAGACCATCAGACAAAATGCCATTCCCAACAAGATCAGATTTATAAAATAAACTGAAGTTTAAATCTGAAAAATTACAGGAATAACCCAACGGCAATAGTCTTGAAATTCAAATCAAATTCCTAGAGAAACTAGGAACATAAATTTAAAACAAAGCCACTATTAAGAACTAATCTACATGTCCCAATAGCTTCCACATGCGAACGCATCTTATTTCCTAAATAGATGCACTGCTCACTTCGTACTGGCTTCCTGTGGTTTTGAAAACCCTACAAGGAATTTGAAATATGGATTGTAGATCCAGAATCAATCCACCACATGTTATAACTCACATCTACCATATTAGATTCATAACAGACATAAGAGATTGAAATATCACTCTCAAGAATAGTTCCCAGGAAAGGCTGGAGGGGTCACAAATCGGTCCCACTTAAAATCCTGTCTCCTTAGACAGAACTTTTCCGATAGCAATATTTAAGTATCCAACACTTGTGAATCACAATCTGTTTCACATTTAAAGTCCTTTCCTTTATGTGATCCTAAAACTCTTAATATATATTTTAATCAATTATCAATGCTGTGGCTAATTTCTAATCAATTAAAATATATATGGATCACTAGACTTTTTTTTTATGCATAATATCTACCAAAAATTACATGCATCAAATATAATATACACACAATTTTATTAATAATGCACAAACATTATTATTTTTATGCGTAAACTTACAAAATACATGTCAAATAATATATATTATTTGATAGGTAAATGCCAAATAATTGCAGAAAAAAGACATACTTTTCATGGATTCACACCAACAAGTCTTTGCTTTAAATTGCTTTAAATAGAGATGGAAAAGCCTTCTTGCTGCAATGAATTCACTAAATGGAGCATCAATATTCAATGTATTGGTGATGAGAGTAACATTACTCTTCGCCATTCTAGTAGCAAATGTCCCGGACCCACTCCAATATCCAAGCTTATTTTAATTCCACCACTTTCTAAAGCTAACACATCATCAATAGCAAAATCATTCTTGCTTTTAGCCTTAACATACTTCTGATTCTTATTGGGATTAGACAAATAAAAGCAACCAATACAATCTCTACTTAATTTCTTTTTTATTCAAGCATTCGACATTCTTACACCCAAGGCCACTCCAAGTTAATATCTTATCACTAACAGGTTTCCATAAATTAAAATAGAAAATGTACTTGCACAGGGCCAAAATAGACAGCAGCGTGAGTACCAAAAACTCAACCAAACAGACACCTAAATTCGTCAAAAACTCAAAGAAAGCAAACCACCATTTTTCATGAAAACCAAATCATAAAATCAACAAGGCAGAGGCATGTTATTGCTCTGATACCAAATGAAGAACTTAAACACGATTCCTAACATGCTTTTAAACTAAATAGCACAAAATAGAATCGAATGCGGAAATAAATCAAGCTAACCTCCAGCCATTGTTGAGTTTGTTGAAACTAGAATTTTTCTTCAACCTCTTAGAACTCAAAGCAACAAAATACTAACCAATTCACTCACAATTTTGATGGTGTATTTTTTCCCTCGTGAATGCTTGGTTTAGACCCCTTTAATATCCATTATGAACCTCATGTAACAACCTTCCATCAAGATCGTTACTACAATGGTGGAATGTTGCCATAAGTAGTGAAAATGGAGATCATGGATGGTGGAGGAAAAAACTGCAAGTAGAGATCATGGATTGTGGAGGAAAAAACTGCCAAAAACTGAATTAAAAAACTCCCTACAATAACGGGATCAACAATAGCTAACAAGATAGTCATTCCAAACACTGATTGGATCATACAACAAAAATGTTCCAATTAACTTGTGAGTTTTAGAGTTATTAGACCTCTTAATTTAAAACAATTCAATATTTAGTCTACGAGAAAAGAAAAACTTACAGTCCGACACAACTATACCAAAATCTGAAAAGTTATCTAAACTATTACAAGCAGCAAAATAAAGAACCTGGACATCTGTATAAATAATTCCATTTGTATGGAGGTGAGCTTCAATCCATGCACTACAAAAAAATTGCATATTAGCGACGGCATTTTCCGTCGCTAAATACCATTTTTCGTCGCTAATTAAAATTAGCGACGCCGCGACGAACAGTTGCTAATATATTAGCGACGGATTTCAAATTTAGTCGCTAATTTAGCGACGAAATATTTTGTCGCAAATTTTTAATTTTTCGTCGCTAATTTATATTCCTATTTAGTCGTCGAATTATAATAATAATATTAACGACTTATTTTTCGTCGCTAATTGCGTCGTTAAATACAAATTTAGTGTAAAATTTAGCGACGAATTATTTTTAGTCGCTAAAAATATTTGTAATTTCAAGGAATTAGCTACGCCAAATTCCGTCACTAACAATGCAACAGAATTTATTTTTAATATTTTATTTTTTATTATTATTATTTGCAATATATTTTTTTGTTATTATTATTATTATTATTGTAATCTCCAAAATTTAATTTATATAAATAACAATCCACCAATATTATTACATTAAAAAATATAATATTAAAAAAATATATTAAATTTTGTAGTATAATATGATTACAAAAATAATAAAAAAGAAACTAATTCATGTGTTGATGGAGCTTATTACATTAAAAAATATAATATCACAAAAATACATTAAATTCTGTTGCACCACCGAGCAGGTGGAGTTAGCCAATGAATGGCCATACACCAACAAGTTCAGTAGCCTTTCTATTCTTGCTACCTTTTCCACTCTTTACCTCATGAAGCCCTGAATTGCAGACAAAGATGAAGAAAACCACAACAAATGCAGTTAATGTTAAAAAACAGTCCATAGTTAAAGATTCACACATATAAAATTGAAATTCTATTCTATTTATAGACTTTAATTTTTGACATCAAATCCATAGTTAAAGATGCATACTGAGTATTCTGGATTTAGGTACAATACATTATTTAAAAAATTTCTCCTACAATTTTTCTAACCAATAAGGACTTCTGGAAACAATATCCAATCACATAATCTCCTTATGGCCATATATACCACATAATGCATTGGTCATTACTTTATAATCATAAACTATTAAATTTAGTTTATATAAGGGTGACTAAGGAAATTTATTCATCTTAATACACAACTTACATCTGCTGTCAGGAGGTCAAGTTCCCAAGGGCTGTGGAGGCACTGGACCTGTGAGATTTCCAAGCTGTAGAGGCACTTAATGGATACATTCTGACCCAAATTCCTGCATCATAATTGAGTGATTTAATTAAGGAATTTTTTTTCTAAATAAATAGTAATGACTTACAAGTCCATTTGCTCCTTAAGCTCAAAAAGTTCACTGGGTACATTAGCTCAGTACATGAAAGCATACATGGACATGATCTAGAAGCAACAAAATAGTTTTAAATGTCTTTTAATTATGCATAAACATCCTGGCTCAATGCATCTATTTATTTGTAACATCATCATAATTGGCATATGGATAATCAAAAGCCAATTTAATTCTCTAATTAAATAAGCAAAAACAAAACTAAAGATTTAAAGGATGACTAATGAACAGATAAACAAAAACGAACAATTTAGTTTATTTTAATTTATTTTGTTTTATGTGTGGTTTCAATAGTTCTTTTAGAAGTCTCAATAATCCTACCAACACAATTTAGTTTATTTTATTTAATCTCATTATTTAATATTCATTTTATTATTATTATTATTATTATTATTATTATTATTATTATTATTATTATTTCTCTCATATAACTTAAATTGTGTTAATTTGTGATTTAATTAAAAATAATAATTTTATTTACTCTTAATATTATTTTAAATCATTTATTTATTAATATTTATCGAGTCAGTCCGATTATTATTCGGGTAACTTCAAGTTGGGGTGTTACACAAACATTAGAGAGAGAAGAACAAATAGCCCTTAATTGCAACTTCTGTCCAAAGCAAATCGGATAGGGTTAGAAAGCAACAAATAACACTATCTTCACCGTTCAAAATTAACGTCTTGTTTGCACGTACTCACCAAAAATTAGGCCGATCTAACGGCAAATGATTTTTCGATCGTCTTCACATACAAAATTGGTCATTATATAAAAAATTTAGAAAACAGCCTCTTTTTTGCAACAAAAACTAAACTTACAGATCTTAAAAACTAATATTCACCGTCTAAAATTAACAACAAGGAGTTTCAAACGTACTCACCAAAAATCAGGCCAATCTAACGGTAAATGATTTTTCGATCGTTTTCGTATACAAAACTGGTCATTACGTAAAAAAATCCAGAAAACAGCCTCTTTTTTGCAACAAAAATTGAACTTATTGACCTTAAAAACTAATCTTTACCATTCGAAATTAACAATAAGAAGTTTCGAACGTACTCACCAAAAATTAGGCCGATCTAACTGCAAATGATTTTTCGATCGTCTTCACATACAAAACTGGTCATTATATAAAAAATCCAGAAAATAGTCTATTTTTTGCAACAAAAACTGAACTTACAGACCTTAAAAACTAATCTTCACGGTTCAAAATTAACAAAAAGGAGTTTCAAACGTACTCACCAAAAATCTGGCCAATCTAACGGCAAATGATTTTTCGATCGTTTTCGTATACAAAACTGGTCATTACGTAAAAAATTCAGAAAACAGCATCTTTCTTGCAACAAAAATTGAACTTATAGACGTTAAAAACTAATCTTTACCGTTCAAAATTAACAACAATGAGTTTTGAATGTACTCACCAAAAATTAGGCCGATCTAACGGCAAATGATTTTTCGATCATCCTTCCCTCACATACAAAATTGGTTATTATATAAAAAATCCAGAAAACAGCTTCTTTTTTTCAACAAAAACTGAACTTACAGATCTTAGAAACTAATCTTCACCGTCAAAATTTAACAACAAGGAGTTTCAAACGTACTCACCAAAATTCAGGCCAATCTAACGGCAAATGATTTTTCGATCGTCTTCGTATACAAAACTGGTCATTACGTAAAAAATCCAAAAATAGACTCTTTATTGCAACAAAAATTGAACTTACAGACCTTAAAGACTTATATTTACCTTTCAAAATTAACAAGAAGAAGTTTCAACATATTCACAAAAAATAAGGCCGATCTAACGGCAAATAATTTTTCGATCGTCTTCACATACAAAACTGGTCATTATGTAAAAAATTCAGAAAATAGCCTATTTTTTACAACAAAAACTGAACTTACAGACCTTAAAAACTAATCTTTACCGTTCAAAATAGCCTATACATTTATCTTTTTATCATCACCTTTTCTATTTATCTTAACTTAATATTTTAATATTAATATGGCCATGTTTAGAATTTCAAAGCCATTTCTCCATTTTCAAATCAGTAAGTTTTCTCAGTCTTCCATAACACTCAATTAGGTAACCGCGGTAGTGAAGTTAAATGGTAAGGATGAGTTTAGATGGAGCTTTGAACATTTAGAAAAATAATAGAAATAAAATTGAAAAATGTGTGTGTGTGTGTGTGTATATATTTATATTAGAAAATTTATTCATTTAGAAAAATAATAGAAATTAAATTGAAGAAATTAAATTAGAAAATTTATTCATTTTGACTTCTATGAGTTTAAGTCTTGGATTGAACACTATTGTATTATTCAACTAAATAATAAATTAACCTTAAAATCGTGACATTATGCATCCAAATGCCCTCAAGTTTTTCAACTGGACCTCGACCAAGGCTAGGCCACGATTAACTTTTTCTGCTGTACCTAGCTATTCTTTCTTTTGTTCTTTATTTTCGTTTAGTTTTTTTTTCACTATTATTATTGTTGCATATATTTAATTTATGTTAATTTATAATTTATTATAAAGAGTATTTTAATTTAAAACCATTTTTCTCACTATTATTATTATTATTATTGAATATATTTTAATTTATTTTAATTTAAAGAGTATTTTAATTATTTAAACATTTTGGATTTTAAATAATTTAATATTTGATTTAAATTTTATAAATTAAATATAAATTACAAATTTTTTTTATTATTATTTTAAATGAAATAATAAATTTTATATTACTTTTTTATAAATATTTATTTTTATTAATCTTGAACACGCAAATATATAATAATCTTAATAATTAGTTTATTAATATTATTATAAAAATTGCAAATTTTTTAAATAAATAAATTTAGATTTTGATATAATTTTTAAAAAATTATTATCATATAATAAAATAATTTCTAATTTTCAGTTATAAAATAAATTTCTAATTTCTAAAAAAAATTATTTTTTTATTTATTTGCGACGGATTAGCGACTAAATTTTCCCTCCTAAATTAGCGACAAATTTTTGTCGCTAAACCGTCGCAAAAAAGGCGCTACATTTTCCCTCCTAAATTAGCGACTAAAATTTTCGTCGCTAACTTTTCTGGAACTAATTTTATGAATAAAAAATTATAAAATTTAGCGACGGAATTATTTGTCGCTAAATCCGTCGCAACACATGGCGCGTACACTTCCCTCCAATAATTAGCGACTGTTTTATACCGTCGCTAATTCGTCGCAAAAATAGAAAATATCCTTTCTACGACGGAATTATATAATAGTCGCTAATCCGTCGCAAAATTTGCGACGCAAATGATTCCGTCGCTAATTGACAGTTTTTTTTTGTGGTGATGAGAAAACTGAACAAAGAGCAACAACACTTTCTGCAACACGAGGAGAAAATACCCCTGGGCAATGACCTGAAATAGATTTGAAGAATTGACCATCATCATCCTTGAAAATAGCTCCCAATCCACTTTTTTCATGATCAGAGAAAACCGCGACATCAATGTCGTATTATATTAAGTTTTTATATATTTATTTCAAAAGATATATATGAAATGAATAAAAAAAATGATTATATCTATATATGCTAAATTATATTTTTATAAGTACAAATAAGACATTGTTTTTTTTAATTATATTTAGTAAAAAAAAAGGCATTGTTTTCTTATACAATTCATAGCTTTCTGTAAGAAATTAAATGTGAAATTTTTTAATAATATCATAAATTAAATATGATTATATGTTGCTATATTGTTTGAAATAGGAAAATTTGATATATAGTGTAGATAACATATACAAAAATTGATGAAACCATATAAAATGTATAATTCAAAAAAAAAAAACAAAAAGAATCAATATATTTGAACTCTATTATATTACGCATTTGCTGGTTTCCTTTTGTCACTAGTGCGTGTGCGTGTGTGTATATATATGTAGAATCTTAGGTGATGTCTGGTAAGATTCTTTCTCACACATGAAGAGGATTTCTTTCAGTTACTTTTGTTCTATACTACATAGGAGACCATGTGAGCATGTCTTTTTAGAACCCTTTTCTTCTTACTTGTTTACTTCTATCTGTTGAAAAAAGAAAAATCAAATTTGAGTTTAATTTAATTATTAGTTTCAATTTCAAAAATTTTTTTGTGAGCTAAGAATATCAATCAATGATGTATATGTTATCACATTTTTCACGTACAAGATCATATACATGAGAAAAATTTAGAATGTAAAATCTGCAAAATCAAATACGTACAAATAATTTAACATTGCAAAATTGGTGGTTTTGATACCATATGAAATAAAATAAATTTAAAGTTAATTCAACCATAAAAAAATAGGTTATGAAATGAAAATTTATGCAAATTTTTATAAGTGGTAGCATCTAATGAACATATGTGGAATATTTTAGCAAAATCTACACTTGTAAAACGTTAGCCCTAAATTTCTTTGTTTTTGTTGCGTTCTCTCTCTCAGTATATACAACTTTGAACTCAAGTGTCATTTTAATGAAATTGTATAAAATACATGGCTCTTAATTATTCTTAAGACTAGTTCACCCCCACATTATAAATTCTTCCATTTTTTTTTCTAATTTCCAATGAATAGATTAGCACATTCATTAGCTAGCTAAGCCTTTTTTCTGTGCTATATGTATAATTTGCAACCAAAAAAAAAATTAAAAATATTTACAGCCAAATTATGAGTTCCACTGGAATACAAAGTTTATACCTAAATTAAAAATGGATTTCTTACCCCAAAAGATCTATTAATTTAATAGTAAGTGACGAAAGGGCATTGGTCCACTGTGATATCAAATATATTGCCTTTTGCCAAAATAAAATTAGCAAATCAAGAATAAAAAGAAAAGCAAAAAAAAATATTTAAAATATATAATTAATAATGTGAATTTTTTAACTATAGTTCAAGTTTTGACATGCTAAAAAGAAAAAACAATCTGATGAATTAAGTTTATTCCCTCTTAATTAGAGATTTTAAATTTAGAATACTCAATATATAAATATTTAAAAAGAAACATTTAATCTCTTTTTAAGATAAGACTGATTATAATTTTAGTTTAAATCGAAATTGAACCAAAATTAAACCAATTAAAATCAAAACCGGACTATAATCAACGGTTTATGGCTCTAAATTGGAACCAAAATTTTGAATAGACTGTTCACGATTATACATTTTAAAAATCAAATTAGAACCAAACTATTGATTTCAGCTCCAAACCATCGAATAATATATATATATATATATATATATATATATATATATATATATATATATATATATATATATATATATATATATATATATATATATATATATATATATATATATATATATATATATATATATATATATATATATATATATATAGACACACGAATTTATGATCTCATGTGGAACATGAAATCATGAAAAAAGATTTAAATTTCGTAAATCAAATAATACGAGGCATAAAATTGTTTTAGAGTATGTAAATACTCATTGATTGCTTAAACTCATTTTTCAAGTCAAACAAAAATATAAAAAAGATTGATTTCAAGCTGGAATTGAAGTTCAACTCGTATCAAAACTGTTTTAAATTGGAATTTTCAAAACTGTCTCCATCCGATTTCTTTTTCGGTTACACCATTCTTAAAACTGAAATTGGCAATTTTAAAATCGTGGTCACCCTCTATTTTATGTGCTGACTAAATATGAATTAAAATAAATAGAGTCTAATGAATTTCAAATATCGAATAAATTATACTTCCAAAAAAAAAAAAAGAGTCAAAGTGATCAATTCGCTTAGAATTTAGTTCATAATTCGTTTCCTTAGTCACTTTCCAACTTGGTTCTTGCATTCACCACAGGCTTCGAATCCATTCATGTTAATAAAGCTTAGCTGTGCTAAGTACGATTTATTGTTATGATTTTTCATTTTAGGCGATCTTGTTGACTTCGTACAGCAAAATTGAAAAAAAAAAAAAAGAACATTTCTTCCTTTACCCTTTCCTCTGTCTCCCTCCTTGAGCCCTGCATGTTCAAATTTAAGCATTATTATGCTAATCGCATAAATTTTGGTGGGTGAAGAATTCTTTTTTCTGATATATATTTTATCATATTCTGCTCTAAGCTTGAAGTACTAAAAACCCTTTTTAGACTTTTAATTAAATTAAAATAATCTTAAGGTCGAATCAAGTGATTGGACTTTGTACTTTGTTTATGATATATCAAGATCACAAACCAGTTATGTAGTTAATTAATCACTAACTTTTGTCCTTTACACATTGGATTGGTTGCTTTCTTATGACACCATTAAGTGTAAATAGCAACCAAGATAGCAAAAATGGTACTTATGCATTACGATGCCAATTAATGGTCAAGTCCATTATGAATTATAAGGCAAATAATGGGTTTATGGGAGATCAATAAAATAAAAGGTTTGTCCAAGTTTTATTTTCTTCTTATTGGTGAGTCGCTTCAATTATATGAGTTTTGCGAAAAAGCACAATGATGGCTGGCCATGCTTATGTTCCTTTTCCCCCACACTACCCTATCTTAGTTTAGTTAAGTTGGATTAGGCAGTTCTCCACATTTATTAAAAGTTGATTGTTATCACTAAGTGCTTAAGTATCCCCCGACACACAAGCACAGGCACGCATATGCTGGTAATATAAATTAAGTAGTTTTTATAATGGCTTAAATATTTTTTATTTTAACGCAGCTGATTTCTTTAAAATTTCAACCACATCATTACCATTTTGATTAAAAGTACGCACAATAAAGCTATCGTCATTACTTAAATTTGGGTGCATATAATGTATCGAAGGACAAAAACCAATTGAATTTCGGTTCATTTGATGCTCATGATATATCATAATATATTATCCATGAAGATTAGTGTTATTTCATCATTCAATAGCGTTTCATTGCAATACGGATATATATTTTTAAGGCTAACTCAAGCTAATTCGAACAAGCATAATTTAATTAATTCAAAGTATAGATGGCAACTGATTAGGTCAGATGGGTTTGGATCGGGTCATGATATTATTTTTGAATTAAAAATAAAAAAAATCATACATATATAAATTATAAAAATATTTGTTTTTATATTCACATTACATAAAAAGTAATAAAATCAAAAATAACATAAACATATCATAAAAAGAGTTATAAATAGATTAACATTTCATAAATGAATTATAAATAAATCAAATCATAGCGTCACATAACGGGTTTTTTTTATCTTTTTAAAATTTTAGTTAAAAATAAAAAAATCATGCATATATAACCTATAAAAATATTTGTATTATATTCACATTATATGAAAAAAAAAAGTGATGAATTCACAAATAACATGAAATGTGCCATAAATGGGTTATATACAGATCGAATCATACGAATCACATAATGACTTTTTTATCTTTAAAATTTTTCATTAAAAATAAAAAATTATGCGTATATAACCTATAAAAATATTTTTTTTATATCCACATTTTATAAAAAAAAAATTACAAATTCACAAATAACATAAATATGTTGCAAAAGAATCATAAATAGATCGGAATAAATGGGACACACAACTGATTGAGTTTGATCATTTTATGGATTAAACATATCAGATTGAGTTTGAATCACATATTTATGAACTGATCAAAATTTGCCACCTCTAACTTTAGTGTGGCTAGAGTCAACTAGTACAATTAGGGTTAGGACTTAGGACTTAGGCCTTGTACATCTTGCAATCTAATTGTACAATCGAGCCGAGCCCGAAACAAAAATTGAATAAATAAATAAAAATGTGTTGATAGTATATGTAACGTATGAGTAGCTAATTAATTAATAGATGCACACAAGTATATATGCTAAGAGGATTATGGCCACCGGAAATAAACTCACAAAGAGGAAAAGGAATTCTAGTTAAGTGTCCCCTTCAAATAATTCTAAAAAGAATGATCAAAAGTTATATTTGACAAATTATTGGTATCATTCAAACTGCTTAAAATTTACTACAAATTTACTCAAGACACCTAACTTTTCTATTTGTTATAAGATATGCATAATATTTAATTATAAATATAAATATCAATAAAAAAAATTGAATTTAAAAATTTCAGCACTTTCAGTGGAGTGTTGCCACTAAATTAACTATTGGTTGGTAATTGATGACGTTAAACTTGAGCTACGACAAGTATACTAATCAAAAAATAAAGTTGATACAATATCAATACATCGTTGCGCGTTTCACACGGAAATCAAATTATTTAACTTATAACTATTCTATTATTACTTAGATTATTTGTGAGGCCGTGGTATGAGAATTCATCATTAACTAAATTAATTTCTAAAATTAATTAATGCAATTAAGGAAAAAAAAAGAATAAAACAATTCAAATAAGTAATATGATGGGCAAGGCTTTTCCAAGGACAACTATCCTTTCTAGATGATTACGGGTACCAATTGGAAAACTCACTAGTAATTAAAGCCAATGTATCTATTCTAGAAATTGATATTCTGGTTGTCTCCTAACTCTATTCTAGACAATGAAAAATTAATCCGCATAAATGTGAGTTCATATATAGAATTTTCCTATTTAGAAACAATTTCAATCCCTAATTCTAACTAAATTAAGCAATCATTGCGACGCTAAAAAAATATAAAAAATAATCATTAATCCACCTAAACAATTATAAATAATCATTTAAACTATAACAAAAAGAAATTCTACTCACTAAACATTGAATTTAAGCTAACAAGTGTAGAGAGAAAACATGTTATAACTCTAGAGAAAAAGAACTCTAACATGAAAATTCAGCTCCTCATCAAATTGTTCCTCTCTTCATATTCATAAAATTAATAATAACGAGTAAACAAATAAAAGAATTGTTAAAAATCACTAAATTAGAAACTAACATACTCTCTGGGGTTTTTCTAGGGCTTGAAACTGATTTCTCAGTGAAGATAGTAGTTTCTCAAGTGAAAAATATTTGTTCAACAAAAATTGAGTGCACGTGGCATCACAGCTCGGCACGTTTCGTGGCCGTAAGTCACTCTACTTTTCAAAACTCACTTCATGCCTTAGAAACTGTCTTGCACAGTTGCCTTTCAAGGACAAAGGAGCCTCACGATGACAAGTGTCATTGGACTCACGGCCATGACCCTTACTGCTTCACCTGTTTAGCTCTCCAAGACAGATCGCACGAATGTCCATCTTCTTCCTCACGGGCGTGAGCCATTGGAATTTGGCCAAAATTTTAAAATTTTCAGCTCAAAACCACAATTAACCCTAAAATAATCAAATTTTACTAAAAAAATAATAATGCAACTGCATAAATTTAATACTAAAAAAGACTTAAACTAAAAACACAAAAAAAAAAACCTAACTGACGAACATGACGACAAAAATGTACATAAACACAATGGAATATTGCAATTTATCAAATGCAATTTAGCTTTAAGCACAAGGGATCAAAAGATTTATTAAAAACAGCATCAAAAAGTTCATGCACATGAAAATTGCTATTTCTTCTGTGTTTAGTTATTGCGGTAATTTTTTTGTAACTTTTTATTTCCTTCGATGTAATAATTTTAAAATTTTAAAATTATTAATTATATATTTGCTATGTTATCTTTATAAAAGGAGATAATCAATAAAGTGAAAACATATAATCATAGACTTTAATAAAAGGATATTATAATAAATCGAAATACATATATTTATAAAATTGATGTTAATCAATGTTATTTTATTTTATAGAGGCTAGTCTTGCTCATCATGAACGAGTCTATAAGTTAATCATATGATAGACTTTGCATGGCACCAACCCTACTCCATTTGCATCAGTTTCAAAATTACCAACAAATTTCTTTTGACACAAAAGAAAAAAGGAAATCCCCATAAATACCATTTCACAATGTAATTTTCAATTGATTTATACTCAAGGATATTCCAAAAACATGGATTGGTAGTTGAAACTTTAAACCGAAAAAAAAATGTTCAATTTGGATTGCTAATTAATTCAGAAAGGCAAAAGCTTGAATGAACTAAGGGAGATTAATTTACTGTACGGAAGATACCAATTCGAACCAATCAATGTTTTAGCATATGCAGCTTTCAGTTTTAATCCACTGCATCCCAACTTGTTTAACTTCACTTTCTACCAAAGTATTTTCTTTAATATATATGTGTGTGTGTCTTACGTTTATTATTTTAGATGTAACATATTCAAAAATTAATGTACATTCGTGTCGGGTATGTATGGTCCTAATCTTGGTCGGCTACACTTTTTGATCTTTTTCTTTAAAAGTTCCTAATAAATTAACTAACTTAGTTTCAATGATAACTAGATCCCAATTTTATTGGTGAGTTAAAGTGAGAAATTTTATTGTTTTCATTAATTTATATTATCACATTTGATAATAAAAATCAATGCAATGAGTGAACTCATTGGTTGTCTTTAGGTTTGGTCTATTCTTGCAATTTTCTAATTGGATAATGAAAATTGGATAATGTTCACTTCTTTTCGAGTGGTAAGACTTTCTCTTTGCCAAAAAAAAATATGAAAAGTATATATGAATAAAAAACCAAACTTATTCTCAGGATTTACAATCTTATTTGTCAATTAACTTCTGGGCATAATTATAATGTAAATAAATATGGTTATCACATGGGCAGTCGTATTATCTTTTTGAAAAGTTTTATTTTTTTTTTAAAGGAAATCAAAATTTATTAATCTGAGATATCAGCACAAGCTAAGGTTGCATGTTTATGTTTATGTTTTAACTTTCGTCCAAACAATAATAACCTTCTTTTGGGCCGGCTATTATCCGCATTTAAATATATATATACCTTCATATATTTTGATTTAATTAACCTATACAATAGAGGTTATTTTGGCAACATATTACATCAATTAAATAAATTAAAATATCAGTAGTGAAACCTTAGGCCAATTTTGAATCTAAACTTTAATTATACAAATAAATTTGAAATATTAATCATAATCCTAATTAATTAATATTTTACATTAAAATTATAAAAGACATAAAATAATAAAATCTTCCAACGGAAATAACCTTATCGTGATGAAAATAATACTGAATAAAATTCATCACACAAGAAAGAAGCCATTAGAAACATCCGAAAAATAAATACATATATTGCTATCATTATTAGCACATCAACGAAAATATGGCTATTGGATGGAACCCATCAATCCCGTAAATAACAATTGATGGCATATATATATATATATATATATATATATATATATATATATATATATATATATATATATATATATATATATATATATATATATATATAAGCCAACCAAACCAATTGTAATTAAGCAATGTGTGAAAGAGCAGAATTGCTTTTGTAAATTAATATTCACAAGTATAAATACAACAAAGGAAGCTGAATTATAGTTCTAATAGAATTATACATGGCACTAACTGTGGCATAGAAAAAGAAAGTACAGTTATACAAACCAATTGTATAACCAATTATATATATATATATATATATATATATATATATATATATATATATATATATATATATATATATATATATATATATATATATATATATATATATATATAAGCCAACCAAACCAATTGTAATTAAGCAATGTGTGAAAGAGCAGAATTGTTTTTGTAATTAATGTTCCCAAGTATAAATACAACAAAGGAAGCTGAGTTATAGTTCTAATAGAATTATACATGGCACTAATTGTGGCATAGAAAAAGAAAGTACAGTTATACAAGAGTCCTAAATCATAAGGGAAAGTGGATCCTTATCCTCTATCACTCCCCCTCAAGTTGAAGAGGGAGAGAACGAACTCTCAACTTATCTATGAGCAAATGAAATCGACCCTTAGTTATGGTTTGGTAAAAATATCTACTGTCTGATCAACTGTGAAAATATATCGAACAACCAAAGCTTTTGACCGCACCTTGTCACGAACAAAATAGAAATCAATCTTTAAGTGCTTTCTGTGATTGTGAAAACTAGGATTGGCAGTAAGATAAACTGCACTTAAATTATCACACCAAAGCACAGGAGGTTTGGGTAGCTGAAAACCAATTTCACGAAGAACCATATTCAACCAGCTAACTTCAATGTGGCTAATGCAAGTGCTCGATATTCAGCCTCTGTAGAAGATCAAGATACTATTCTCTATTTTCGAGAAGGCCAGGAAAGTAAATAAGAGCCAAGAAAAACAACATATCCTAAAGTGAATTTTTGATCATCTAGACAACCACTCCAATTTACATCCAAAAAATAATGAAGTTGAGACAAATTAGTTTTGGAAATGAAGAGGCCATAATCTAGAGTTCTCTATAAATACCTCAAAATTCATTTAACTGCACTCCGATGCTTAACAGTTAGGGCATGTATAAATTGAGAGACTCGATTGATAGTAAAGGTAATGTCAGGCCTAGTGAAAGTAAGATATTGAAGGCTACCAAAAATACTTCGG
Organism: Excoecaria agallocha; assembly: GCA_037975025.1. Lineage (NCBI taxonomy): Eukaryota > Viridiplantae > Streptophyta > Magnoliopsida > Malpighiales > Euphorbiaceae > Excoecaria > Excoecaria agallocha. The sequence continues at coordinate 60,473,015 of CM075806.1, read as the reverse complement.
TAATGACTAGGATCCAAATATGGGTCACTGTTAGTAAGGCTTAATTTCTCAGTTGGAATAGCTGGCGAAGAAATAGATTTGCAGTCAACCATGTGTGATTTTTCCAGGACAGCTTTCGTGTACTTGGACTGAGTTAGAAGGAGACTGTTGTCTAACCAAAGAGCCTCAATACCCAAGAAATAGGAACGCCTACCCAAGTTGCAAATAGCAAACTTTTGTTCAAAGAAAGTGACCAATTTGTTGAAAAGAGAAGAGTCATTTCCTGATAACAAAATATCATCAACATAGATAAGATAGTAAATTCATGCTGTGCTCAAAATGTAGTAGTAAAGAGAGCAATCTTTCTTAGACCCAACAAAATCAAAAGATTGCAGTGTTGAAGTCAATTTCTCATGCCATATTCGTGGAGCCTATTTAAGGTCATAAAGAGACTTCTTTAATTTATAGATAAAACGAGGACAAGAAGAATCCTCAAACCCAAGAGGCTGTTGTATATAAACCTCTTCATGAAGATCGCCATGCAAAAATGCATTAGACACATCCTGTTGAAAAACATGCCAATTAAGAGAAATCATCAAAGTGACAATAAGCCAAATGGTAGTGGGCTTGTTTTGCTATTATAGTCCCTATGATCTGCAACAATATGTTCTCAGAGATAGAAGAGAAAATCTAAGATAACACATGATGATCTTGCTATTTCTATTGACTAAACTTTGCACTGTCTCAACTCTATCCATATAAAAGAACGGTCGATAGCCGTTCAGAACAAGTGTTAGTTGTGTTTTTTAGAGTAAAAAGTTTGTGGAGTTGAGTTTGATGGAGAGATTATGGGATAGAATTGAAGAAAAAAAAGGTACTGGCACAGATGCCATAAAAAAAGGTGAAGAGGGGGCTGAAGTTGTAATGCTCTCAGTAGACATGTTGATCTATGGTGGTTAAACCTTTAGTGGCTTTAACACCATGTGTGAAAGAGCAATCTTGCTTAAATTAATATTCACAAGTATAAATACAACAGAGGAAGCAAAGTTATTATTCTAATAGAACTATACATGGCACTAACTGTGGCATAAAAAAGGAAAGTACAGCTATACAGAAGAGTCCTAAATCATAAGGGAAAGTGGACCATTATCCTCTATTAAGCAACAACAATTAAACCATAAACATATCTATCAAGCAAATAATGGCAACATGCTACTTAATATTCATAGTTATATTTCATCCAAAGCATAATTTCAAAAGTGATAGTAGGGTTAGAAAATATAACTAATGAAGGCTAGGGTTTATTTTTCATCAACATTTCTAAAACAAATACACTACATCATGTTATGCTTAATGGCGGCAATAATAATTCATGCCTAATAATAATTCATACCTAACACTATTTGGCAAAAACAAACAAATAGTAATACTATTCGTCCACAATTTTCATGCTATTAGCGATGACATTATTATTATTAATTTTTTTTAATAATAACTTTAATCCATTCTTAATGAATCGACACGGAACCAATCTCTGATACCAATTGAAAAAATAAACTCTAAATATATAATAGTTTATAAATTGATCATATCAAATCATCAAAAATAAAATAAACGTGGAAGCATATATGAATCTATAGCCATGAAGGATGCAGAGATTTTATGGTTTCTAGTTGGCACGAAAATTTAAATTTTTCTCTAAGGCAATAGGATATTAGAGAGAAAAGAATATATTAGGGTTAGGGTTATCTTTGTGCAACCACGACCATAACCCATTTATAGAGTGACTTATTTTCTAATTTGCCTATCATAAATTAGATTAAATCCTTTAGGTTTCTACACTTTTGTAAAATAATCTCCATACTTTTAATAAGATGACTATTAAGTCAGAATTGACTTTAAATTAACCAGATCACTTTTATTTGGACTAAAACTATGATAGCATATAATATACAATATGTATATATTTAATTTATATAGGTCTATAAATTCCAACAAAAGAACCAAAGGTAGAATTTAACTTTGGAAATCCCGTAGATTGTGCAATGTTAGCCAAAGAATGTTTGCCTTTCCAAATCACATCATATTTCTATTCCTACACAAACTCCATAAAATCATTCCAATCTTTTAGCAAGTATCCATAATACCATTAGAGAAAATATCCTTAATCCAATCAAGAAAAGAAATAGCATCAAGAAAAGGGATTAAGACATTAGCACGCTCCCAACATTCTTGAGCAAACGAACATGAATAAAAAAATATACTCAAAGCATTCAAGATCCACATAAAAGATAAGACACAAAGGCTCATTCTCAACATGCCTATTAACAAGACATAATTTAGTAGGAAAAGAGTTAGACAGTATCTTTTAAACTAGATTTTTGACTTCAATCGGGATCACAAGCTACCACACTATACTCCAATTAAAAGACATGAAGTGATGATGATGAGGATTATCTTGACTTAGGAACCGTCTGTAGGCTAATTTAACTAAGTAAATGTCTTTGTTATCTCGGAACCATATCTAATGATAAGAAGATGATCTCAAACTCAATGGAATATTTTTAAGAATCAAACCACACTCTCTTTCATTAAAAAAAGCCAATAACAAGATCAATGTTCCATCTTCGAAGTTCATGACTAAGCAAATTAACAACTTTGAGATTTTTAAATCCATCCATAAGTCCAGATGATATATATGAATTTACCTTATTAGGAAGCCATAGACCCTCCCAAACCAAGATGTCAGCACCACTTCCCACATATTGCTTAATTCCTATACGAAACCTTTGTTGTGTTGACATGATAGAACTCCATACAAAGCTCGAGTCATTGCCCAAAAGGGCATTCAAAAAATTGATGCAGGGGAAATAACAAGCCTTTAGAACTTTGCCCATTAAAGAGTTAGCATCAGATAAAAGATGCCAACCAATTTTACTTATTAAGGTAAGGTTGAATTCATGAATTACATTTCGGAGCACAAAAAATACCAACCATCCAATTAATTATCCTTTGTCCATTCTTCTTATATGCCCACCAAAATGAGTTACACATAATTTCAATCTCCTTGTAAAATTCCAATGGCAACAAGTAAACAATCATAATGTTGTTAAGGATTGTTTTAGCAACACTCTTCAAAAGAATCTCTTTGCCAACACGTGAGAAACCTACCCAATTCCACTTCTGAATGCAGTTCCATTAGGAATGATCATGAGATAGGGAATACATAACCCAAATGGTGCGAAAAATCCCTAAAATTTTCCTCCACAGGTACAAGGATAGGGAAAAATCCCTGACTTTAAATTTAGGGTGGGGATGGGGAATGGATTATCATCCCGGAGGGATTCCCGATGCAAAAAATTATACCATAAATATCCTTGATTTTTTAGTTATTTACATATATGCCATTACATATAAATCAGGCAAAACCCTTACTCTTTCATTTTTCTTCTCAACTCTGCCCATTTTTTCTCTTTGGTTGCCAAGATCAACAAGTTTGTCGCCATTCAATCTCCCCTAAATTTGCCTCCTTCTAATAATCGATTAATCTCTCTCTTCTTAATCTTTTAGGTCTTTTTTCTTTTTATATCGTTTTTTCATGCCATTAGTCTCTTTCCTTCTTTCCAATCTCTGCTGCCCTCTTGCCACCTCTTCGCCTCCGTTAGGCACTGGCAAAAAGAGTGAAGCAAAAAGTCCTTGATCAGGTTCAACTTTTACTTCTCTATTAGTCTTTTTTATTTTTCAATTCATTTTGTTATTGATTAATTTGGATGAATCTTATCATTAAGAGTATCAAAGCTGTTAAATTAATTTCAAATTATAGGACTGTTTGTAATTTTTTAATTTTTTGGTTAATTTTACCGTGATTTTAATTGTAAAGTTATATAAATTTGCTTTAGATCTTGAATTGATTTTTTTTCAAGATAAATTATTATGCCCTTATTATTATTTCCCAAATGTTTGCAATTGGGCAGGGGCACTTTGATTTTTGACTGGTTGATTTCTAGCCCAAGCCTTAATACTTTATTTTATCCTAACTTTGTTACTGCTATTGTTATTTTCAGGTTTTCTGTTTGTTTTTAGACAGGTTGCTATGTTTGGGTAACTCTTGCCGAAAGTCTATGTCTATTCAAACTCTTCTTGTATTTATTATATTTAATTAAAATTATTATTCTTATAGAATTTAAAGTACTTAAATTTCATAAAAATCTCATATGCATTTTGTAAAGAAAAAAATCATATTAAGTATATAAAATTGAAATGAATAAAAAAAAATTATTTTTAAAGAATAAAAATTTTATTTAATTATTTTGCTAGAAATGGTTTGCATCAATTTTGCTTTTCTTTTATTCAATCTTTGTTTTTTTTTAATTACGATTTAAATTTGTAAAAATTTTATTTTATATAACATCTATATAGATTAGGTTTTCTTCTGACTTTTGTTTTTAATCTTATTCTTTATGATATTAATTTATTAATTTATTTTATGTTTTAAAGTCATGTGTTTTCTAACATTACTTTAACTGTCAACGTGTTTTTCTAATCTGTTGGAGCTAAATAATGGAATTTTTTAGAAATTTATTGGTTGAAGTATTATTGGTAGATTTTTCAGAAATGATTAAGAAATTATTGTGCTTAGTAATTTGATTTCATTATACTTGAAAAAGTTGTCTAATGAGCCAATGAACTAATGAGCCTATTAGTTTCTGAGTACTAGACTAAAACTAACATGTAAATTTCAATGTACAAAAGCTCTAAGCAAGTATTATGTATTTCAATGTGCATCTCCTTCTTGATGTCCTAAATAAAAGTTGAATTAATTATTTTCATGTAAATTCTAGGTGCAGTAGTTGTAATATCATGGATGAGTGAGAATAATCTATTGAACAACTAATTAATCAATAACAAAGTAGTGAACAATCTAAGACACAATTTGAATCACAGGCTCTTGTTGAATCGAGTCAAACTAACCCCATAAATGAAAGTGAAGAAATAAATTTTAATTCCAAAAGCCATTTGAAATCAGTTTTTATGGAATCACGTTAAGAGGCAAAAGATTGATGATAAGTGGAAGGCAATATGCAACTATTATGGAAAGAAATTAGGAGGGGATACTAAAAATGAGACTAAGCATTTACATAATTATTTTGGATCATGTCCTTCAAGAAATAGTAGAGATATAATACAAGCAATTTTAAAATCTAAGGTAAATAATAAAAAGGAGGTTTCAATTGGGACATAACAAAAAGACCTTGCAATTATGATTATTGTGCATGAATATCCATTAGCAATGGTTGAACATAAATATTTTAGAAAATTTGTTAAAACTATTCAACCAATGTTTAAAAATATGAGTAGATATACAATGAGGGGGGATATATTGAAAATATATGATTAAGAAAAAGAAAAGACAATAAATGTGAGGCCCTAACATGACTCTAATTTAATTTGCATATTTTTATGATTAAGTTAAGGGGATAAATTATCATGCTATTATGTTTATTGCATGAAAATAAAATAAAAGAATATGGTTTAATAGTAATTGAGGGTGTAATTGAAGTAAAAAGGTGTTAATTTGGGGTTAATTTGTAATTGTGGCATATTAATGGCCAATTGTGAATAAAAGTATTTAATTATAGGTTAATTTGAAGGAATGATTAAATTGATAGGCTAATATTTGAAAGGAATTAAATGGAGAGGTTAAAGTTTGACATGCAAATTTTCAAGGGATTAAAGAGGGGATTTTTATGTTAGTATAAAAGGCATGAGTTAGTGGAAATTTGAGGTGTCTTGTAGTTGAGTGAGATCGGCAATGGAAGAGAGAAAACTAGAAAAAAAATCTTCTTCTTCCTTTTTGATTTCCATTGATTTATCTCAAACAATTTGAGGATGATGTTTGTTGATTAATCAAGAGTACAAGGTATTAAACTTAAGGTAATTAAACTGTTGATTGAACCCTTCATCATCATCTTCTTCTTCTTTCATTTTGACTGAGAAAATGTAAATATGCTGGAAATATATGATGATGATGATGGTATTTGTGAAGGAGAAGAGGAAGGAAGGAAGAGCAAAGGAAAGGGTATTGATAGAGGTTAAAGACATTGGGTTTATCAGCCAAGGTATGGGAATTTAGGCTGTTCATATTGCATGTGAAGTTGATTACTGGAATTGAGTAGGATTTACAGAATTCAAGTTACGTTTTTCTGGAATTTTAAAGATGTGAGGTTGAAGAAGACTGTCCTTGCCGAGTCGTGAATGACTTCACGAGTCGTGAACATTAGTCCAACTCGTGAAGCTCTTCACGAGTCGTGAAGTGTAGTTTTTCTTCTCCACTCGTGAGCTTCTTCACGAGATTTGAGTTTTGGCCTTTTAAGCTTCACTCGTGAACCTCTTCACGAGTCGAACATATTATCACGACTGAATGACCTGTCTGGAATGTTTTGCTCATAAGTTGAGCTATAGAACAGCAAATTGAGTGATTCTTTTTGCATTGAAAAATAGAATTCCATACCTATATTTCATATGAAGAAACTTAAGTTTATATCTGTCTCTAAGTACATATAATTTAGGGTTGAATCCGGACTTATTTTTTAGACTGTTCAATGTAACAGAAATTACAATATTGTGCAGATTGTTGCTACACTTGATAATATGATTTTAAATTGATTGAGACAGATAGTTGCTTATGTGATAGTAAAGTTAATTGAATAAGGCATGTAATATGACTATCAATGAAGAATTTATATGATTACAGATGCATTCAATTGTGTATATGAATAAAGACTATTGGTGAAATATCTAAACCTATACATGTAATTAGTCTTGTGCATGATGGTCATATGCCAAATTGATATATATATACACATGTAAATCCTATGACATGAAAGTGAACATATTGACATGTACCTATGTTATAAAATAGAGACTATAATAGTATGACCTTGGCATGTGTATATGCCCATATGAAAACATGTTGATATGTTGTGTAGCACAAGACTTGAATGATGATAAAGGTATATATATGTGTTGGAAACATGCTCATAAGAATAAATCAACTATATGCGAATGTACCCACAGGTATGTACATTTATGATTATGTATATGAGTATATAAGCATGTAATTGCCCTATGAGATAGAGGATGAATTAGCATGACTATGAGCATGTGAAATGCTTAATGAAAACATGATCAAGTTTATGATATGATGATTATATGTCATGCCTATATGTTATGATGCAAATTATAAAGTCATACAGATTTGAATAAGCCAGATGTATAACTTGGCATGTGAAATGTGCATATATCTGATTATGCACCATAGAATTCATAGTTATATAAGACTATGTATATGCGCACAACATTATACTATGAATACAGTATTAATATATGAATTGAACACGAATATAGTTCTGCCTGCGATAGACTTTTACATGTGGATAGATAGGCACCTATAGAAAAATTGCAGCTGCCATAGTTTGGCCCGATTGGGTCCATAGTATATATGATCCCGTTTGGATCATGATCAGCCCCGTTTGGGTTGATAGGCTACCCCGTTTGGGTATGCTTGACCGGTCTACAGTACAGTTTGGCCCCGTTTGGGTTTATAGATTTGATATCTTCGGATATCCTTCTTTGATACCGATGTGTATCCATAGTTCCCGTTATCCACCGATAAAGCTAAGGCAGGCTAAACGTTATTCATAGTAATGATCAAAATTAAACAGTTAAAGTGATTTGACTAAAGATTGATATTGTGGATTATAATGTTGTTTTACCTCAGGAATTATGTTTTATTTGAATATGTTTACATGGAAAATTGCTGTATATATGAATTATGAATATGAGCATAATTGTTACTCTTCTGGGTACAATAATTAGGAACATGGGAAAATATGTTATGCTTTAAAGTATTTGTTATTAAAGACATGATATGTTGCATATGTTATTTATTATATACATTGTATATGTATGTTTTGATGACCTGTGTGAGTGGTCATCCATCTGTAGATTTTTCCCCACTAAGCTTTATAGCTTAGCATGGGTTATTTTATCCGTGTAGGTTCAAGTAGCAAGACTTTTGTTGAGGGACGTTCTCTGCATCAGGAAGGGCCAACCATCGACTTATAACCTTGATGTAAGATGTTTTGTATTACAATATCATATGTTTTGTATAAAGGCTAATTTTTTTTATGTTATGTATAAAACCTATGTGGAATATTGTAACTCACTAGTAGTAAAGCTAAGACAGAATATGTGTGCATGTGATATACATAAAGTAATATTCATATAGTCTAGTATGCATGTTAATAGGTATGAAATGGAAAACAGGAATAGACTTGTAGCACGAATATAGGCATATGAAACCATATGGCATGATTAATGGCTAAATGATGATTAAGTGAACATGTAGTATTCATGATACATGTATATTGGGGTTTTTGTAATAGAGGGTGCTACAATTTGTGGTATCAGAGCCCTAGGTTTAGCCTTTTCTGGGTAAAAATGAACCTAGGATTCTATAGTATGATATAGTGTTTTGTTGGCCTGATGCAGAAGTCCCTGTTTTTCTTATAGATTGAAGATGAAGAGCTCTAGAGATGCATTTGAGGAATCAGCTGAAAGTAACAGGCCGGTTAGAACTAATCCTTCCAATATTAGACCTTCATCCTCCAATCCAAATGAGGTCCCAACAGCCGTCCCTACAGAAGCATTGTTAAAAATATCACAAGATATGGCTCAAGTTCTTCAAAGAATGACAGCACCTAAAGCTCTAATATCTGAAATTAGAAAGCATGGTGCTGAAGAATTTTTAGGCACTAATCTGAAACAGTCTGAAGAAGTTAAATTTTGGCTGGAAAGGCTAGAGAGAATTTTTGATGAAATCTGCTGTCCAGTGAGTCATAAAGCATCTTGTGCTGTGTCTCTATTACAGGGTGCAGCTTATGATTGGTGGAAGTTGGTATTGGAGCAACCTCAGTTACCAGATCCCCTTACATGGAAATTTTTCACAGCTGAATTCAAGAAGAAGTATGTTACTGAGGAGTATAAGCAAGAGAAGTTAAAGCAATTCCTCCATTTGAGATAGAAAGTTATGTCTGTGGCTGAGTATGAGAAAGAATTCAGTCACCTGTGCAAATATGCTCCTGATGAGATGTTAACTGATGCTTTTAAATGTAGACAGTTTGAAGATGGGTTGAATGATCGTATCCGAGAAAAGTTGATTGGGTCTACATCTTTGCAAGTGGTTAACTTCACTCAACTGGTTACAGCAGCCTTGCGAGTTGAAAAGAATGAAATGGCAAAAAGGGAGAGAGAACAGAGAAGAAGTGGGTCCAAGGGAGGATTTTTTTCAGGAAAGAGAGTTAGAGGAGCACAAGGAAATCAGCCAGCTGAGTCTGGCTATAGTTCTGCAAAAAGGGACAGGAGACAAGAATCTTTTGCAATGTCTAAACAAGGAAAGCAAGCTTCAGGGAATCAGAGTGGGGGGCAACCTCCAGTGTGTCCCCATTGTTCTAGGAAATATTGGGGTAGTTGCAGGAAATTGTCTGGGGCATGTTTCAAATGTGGTGGTACCGATCACTTCATGGCAAGTTGTCCATCGAAGAGGGAACATGATGTGGGATAGCAGGGCAGTAGAGAAACTTTTAATGCACCATCTTCAGGTAGAGGCAGGGGAAGAGGACGTGGGGGATTGAGTTATCAGGGATCCCAGTCCAGGAACATTTCTGAATCAGTTGACAGGCCCACAACTCCAGTTGTTCCTATTTGGGCTTATGCAATGAAAGCTAGAGAGGATCAGAGTGCTCCAGAAGTCATAGCTGGTACATTCTCTCTTTTTGATTCTGATATGCATGCACTTATTGATCCTGGTTCCACTCATTCTTATGTTTGCACTAGGGATATGGGTAGAAATGAGTCTACTGTACATGAACTGGAATATGATATTTATATAACCAACCCTTTAGGTCACAGTGTTATTGTTAATAGAGTGCATAAACAGTGTCCTATTGTAATTCAAGAGAAAGAATTCCTTACTGATCTTATTGAGTTACCATTCCGGGAGTTTGATATTATACTTGGTATGGATTGGCTGTCTAGACATCATGCAGTGATTGATTGTGAAGCTAAAACTGTAACTCTCATTGGTGCTGATGGTGAAGAAATTTTAGTACAGGGCATTCGATCTAAACCCATAGCTAATGGAATAACAGCTATGCAAGCTAAGCGATTTCTGAGAAAAGGGTGTGAAGCTTTCTTAGCACTTGTGCTTGATTCAAGAATAGAGAATGTGAATCTTCAAGGGATTCCAGTGGTGAAAGAGTTTCCTGATGTGTTCCCTGAAGACTTACCTAGTCTTCCACCTGAAAGGGAAGTTGAATTGTCTATAGACATTCTACCTGGTACAGCTCCTATTTCGAAGGCACCATACAGGATGGCTCCTTTGGAATTGAAGGAACTAAAGGCTCAGCTACAGGAGTTGCTTGACAAAGGCTTCATTAGGCCTAGTACATCACCTTGGGGTGCACCAGTTTTATTTGTGAAGAAAAAGGATGGGTCTATGAGGATGTGCATAGACTACAGACAGTTAAATAGGGTAACAGTGAAAAATAAGTATCCTTTACCTAGAATCGAAGATTTATTTGATCAGTTGAAGGGTGCTGGAGTGTTTTCCAAGATTGATTTGAGCTCGGGTTATTATCAACTTCGGGTTAAGGATGTAGATGTTTCCAAAACAACCTTTAGAACCCCATATGGGCATTATGAGTTTTTGGTGATGCCATTTGGGTTAACAAATGCACCGGCTGCATTTATGGATCTTATGAATAGGGTGTTTAGACCCTACCTGGATCAGTTTGTTGTTGTGTTCATAGATGACATTTTGGTGTATTCGAGGAATGAAGCGGAACATGCTGAACATTTGAGAATTATTTTACAGACTCTGAGGGAGAATCAGTTGTATGCTAAGCTGAGCAAATGTGATTTTTGGCTTAAGGAAATTTCTTTCCTTGGTCATGTAGTATCTTCTGAAGGCATTAGGGTGGATCCAGCTAAAATAGAGGCTATAGTGAAATGGAAGCCGCCTCGAAATGTGACAGAAGTGAGAAGTTTTCTGGGCTTAGCAGGTTATTACCGTCGCTTTGTGAAAGGCTTTTCAGTTATAGCCGCACCACTCACTAAACTTTTGAGAAAGGGTATAAAGTTTGAGTGGACTGATCGGTGTAAAGCAAGTTTTGATCAATTGAAGAAATTTTTGACAGAGGCTCCAGTTTTGACACAACCAGTTTCAGGAAAGGAGTATGCTATGTATAGTGATACTTCTAGAGTTGGCTTGGGTTGTGTGTTAATGCAAGAAGGCAAAGTAATTGCCTATGCATCTAGACAGTTGAAGCCACATGAACAAAACTATCCAACCCATAACCTAGAGTTAGAAGCAATAGTGTTTGCCTTGAAAATTTGGAGACATTATTTGTATGGGGAAAAGTGCAGAATCTATACAGATCACAAGAGTCTCAAATATTTGCTCACTCAAAAGGAACTTAACTTGAGACAGCGAAGATGGTTAGAACTGTTTAAAGATTATGATTGTATAGTGGATTACCATCCAGGCAAAGCTAATGTTGTAGCTGATGCCTTAAGCCGTAAGTTGATGGCTGCTATGATTGCACATCGATGTAGATGGAAACTTGCTTATGATGGTGTTTTAATAGCACAGTTGAAGGCTAGACCTTGTTTGAGGCAAACAGTGATTGATGCACAGAAACATGAGGAAAAGTTGCAACAGATTTTGAAGTCTTCACATGAAGGGACCCAGTCTGAGTACTCAGTGAAAGAAGATGGGGGTGTGTATTATCAAAATCGATTATATGTTCCTGATGACAAAGAATTAAAGAGAACAGTATTGAATGAGGCTCACAATACTGTATTTACTATACACCCTGGTGGGAATAAGATGTAATAGGATTTGAAACAAAGTTATTGGTGGCCTGGCATGAAGAAAGATGTGGTAGCCTATGTTTCCAAATGTTTGACTTGTCAGCAGGTAAAAGCAGAGCACCAGTTACCCTCTGGTTTGTTGAACCCCATTCCAATTCCACAATGTAAATGGGAGGATATCACTATGGATTTTGTAACAGGATTGCCCCTTACATAGAAAAAGTATGATGTTGTTTGGGTTATAGTTGACAAGCTGACTAAATCAGCTCATTTCATACCAGTTCGGATGGACTACCCTATGGATAAGTTGGCAGAACTTTATGTAAATGAGATTGTTAGACTGCATGGCATTCCGATGTCAATAATCTCTGATCGAGATCCGAGATTCACATCAAGATTTTGGCAAAGTTTGCAACAAGCATTGGGAACTCAGCTTCGTTACAGTACAACATTCCACCCTCAGACGGATGGACAATCTGAACGGGTTATTCAGATTCTAGAGGATATGATGAGGGGATGTATTTTGGAGTTTGCAGGAAGTTGGGCGAGATATCTACCTTTAATGGAGTTCGCCTACAATAACAGTTATCAAAGGAGCATCGAGATGGCACCATATGAGGCCTTGTATGGCCGGAAATGTAGAACTCCTGTTTACTGGACTGAATTGTCTGAGCGCAAAGTTATTGGTCCTGATATTGTCAAAGACACAGAAGAAAAGGTACAAGTTATCAAGCAGAGATTGAAGGAAGCTAGTGATAGACAGAATTCTTATGCTGATTTGAAGAGAAGAGATATTGAATATCAAGTGGGTGACAAAGTGTTTTTGAAAGTGTCCCCTTGGAGAAAAGTATTGAGATTTGGGAAAAAGGGTAAGCTGAGTTCGAGGTTTATAGGCCCATATGAAATCCTTCAAAGAGTTAGGCCAGTGGCTTATAGATTGGCTCTCCCTATGGAACTAGCCAAACTTCATGATGTGTTTCATGTTTCTATGATTCGAAGGTATCGATCAGATGAATCCTATGTGATACAAGTTCAAGATGTGCAAGTACAGCCAGATTTCACTTATGATGAAGAACCTATAGCAATTCTGGCTAGAGAAGTTAAACAGCTTAGAAATAAGCAAATTCCACTTGTTAAAGTACTCTGGCAACATCATGATTTACAAGAAGTTACTTGGGAGCTAGAAGCAGCTATGAGGGAACAACATCCTCACTTATTCACAACAGGTATGAATTTCGGGGACGAAATTCTTAAGGGGGAGAGAATTGTGAGGCCCTAACATGACCCTAATTTAATTTGCATATTTTTATGATTAAGTTAAGGGGATAAATTATCATGCTATTATGTTTATTGCATGAAAATAAAATAAAAGAATATGGTTTAATAGTAATTGAGGGTGTAATTAAAGTAAAAAGGTGTTAAGTTAATTTGTAATTGTGGCATATTAATGGCCAATTGTGAATAAAAGTATTTAATTATAGGTTAATTTGAAGGAATGATTAAATTGATAGGCTAATATTTGAAAGGAATTAAATGGAGAGGTTAAAGTTTGACATGCAAATTTTCAAGGGACTAAAGAGGGGATTTTTATGTTAGTATAAAAGGCATGAGTTAGTGGAAATTTGAGGTGTCTTGTAGTTGAGTGAGATCGGCAATGGAAGAGAGAAAACCAGAAAAAAAATCTTCTTCTTCCTTTTTGATTTCCATTGATTTATCTCAAACAATTTGAGGATGATGTTTGTTGATTAGTCAAGAGTACAAGGTATTAAACTTAAGGTAATTAAACTGTTGATTGAACCCTTCATCATCATCTTCTTCTTCTTTCATTTTGATTGAGAAAATGTAAATATGCTGGAAATATATGATGATGATGATGGTATTTGTGAAGGAGAAGAGGAAGGAAGGAAGAGAAAAGGAAAGGATATTGATAGAGGTTAAAGACATTGGGTTTATCAGCCAAGGTATGGGAATTTAGGCTGTTCATATTGCATGTGAAGTTGATTATTGGAATTGAGTAGGATTTACAGAATTCAAGTTACGTTTTTCTGGAATTTTAAAGATGTGAGGTTGAAGAAGACTGTCCTTGCCGAGTCGTGAAGTGCAGTTTTTCTTCTCCACTCGTGAGCTTCTTCACGAGACGTGAGTTTTGGCCTTTTAAGCTTCACTCGTGAACCTCTTCACGAGTCGAACATATTATCACGACTGAATGACCTATCTGGAATGTTTTGCTCATAAGTTGAGCTATAGAACAGCAAATTGAGTGATTCTTTTTGCATTGAAAAATAGACTTCCATACCTATATTTCATATGAAGAAACTTAAGTTTAAATCTGTCTCTAAGTACATGTAATTTAGGGTTGAATCCGGACTTGTTTTCTAGACTGTTCAATGCAACAGAAATTACAATATTGTGCAGATTGTTGCTACACTTGATAATATGATTTTAAATTGATTGAGACAGATAGTTGCTTATGTGATAGTAAAGTTAATTGAATAAGGCATGTAATATGACTATCAATGAAGGATTTATATGATTACAGATGCATTCAATTGTGTATATGAATAAAGACTATTGGTGAAATATCTAAACCTATACATGTAATTAGTCTTGTGCATGATGGTCATATGCCAAATTGATATATATATACACATGTAAATCCTATGACATGAAAGTGCACATATTGATATGTACCTATGTTATAAAATAGAGACTATAATAGTATGACCTTGGCATGTGTATGTGCCCATATGAAAACATGTTGATATATTGTGTAGCACAAGACTTGAATGATGATAAAGGTATATATATGTGTTGGAAACATGCTCATAAGAATAAATCAACTATATGCGAATGTACCCACAGGTATGTACATTTATGATTATGTATATGAGTATATAAGCATGTAATTGCCTTATGAGATAGAGGATGAATTAGCATGACTATGAGCATGTGAAATGCTTAATGAAAACATGATCAAGTTTATGATATGATGATTATATGTCATGCCTATATGTTATGATGCAAATTATATAGTCATACAGATTTGAATAAGCCAGATGTATAACTTGGCATGTGAAATGTGCATATATCTGATTATGCACCATATAATTCATAGTTATATAAGACTATGTATATGCGCACAACATTATACTATGAATACAGTATTAATATGTGAATTGAACACGAATATAGTTCTGCCTGCGATAGAGTTTTAGATGTGGATAGATAAGGGCCTATAGGGAAATTGCAGCTGCCATAGTTTGGCCCGATTGGGTCCATAGTATATATGATCCCGTTTGGGTTGATAGGCTACCCCGTTTGGGTATGCTTGACCGGTCCACAGTACAGTTTGGCCCCGTTTGGGTCTATAGATTTGATATCTTAGGATATCCTTCTTTGATACCGATGTGTATCCATAGTTCCCATTATCCACCGATAAAGCTAAGGCAGGCTAAACGTTATTCATAGTAATGATCAAAATTAAACAGTTAAAGTGATTTGACTAAAGATTGATATTGTGGATTATAATGTTGTTTTACCTCAGGAATTATGTTTTATTTGAATATGTTTACATGGGAAATTGTTGTATATATGAATTATGAATATGAGCATAATTGTTACTCTTCTGGGTACAATGATTAGGAGCATGGGAAAATATGTTATGCTTTAAAGTATTTGTTATTAAAGACATGATATGTTGCATATGTTATTTATTATATACATTGTATATGTATGTTTTGATGACCTGTGTGAGTAGTCATCCATCTGTAGATTTTTTCCCACTAAGCTTTATAGCTTAGCACGGGTTATTTTATCCGTGTAGGTTCAAGTAGCAAGACTTTTATTGAGGGACGTTCTCTGCATCAGGAAGGGTCAACCATCGACTTATAACCTTGATGTAGGATGTTTTATATTATAATATCATATGTTTTGTATAAAGGCCAGTTTTTTTTTTATGTTATGTATAAAACCTATGTGGAATATTGTAACTCACTAGTAGTAAAGCTAAGACAGAATATATGTGCATGTGATATACATAAAGTAATATTCATATAGTCTAGTATGCATGTTAATAGGTATGAAATGAAAAACAGGAATAGACTTGTAGCACGAATATAGGCATATGAAACTATATGGCATGATTAATGGCTAAATGATGATTAAGTGAACATGTAGTATTCATGATACATGTATATTGGGGTTTTTGTAATAGAGGGTGCTACAATAAAGTTGGCTGGTAAGTATGATAGCCGAGTTGTAATCAGAATTGATATGTGGACATTCAACAATCAAAAGAAAGGTTTTGTATCCATTACAACACATTTTATTGATGTTTCATGGACTTTACAAAGTCAAATTATCAGGCACGACTTTTATTTATTTTAATTATAAATTTAATTATTTTTCTTATTAGGTTCATTTATGTGCCATGTCCACATATAGCCGATATACTTTATGATGTACTATCTAATTGTATAATGGATTAGAATTTGGATAGCAAGTTATTTGCATTAACTTTAGACAATTGTTCGATAAATGATGTAATATTTAGTTTGATTTTAAGCAAATTATAATCTAATAGTTTTTTGTTGGATAGGTAATTGTTACATGTGCATTGTAGTGCTCATATTTTAAATGTGATTGCCAAAGATGGTTTAGACATTATTTCTGATTATATTGAAAAGGTTCGAGAGAGTGTTGTATTTTGGAGTGCTACAACTAAAAGATATGAAAAGTTTGAGGAAAAAAGCCCATCAATTGAGAGTTTTTTACACTAAAAAATTAATTTTAGATTGTAAGACTAAATAGAACTCTACTTTTAGCCTTTTTACATATGTCTTCCTACAGATGAAGAGTGGGAAATGGCTACAAAAATTTGTGGGAAGTTAAAAATATTTTTTGATATCACTGAAATATTTTTTAGGACAAAATATCCTACTATCAATTGTTTGTTCCAAAAGTATGTGAGTTTAAGATGAAATTGATGTTGTTGGTTACTTATGGGTATCCTTATATTGAAGCTATGGCTTCCAAAATGATTGAAAAATTTGATATAAGTGTATCAAATTCATGGTGTTATAAGTGTAGCGACAATTTTGGATCCTGAATATAAGATTAAGTTTTTGGAGTATTATTATCCTCTTTTTTATGGAGATAAAATGGCAAAAATAAAGGTTGAAGACATTAAAAAAGTTTTATAATTTGGTTGATCAATATTCATCAAATTCAAAGTCAAGTGGAAATGGTATTTTAACTGAATCATCAAGAAGCAACTCTTCTCAATCATTAATAAGTCATAGTATGGGGTCAACTCATATCCACAAATTTGAATTATTTGTTGCTTCTTTTGAGTTCCAAAGTGATAGTGTGCACACTAAATTAGACTTTTATTTGGAAGAGAAATTGTATCCACTTAAAGATGATTTTGATGGACTGAGTTGGTGGAAATTGACCCTTAAGTATACGACATTGCAATCAATTACAAGAGATATTTTGGCAATCTTATCCATTGTGGCTTCTGAATTAGCTTCCAGTACAAGTGGAAGGTTTATAAGTCCTCATCACAGTAGACTACATGTTGACACAGTTGAAGCATTAATGTGTATACAAAATTGGATATTGGCTTCAAATAAAAGTATGTGAAAATTGTTTATATAATTGTATTTAATGGTTGACTTTGTTTTTCTGATTATAGTTCATAATAATAACTTATAAATAACAATTCATACTTTTAGGTTCTTCCTCAATTTCTTATTTACAGTGTTACACAATAATTGAAGATATAGATGTGGATGATGAAGTAAATAATAGTTGCATTTATTTTGAATATTATAATAATAGCTTTTGTCATCAATTAAAAGTGAAATTGACAACTTGAACCTTTTGAGAAATTGAGATTGATTTATTCTATGATATTAGGTGGAATAGTGACAATTTATACTTGAAATTGTTGAGACCTACGATTGATAATTTATCAATAAATGATATTATGTGGCAAGGTGGTGCTGGCAATTTCAATTTACCTTCAATCTATATGTAAATATATAATTAATTTGTTATGTTTGATTAATTGATATTTCATGTTGATACTTATCGAAATAGAAGTGCTCCAAGTGAAGTTATTAATTGTTAAAGAGTAAATAATAGTTTATAATTTGAATTGCATATGATGTTTATAAATATTTGTATTTGAAATGTATGGGATGTTTTTAATTTTAAGTTATTAATTGTTAAAATTTATATTTGAATTTTATAAGATATTTTTTTTAAAAATGAAGTAAATTTTATATGATTTAAAAAAAATGAAGTAAATTTTATATGATATATTTGATTCGGGTTGGGGATGGGGAGGATTTTTTCCTTAGTCTTCCAACCAGGGATGGGGACGGAGAATCACCAAAATTGCATGGGGTGGGTGACAAGGACCCATTCCCTGCTTCCGACCTTACCCCTCTTGTGATCCTGCTTAATTCCAATTCTTACCTTTAATAAAAGAGAAAATCTATCCTTTTTTATCATTGCAGGTAAGCCTAAACAAAATTTAGAACCAAAAGCCAAAAAAACACCAAGCCTATTACAAACATGATCCATATCCTTGGCAAAAGTATTCATGCTAAAAGAGATATAAGATTTTAAAAAGTCAATATACTAACTTGAGGCACTTTCATAATCTTTAATAATGGTCTAAATAGTTCCCACTTGCCTAACATTAGCCCAAAACAATAAATAACTATCATCTACAAAAAAAAAAATAAATGACTTATAGGCCTTTTACACAGTTGATAAACAAGTATGGTGACAAAGGATCGCTTTGTCGTAATCCTCAGGGAGGAATAATTCAACCAACTAGACAGTTGCCACGCACTACAAAAAAACTGCAGATTGTCCGTCGCTAAATTATATTTTTTAATTAGCGACGCTACGACGAACAGTCGCTAATATATTAGCGACGGATTTCAAATTCAGTCGCTAATTTAGCGACGAAATATTGCGTCGCAAAATTATTTTTGGCGTCGCTAATTTATGGTTCATAATTAATCGCAGTATTATAATAATAATTTTTAGCGACTACAAATTCCGTCGCTAATTTAGTCGCTAAATAAATTATTAAATTAGTCTAGACAAATATAATAATTATTATTAGCGACAAAAATTTCGTCACTAAATCCGTCGCTAATAAATACTCATAAATTGCAAATAAAATGAAAATTAACTACGCAAAATAACATCACGAATAATGCAAAATTCATTGCAATGCAATTATAATATTTTATTATTATTATTATAATATTTAGAATTTAATTTTTATAAATAAAATTTCTCAAATATTATTAAATTAAAAAAATATAATATCATAGAAGTAAATTAAATTGTGCAGTACTTTACAAATAATTAGAAAAAAAATTCAAACTAAATAATACTACTAACAAATTTTTATACAATATGCTACAAAAAAAAGAAAGAACTCCGCAGTCTTCATCATTCTGCACAAGCAGCAACCAAGCACTTCTTGTTCGAATAGATCTGAATGCATTATAAAAAATTAGAGACAGAAATTTTCGCCCTTTCTATCGATTAAAACCTAAAAGTTATTGCAACCACCATTGCATTTTCAAGATATACAGTGGTACCCTAAATCAATTTAGTGTTTGATTATATGTATACAAGTTATCTTCCCCTCCACCAACGTGATGATGTTAGATATAATTATTGTCAACCATAAAACACTTTGGAAATATAGTACCTTCTCCATATCACACATGGAAAGAATCTCCTTGTAATTATCTTGAATGCTCCCCGAAAGAATCCATGGATATTTTACTAGCATCTTAGCTAAATTTTCATCACTAGCACCAACCTGAGAATGATGCATGGCAAGACTCATCACAGGCAGGAACGAATCAACATAACAGAACCATCAAATAAAACTTGCACTTTCCACCCACCAAATCAAAGAAAAAAAGGGAAATAAAATAGAAAGAAACAAGAGATAAAGAAGAATAGTTTTCGATTGACAAGTTACCTTCTCAAAAGCCAGAAGTCTTCTTTTAATACCATTAACACCGCATAAGATAATGGGAGGAAATAAAAGGAATATGCTACCCATACGTTCCTTGGGAACACCCATAGTTTTAAGATGTTCCACCATAGGCTTCAAATGTTCATCTAAGGACAGCAAAAGAATACGTGGAAATGATTCAACTAAATACTAGAAAGAGGACCAGGAATCTGTGAGACATTAGTGAAAATAAAATCATGACATCTTCGCCAAATAGTTAGTATAATGTACATTATAATGTACAGATTTTGTATAGCTGCTGCACGCTCAGGATCTGAAGAAAGTATCATATACAAGGAGAAAGAAATGTGAGGCTCATAAACCTAATTCTGATAAAATACAATCAGTCGAACAAATAAAGTTTCGCAGACTCTCCTACCCAAGACATGCACAATTTATGAGAAGATACAGGCATGCATGTGCTTATAGAAACAAAGGAGACTTACAGGGCACAGATCATTAGTGATTTCATCATATGATATTCTGTATTTCTGATGTATAACCTGATGAATAAGACAAGAAAATAAAATAAATAACACATCGCATAACCATTATTTGAATAAAAAATGTCATTGGCATACCAAAAATCCAACAGCCTGTCTGACGTGTTTTAGTTCATCCCAAGATGAACCGGCGTACTACATTCAAAAGAAGGAAAAGCATGAGAATCAAAGACATTAAAAAACTGTAATATGCCTTTACAGAATTAGCAAAAGAAATGATGAACCAAGATGAAACTGACAGGATAAAGCACATAAATTACCTCTTCTTTTGCTTGACAGCACCATAGCTCTAACTCTGCCAGTCGAGCTTTCACATATTCACCATTGCTAAAAGCACAACACTCTCGACGCAAAAGAAGACTGCATATCATACTATTAATTAAGGTGGACACGACATGTAAAATAATGTAAATAAAAAATTATTATGTATTGCTAATTTAAAAACGTATGGTTACTCTTGAAATATGCCATTGCTCCTGTTTTCAAGTACATTAAATGCACTCCATCAACCCCCTCGTCTACAATCCATCTTAAGAATTGGGATAAACATTGTCAATAGAAGTACCTAAATGAAGAAGTTATATAAAACAACCGCACAAGCAAGTTGAGGTTCTCAAAATGGTTTCTGCTACAGCACGTGGAAGAACAGTCCTTCCTCCATGTAACTAAAGTAAAATATCAGATGAGACGAGAGAAAGGGAGGGAAACCAATTTAAAATGTATATAACTGAAATACAAAAATTCACAACATCATGCGAATGTTGTCAGGATATTCTTCTTCAATGTAAATTCGTCTGCCTTTGCTGCGCTGATTGACTGCACCAACCAATCATGGAGGAAAACAACAATCAATTAGAACATGTCCAATGATTATCTTGAATCCAGACATTTTTGTGTAAACATGTATACTGATTGTTTTAGAATCAATCAATAGAAAATTTCATTTTATAAAAATTACAAAAAATTATTGCAAGCAGCGTTTGTGATTCGGAACATGCTTTAACCGTGATAATTTAATCAAATAAGATTACCTTATCAAACATTCGCTGCAGCCGCTCAATTTCATTTTTGGCGTAATGAGAACCTTTTTCCATATGGTTCTTAGCAGCTTTCACGTAAATTTTTCCATACCTGAGACAAGTGAATAAACATGGTCAATTCCTAGGTTCAGAAGAGATTTAATACACAGATGTAGTAGTTAGAAGGCAAATATCTATTTGCTCCTGCCACTAAGTACCTTGCAGTAGAACCCTTAAGTTTCTCAACTTCCTCTTCTATCCGAGAAAACACTGCTTTCTTCTCGTCACAGCCTGCAGCTACAAACTCTTTCACCAAGGCATCCAAAGACTCAACGATACCAGCCTATCAAAAAAATAAGAGATTAGATGAACAAAATCTGAACTTCAAGTTTTCATTGGACTACACCACCCTATCAATGGGAAAATATTCAGTGACTAACTTTTGACGTCAGTTGTCCTTTTCCATCAATGCAATCTGTACTAACAACAATAGCATAAGTATTCCTGTGTAAATTTAGATGCTTCATACTGATATGAATAATGTTTATAAAATTGCATTACCAATTAAAATTCGGCAGAAAAAGAAAGATAGCGTTTGATTTAGATTTGGAGATTCCTCTTTGAGGCTGGAACTAACACTATGGCTTAAACTTTATAATATAATGAAGCAAAGTTATGGTTTAACTTTTAGTTGATTATACTTGAAGATCATAACCCACTAGAAAAGTAGGGGGGGTGGCTTAGTTTTGAGGGAATGTTAGCTTGAATTTCAAGCATCTTTTTATAATGAATATATTCTCTAAAATGAATATATTCCTTTCATGGTAAATTTATCTTTATGTAGAATTGGAATACTTTATAAAACTTTTCTCTCTCTCTTCTCTTCTTAGGTTTAAGATATAAAAATCTCTCCAAACTTTTTTTTTAATTTCCTCTCACAATAAATTTAAAAGTTTTAGCTAGAGAATAGGATATTGGAGGCTGTCAAGCTTCTCAGACCCAAAAAGAAAGTTCAGAATTTAAAAAATTCTAATTACGAGTTGATTATATTTCAATACAAACTTAAATCAGTTGAGTATAGAAAGATAAAATGTAGAGAGAAAATATTTCAGAAAAATTCTAAAATTTCTTTGCATGTTGGAATGAAAGGGCTATTTATTATGTTTATAAATGTTTATAAATGTTGGAGAATAGGAATAATCGATTTTTATTGAAGACTGCATAAGTAATGAAATATTTTGACACAAGTGCACAGGAAACAGTTGCAGACAAATGAGGATGCAATGGAACGCATGCCGAAGAAACTTTCTAAGAGAAATACAGAAACCAAACTAACTATTCTTGACATCACTGAATTATAAATTAATTGAAGGCATGAACAGGGTAGATTTGCTGATAAAAAGGAACTGCAAAAAAACAGAGAGGTAATAAGGAGAAAAGACCTAACATGACTAGATTGAACGACTAGACAGACCCCTGGTCACTTAAACTATAAGGCTCAACTTGCACACATGGATAGCAATGAGCACCATTCATCACAGATCCAGGTTATCCTTGCATTTATTAGCACATGAGGTACATGGAGTATTAATATACCTAAATTTCAGATGAAGACAACTGGCCTGGTATGCACATTAATTACATAGAGTATCATAACGAAAATCTCTTACATCAATTGCAAATAGGTCAATCAAAACAACTGTAAATAGGTCAATTGAAACAACTGCAAATAACTGGCAACCCAAACAATCTGTTCAGTAACCACACATATATTTTGGCAGGGAAGTGAACGTACAGTTGATCCAAGAATCAATGCATCCTTATCTAACCACAATGTCAGATGACTGATGAGATCAAAACTGCCTGTCAACCACCGGCCAGCAGGGACAAAGAGCTTGGCACCACCCTTATCAGCAAATGAGTTGAGATTGAAGATAGCAATCTGAAATGCTTTAGTATTGATAGTGACCCCATCTCCTACTGCACCAAATTCAGTAATAGTCATCAGTATACTGAAAACTGAGAAACAACAACAAAATGAAGAGAAAATATACAACAAAAACAGAGATAAAATGATATATCTTGCAATCATAAAATTTAAAGAAGCATAACTGCAAGACACATTATAGTTCAAGAACATTCAGAAAGAAACCAAAAAAAACAAATATAAAGAACAAGACCACATAAGTCACAAACAAATCTTTGAATCCCTAGTTACTGCAGTTGCCAGATCTTCAATTTTGCAGTTCCTTCGAGATCGCGAGACAGTTGCCAGATCACTGCAAAAAAGAAGGTGTAATGGTTCCATTTTTACTAAATATAAAGACAGTTGCCAGATCGCGAGACAGAATCGCTCAAATATAAAGACAGTTGCCAGATCTCGAGACAAAATCGCGAGACAGAAACGCTCAAAATATAAAGACAGTTGCCAGATCGCGAGACAGAATCGCTCAAATAGTGTAGCAGAGAAAGAAACCTGTAATGGTGCCGTGGACAATGGTTCCATTCTTGAGCTCAATTGAGACAGTCTCGTTGTTCAACTTCATCAAAAACCTGGAAAATGAGTCGATAAAATCGAATTATAACCAGCAAAAAAGGAACCAAAATGGATTTACAACCTAAATAAAAAAAGAGAACATACCTGACTAGCTTCACTGCGAAACAGGAAGAAGAAATCTAGGGTTTTGAAGAAACAGAGCTAAAACTAAAAGCCGATGAAGGAAAGCGGGAGAGGACCAGAGCTTTCAAGTCTGCCTAGGGCTCCAACACGATACCAACTTATTAAACGACCGCGTACTAGATCCTAGTGTAATTATGGTTATTCTTTCGTTAGCTGATATATGGATTAACATATTACTCTTTAAATTTATTTTATGTATTTATCTTTTAAATTACTGGAGTTATTTTTAAACTCTTTATATATATATATATTAGTAAAAACTATATAAAGTATCTTTAAATTTATAAAAAATATTAAATTATTTTTTATCATTATTTACATCATACGATATTTTATTTTCTATTGTTTTGTGTCATTTGTTTTTATAGAAAATAATACGTTATTTTTACTAAATTCCTAAGCCCCAATTAAAATATAATAAATCATAAAATATATAATACATAGATTGATCAAATATGTTAATTAAATTATTAAAATTGTTGTTCTTTTATAATTATATTTTCTATAATAGGCTAAAATAAATTACTTATATTAATCGAATTGCCTAAATTTAGAAATTAAATGTGAAATGTATAAATTGCCATGTTCATTAAATTAGTTATCAATAAATTTGGTTAAATAAATAATTTATTATTTAAATTCATAGATATAATATATATACATAATGAATACATATTGATTAATTTAAATCTAGTTCAGTATATAATTGGGTTAAATAACCATGCTATTCGATTAATTTAAACTGAACTTACAGATCTTAAAAACTAATCTTCACTATCCAAAATTAACAACAAGGAGCTTCGAATATACTCACCAAAAATCAGGCCAATCTAACGATAAATGATTTTCCGATCGTTTTCGTATACAAAACTGGTCATTACTTAAAAAATTCTAGAAAACAACCTTCTTTTGCAATAAAAACTGAACTTACAGACCTTAAAAACTAATCTTCACATTTCAAAATTAACAACAAGGAGTTTCAAACGTACTCAAAAAAATTTAGGCCAATCTAACGGCAAATGATTTTTCGATCGTCTTCGTACACAAAACTGGTCATTACGTAAAAAATTCAAAAAACAACTTTTTTTTACAACAAAAACTGAACTTACAGACCTTAAAAACTAATCTTCATCGTTCAAAATTAACAACAAGGAGTTTTGAACGTACTCACCAAAAATCAGGCCAATCTAACGGCAAATGATTTTCCGATAGTCTTCGTATACAAAACAGTTCATTAAATAAAAATCCAAAAATAACCTATTTTTTGCAACAAAAACCGAACTCACAAACCTTAAAAACTAATCTTCACCGTTCAAAATTAACAACAAGGAGTTTCGAACGTACTCAACAAAAATTAGGCCGATCTAACGGCAAATGGTTTTTCAATCGTCTTCACATACAAAAATGGTCATTATGTAAAAAATTCAGAAAACAGCCTATTTTTTGCAACAAAAACTGAACTTACAGATCTTAAAAACTAATCTTCACCGTCCAAAATTAACAACAAGGAATTTTGAATGTACTCACCAAAAATCAGGCCAATCTAATGGCAAATGATTTTTCGATCGTTTTCGTATAAAAAACTGGTCATTACGTAAAAAATCCAAAAAATAACCTTTTTTTGCAACAAAAATTAAACTTACAGACCTTAAAAACTAATCTTTTCCGTTCAAAATTAACAACAAGAAATTTTGAACGTATTCACCAAAAATCAGACCGATCTAACGGCAAATACTTAACCGTTGAATCTTTACTTACACTATTCCGTATAAAAGCTGTCCAGTGTGTGTATCCCTATTTAATTTTATATTATTAATTGCGATTTAAATTTTCCATGATATATTATCAAATTTTTTTAAATTTTCCATGATTTAAATTTTTCATGATATATTATCAAATTTTATGAAACTATAAATACCATAATTAAAAACATAACATGAAAAATTTAAATTATAATTAATAAGATAACATTTAATAAGGATGTAATAGATAATTTATAGATTAACCACAATGTAAAAAATAAATAAATAAATAATATTTTAAGATAGACTAAAAAATTATGGGTTATTTTATTATCATGTAATTATATCATATTTAAATATTATTCATATTTAATCAGCTTAAAGTTTTAAGCATAACATTCATTTATTTTATCATCAAGCTATATGTGCTTTGTCTTGCATCATCATCATCATCTCCATGCCTATACTCGATTTCATTTGTTGTATTCATTTTTAATCCATTTATTATCATCATCTACATACATCCCAAATTAATATTAATACCCGATTTAAATATACATTTAACTTTTTTTAAATCTAAAATTTGATTTTTATTATCATACAATTCACAAAATCATAATTTTTTTAAAATATTGATTTTATAAATTCGGATGATCAGAACGTTATTCGCAAAGTCTTGGAGCTATGTGAATTTTTTTTTAGAAATTTAAAGTGTTGGAGATATGTTATGCTTAAAACTTTAAGCTGATTAAATATGAATTATATTTAAATATGATATAATTACATGATAATAAAATAACCCATAATTTTTTAGTCTATCTTAAAATATTATTTATTTTTTACATTGTGGTTAATCTATAAATTATCTATTACATCCTTATTTAATGTTATCTTATTAATTATAATTTAAATTTTTCATGTTATGTTTTTAATTATGGTATTTATAGTTTCATAATATTTTTTAAAATTTTCCATGATATATTATCAAATTTTATATTATTAATTGCGATTTAAATTTTCCATGATATATTATCAAATTTTCCATGTTCAATGTTATGTCATTACGTAAAAGTCAGGAAATAACTCATTAACCCGCTGGTGGGATAAAGGTCGCTGCCTTTAATTTATTTGCGACGGATTAGCGACTAAATAACTTCGTCGCTAATTCTATTACAGAAACAAAATACTTATTAGCGACAGTTTTCCGTTGCTAAACCGTCGCAAAAAAGGCGCCAAATTTTCCTTCCAAAATTAGCGACTAAAATCTGCGTCGCTAAATTTTCTGGAACCAAATTCATGAATAAAAAATTATTAAATTTAGCGACGGTAATATTTGTCGCTAATTCCGTCGCAAAACATGGCGCGTATACTTCCCGCCAATAATTAGCGACTGTCTATTGATTTTGTCTCTATTCCGTCGCAAAATTATAGAAAATTTTCATTCTCACGACGGAATTATAAAACAGTCGCGAATCCGTCGCAAAATTAGCGACGAAAATAGTGCCGTCGCTAAATTTAATCGCTAATTGACAGTTTTTTTGTAGTGACGGTTAACAAAATACCTGATTGACTTAACACAAAACATAATTGGAGAGAGCCACTCTAAAGAAAAACCCAAAAGCAACATCATATTTTAAAGGAAATCCCACTCTACTTGATTGTAAGCTTTGCTCATATCGAGCTTTAAGGCAACAATCCCTTTTTTCCTTTGTCGTTTCTTTTTAAGACATTGAAAGACTTTAGCCGCTATAATATCATTATCAAATATTTGTCAACCAGCCACAAATGCACTTTGATTAAGAAAGATAACACTATCAGGAACCATTTTCAAATGATTTTACAATCATCTTTGAATATATCTTGACAAGAAAATTACATAGAGAGATAAGACGCATATTAGCCATGGTTTCAATCTCTTGTTTGTTATAAGGATTAAAGTAATAGCTGTATCATTAAGACTATTAGGGAAATGTTACTCTTCTAACATCTGAAGGATTGCTTCAGTAACATCAACCCCCATACAAAATAATAAATTTGATCATAAAAACCAGGATTCATCCTATCAAGTCCTGGACATTTATTAGGATTCATGCTAAACAAAGCTTCTTTCACCTCATCCACTGTAAAAAGCTACATAAGGAAATAATTTTGCTCATTTGAAATTTAATTATCTATACAGCTAAAAAATCTCAAAACCTGCTAAATTGGAGGACTTTAAAATTTTATTAAAATAATCTTCAACAACATTTTCAACAATCTCACCCCAGCTCTTCCTAAAAACATTTTTATCCTTTAACTGGATAATTTTATTCTCTTTATTTCTTTCAAAAGCAATTAAATGAAAAAAATTGGAATTAGAATCCCTATCTTTTAGCTAAAATTGCTTTACCCTTTGCTTTTAAAAGTCTTCTTGCTAAGAAAGAACAAGAAAATATTAATCCCTAATAGCTCTAAATTCCCATTGATAAGCTGAGTCTTTACAACTTCGTAACCTTGCCATTTTTTATTTAAGAAAATCCATATGCTTTCTAAAATTATGTGTCAAATTACCTCTCTATCTTTACAAAGCTTCACTATAAATCCTTACTTTCATGTCTATAGTAGCAAACAATATAGAATTCTAATAAGCCTTAAGAATATCCTTGCATTAATTCTCCTTCACCAATAAATTCTCAAACCACAATCGTGGCTTCCTTCTATGAATAGTATGAACAAAAAAGAGATTTGCGATGAAAGAATTTGGGAAATTCTCCATCCATTTCACATTAGCTAGAACTCGATCTAGTCGCTCCTCCACCCAATTTGAAAAACCCTAGCCTCATTCCATGTAAATGGATAACAAACTATGCCTAAATTAAAAAGCCCACTCTCGGAAATTGCTTATTGAAAACCTTTAATAAGCCAGATTGGTTGATTGAACACACCCCTTTTCTCATGGTTAGCTAAGATATCATTAAAATCACTAGCTAAACACCAAGTGAAGAATTAGCTGTTAAACTTCTAATAAGATTTCAAGACTCAGCCTTTCTACATCTTTTAGCCACACTATAAAAACTAGAAATGCACCAATAAGTATAATTAAAAAGTCAAATTTCCACATCGATATGAGCTCAAGAATAATCGATTACTTTTACCCCTTTATAACCTTTCCAAAATAGTACCAACCCCCCGCTATGTCCAGTACTATCCATGACAAAAGAACCTTGAAAATCCATTTGAACTCTAATTCTTTTAAGTCTCCCTCTGTGACTAAAAGTCTCACAGAGAAAAACTAAATTGGGCTTTTTGAATTGGATCAGGTCTTTTAAGACGGTACTGCCTATGGGTTATCCATCCCACGAAAGTTCCAAATAGCAGGTTTATACACCAAAACCTGTCACAAGAACCTTTTTTTAGCCTATCTCTCCATATCCTTTTCCTAGCCATCAATCATACTATCAACCTAAGACTTGTTAAATTTATTATTTAAAGGAGATATTTGATTAATTCTAAGATATTTGTTAAACAAATTTAAGTATGTAGTAGAATATGGGGTAAATTTAAGATTGTTTTTGCTAACTTTCACCAAGTTGCAATATAAAAATGGAAACTCAAAGGCTTTAAAAAAAAGAAATTTTTTTTAACAAAATTAATGCATTTTTAATATTATAGTGAGGATTTTTTATTGGATTGATTCACAGATTTGTAAATAAATTGATTTAAAAAGTTATTTTCTCCTAATACTAGGATAAATTGTGTAGAATACAAATTCAATAAAGAAATTATATTTTTTTCATTTCTAAGAATCAGAGAAAATAAAAGATAGAAAAAAATAGATATGTTTATATCTGTAATACTGGATGATTGATGACTTTATATTTTGTTTTTGGATTCCAATTAAACTAGACTACCTGTAAATAGAGATATCATTTTGTAACTCTTACAAGTATTTGGCATGTCACCAGCATTAGTTGACAATATTTTGTAACTTTTATAGGTATTACTCATCAATGAAGATCTCATGTATTTTGTTTGTGATATTTGTTTCTTATTGCCGGTTATTTTTCAATGGAATAGTGGTTGAACAGGTTTTAACTTGTAGTTGTCAATCAAATACACAAAATCCAAGTGAAGGTGGACTATGATATATGCATCATATGGATCATTTTCTAGTTGTATGTGGTATGTAAATCAAATTAAGATTTGCAATTATAACCTCTGCAAAAATAGTATTTCAATAAGATGAAAAATAACAGTAAATTAATTAGCAATAATGCATTTTACTTTGCAATTACATGGCCATAATCCTAACTATTACATACCATTAATCCCAAATCACACCAAAAATGCAAACACAACTACTTCAAACTTTCAAAAAACAAGCACCCAACAATAAATTCACAAAGCATTTACATCAACCACCCAAACCAACCCCCACTAACATCTCTTGAACTAACTAGTCTCTATCTCTTTCTTTATTCTTATCATTATCTCAAAATACATTTCACTTTCATCTGTGTATATATTCATGTCTTGCCTTTCGATCGTCTTATTCAATTTCATTATTTCTTTCTCCAACTTTATTATCTCCATGTGCATATCATACAGTAGGAGTCTTGACCTTTCTCTTATCCCTTTTACAGTGTCATACCACGCAAAAAAAAAAATTGCATTCCATCGCCTATCAATAAAACCACAAAATACACTCCCTCAATCTCACATATTACGAATTCATAAATAAATTTCACCAAAATAACCATTGATACTTACATTCCTTACATCAAAATTTGGGCATTTGTAATAACACCTTCCAAAATTTGATATGCTCCACGAATTTAACCTAATTGCTTTATCCCCATAAAAACACCTTGGCCATGCTACTTCATTCATGTAATCATCAGTACTCTCCCTTATTCGAAATCGCCTATATGGTGATAACGACATTGAGTTGGATGAAGATATGCAGGATTCTTCAATGCGTGATAGAATGGGATTTACAAACAAGAACAAGAGTAGAGTAGAAAGGAGGACGAATAATAAGAGTAGAGTAGAAAGGAGTTGAAGGAAAAAAAAAAGATTGAAGATGGCAAATAGAAGAGATTGGGTAAAAAATTTTTTACCCTAATTTTAACTAGTCACGCGAGGAGAACATGTTTGGGATGATGTGTCGAATGGTGTGCCCTCCCTCTGCCACGTAAGCATCCATCTTTCACCATCCGTTATGCCATGTGTCATGCTATCGGCTACATTATCGGCCAACTCATAAAAACAAGTCAAACTAACGGTTCCATTTGGCTAGGGGTAACATTGTACCGATTTCAAAATATCAAATCCAATATTAAACCAAATGAAATTTTATGCCTTACATTGTACATTTTGAAAAATTTCAAGAATCAAATTGCACCTTCAACCATTATATATTAGGATAAGGTGCAAATTAGTCCCTGAAGTTTGACGAAATATGCAATTTAGGGCCTAATGTTGCACTAGTTAACTGATGACATGGCGCGTTAAGTGATACGTGGCATTCAGGTGGCAAAATGTGGCATATGACTTGGCAAATGGAGGACACATAAGCGTCACGTGGCAAACCCATGTGCTCCTCACGTGACCATTAAAAAAAAGAAAAAAAATTAACCCATCTTCCATCTCTCTCTCTAACAACTCTGTATCTCTCTCTCATCAGATTCGCCTCCCATTTAAAATTTAATAGTAGGTTTATGAATGATTTTGCCTTGCCGAATACTGGAATTCAAAGATTTTTTAAAGCTGGTTTTGTATTTCTTTCAGAACTTGAGGTTGCCATTTAGCTAAGACAATTGTGGAGCCAATGTGCTTTTTCCTTTGCCTAAAAAAGAGCAAACTCCAACAGTGGTTGACTTGAAAATCACGGGGTCCTCTTCAGTTATCGTATCCTTCTTTTTGTTTAGGGTTGGTGCTGTGGACTTTTTGTAGGTGGGGTATTGGTTTTAAAAGTTCCAGCAACTACCTTCTAAGGTGGGGCTAAGCATCTTAGGCAATTTCTGGAATAGTTGTCCAAGTTGGGTCCCCTCTGTCACTATCTAATGAGTTTTCTAAGGCAGTTATATTCTCAATGATCGCCTCGATTGCCAGTTCTTTGAAAAATAATTTAGGAGGTAGCCAAGCTTTCTTCAACTGCTCCTTTGAAAGGGGGTCTTTGCCAATAACAATCTGTTACATCTTTTTTTTTTTCTGGTATGGGCTTCTTAGAGACTGGAGTTTGCCGTTTTTGGGTGATACTTGGCTTGGGAGCAATATTGACCCTCTCGTCATCATCAGAATCAAAAACCAAATTGACTGTTGCTTCCTTTTCTTTTCCATTTTTTTCTTTTTTCTAGAATAGGCTTTGAAACTCCTTTTCTTGACACAATTCTACAAAATTCAATTAATCCAATTCTCAAATTTCTGAATATTGAAGGTCTAGAAAATTACTAATAGAATTTATTAATTGGAATAAAATGACAAAACAAGTAAAAAAGGAAAGTAAAGCCTGTATGGACAGTGGAGGAGGCGAATGGCTGCAAACTTGGTTGCTCGCGGTGTCGTGATAGCGAGAGATGGTCTATGGTGGTCGAGAGAAAATTTATTCACCCAAATTGCGATGACTCTCTCCGACCACTAAGCCGTCGTTGTCACTCTGACAGTCATCGCACCACCTTCCATCGCTGTGCCTTCAAACATGGGCGGCAAGTCTGATAAGACAGAGAGAAAGAGATGGAAGATGGGTTAAACATTTTTTTTTCTTTTTTTTTATAAATGGTCAAGTGAGGAGCACATGGACCTGCCATGTGTCGCTTATGTGTCCTCCATTTATCAATTCATATGCCACATTTTGTCACTTAAACTATCACGAATCACTTAACGCGTTATGTCATTGGTTAACTAACGTTGCTAACAGTTTCATAATCGTAGGAGTCACATTACATCAATTGAAAAATATTAAACTAAAATTGTAAAAAAAAAATATATATATATATATATATATTAAGTCCTAAATTGCATATTTCGCAAAATTTCAAGGACTAATTTGCCGCATATCCCTTGTACATTTTTATGTTAAGTTTGAAATAAAATATTTTATATTCGTAGTGTGCACGGAATCGCAGATAGTGAGGACCAACCAGTCCACCAATTTACCACTTGCAAATATTATATGTTAAAATTAAGACTGCAAGTCTTGTCCCCCATAACCCTGATTAGTGGGTTGTCACTTTTAGGTTAATATATATATATATATATATATATATATATATATATATATATATATATATATATACACACACACACACATTAAAATACGGAGTTTGCTTACGTTCTTATGTCATACAAGTAGGCCTTTTGCATTTTCTAACTTAAAGGGGTGTCTTCAATCATCAGACCAACACTCGTGAAATTATGGCGTTTGAAATCAGTAATTACTTTTTCTTACTAATTAGCTGTTCATGAGTGTTTAAGTAATTTTCTTTATATATATATATATATATATATTAGATTCTTGTACCTAATTTTTTTTTTATCTCAATCACCTATTATTTAAAAGTTGTATTTTGAAAATTTTTTTCACATCAATTGATTATTGAATGCTGATTGGATTTTTGTTTTTTTTATTTAATGTGCATTATTTATTTACTAGTTATAAATTTTTCAATTTTTTAACCAATAACTTTTATAAATATAAATAGTGAAATAAGTAATAAAAATATTATAAGTTCAGAATTAAATTAGTTATCACTTATAATATTGACCCTCACACTGGCTTATATATTATTTTGTTAAAAGATTATTTTAATTCTTATCTATTATGCAATACGCTAAAATAATTGAATTCGTGCACGTAATTATTATTTTAGTAGTAATTTAACATATAAACAAGCAAATTTTTATCAAATATGTGCAATTAATATTACCATAACTAAGTTATTAAATCTTCACACTATTATATTATCACATATATGAGACAAAACCCATATCACTTATTTAAAATGGAATATGATGTGATCTTGTTTCCTAAATATTTAAAATTGGGTGAGTTTACTCTAATTTTTTTTAATCAATTTTTTTCCAATGAACTATTCAAATAGAGTGATTTTGTCCTTCACATCATTAAGGTGACCCTCTACCGTAAAGTTATATCCCTCCCTTTACCTTTATCGAGAAGAAAATTGATTAATCCTAAAGCAAAAGGTCTAAAAATTTAATGCTACTATTCTTAAATAACTTGTAATTTGCTCTTATTTTTCCACTATTATGAATATGAAAATAATAAAAAAAAATTGAATTCAAATGTCAACTGCTCCTATTAGAAATATAATTAACAATGGATTCAAAATATAGCACATGATTTTATAAAAGTGTATAATTTTTTCGATATAAATAAAGCCATTTTTACATGAGATGTGCCATTCACTTTAGTTACAAAATATGTTTATTTTTATAATTAAGGGTAAACATTTTTCGTTGCAAATAATTTAAATACAAAAATCAATTTAAAAAAAATCAGCGGCAAAATCGTGGTATTTTATATTCTTCATAGAAAAATTCACACCTTATCCCATTTAAAATTTACAAATATGATAAGTTATTTTATTTATGATGCCGAAAGGTGAAAGACAAATTTTATGCTGTTGTATTTTATTAATTTATTTTCTGACTTGTGGAATTGGCTCGAACGCCTAAAAGCTAAAGGAGAAAGATTGTATATTGTGAATAATAATAATAATAATAATAATAATAATAATAAATGCCAAGTGGCATGAGGCAATAGAAAAAAAGTAACCAATCATAGGCTGGGGAATGAGGCAATAATTATGGGAAAACTACACAAATACCACAAAAAGGAAAAAATATATCATTGTTGTCTGTAACACCCGATAGCCGGATATTGATCCGAGTACCGGTGTTACATAACATTACGATGATTTATAAATTATTATTAAATTATTCATCTATAACATTCATTATTTTAACCATTAAGTTATGGGTCACATTCTAAAATATCTTATTAATTAATCTATAGAAATTTGGACAGCATAACAGCTGAAACTCAAATTCTGTATTCCTGCAATAGCTACAAAACACTCCCAAAATATTTACAAACATCCAACCCAACCTCCACAATCTATATAAATACTCCACAAGATTAGCCAAATACAGAACAACAGTCATTTCCAAAATTTTACATATAACCATATATATATACAGAACAATTCTTGTGCTTATCCCATTTATTTATTTACAGTACATAACAGATATATACAAGTCCAAAACTATATACAGTCCCCAACACTAGCCATGTTGTCCTACAAGGCAACATCCATATGTTCATGCTAAACAAAACCACAAAAATATTGGATCCTTCTAACATTGATTTCTTTCCAGCACAAACTCAGTTTTTGTCTCCTGCGTGCAGTACAAAATCACACGCTAAGTACAAAAGTACTTAATGGTGAACATAAACTTAAAACTCCAGAATTTCACTACAGTTCATTTATATATTCTTCATAATTTTATTTTATTATCTGTTTTTCATCGGTTAATTTCATTATAATACAAAATTTTTCGATTAATTTCTAAATTTCACTTTTATTGACAAAATTACTATTTTACCCTTGCTTGAGAAATTCGTTCACAATTATAGCTTTTCAAGTTTTATTCTCAAATTTTATCACTTTAAATTTGAATTTTACACTATAGGGATAAATTTTCGCTTTAGTCCCTAAAGTTTCAAATATGCACTTCTGTCCTAATTTCTTTGTTTAACAGTTCTTTTAGGCTTTTACCCTTATTTTCAGTACGCTTTTATCCAAACAGTAATTTATTCTCGCTTTTCAAGTTTTACATTTTTACTCATACAGCATCTTTTTATATTTTAGTCAATACAATATTTTAATACCCTTACCCCTAGTATAGCATGGAAATGTATCACTAATTAGGATGAGCGAAACTACGGACCCTATAGGTCCCAGTACTTCGGTAGTATCAATTACACACATATTATTTTTTTCCTTTCTTTTTCTTTTTCATTTTCCCCAAACACTCCAATACAGACGTGAAACCATATCAAGGTTACCACTATACAAGTCGCCATAACTTGCTACCGCGGTTATAGAAATGTCCCTATGGCTAGCTATGTACATCCTAATTTATGTTTTCACATATAACACTAAGGGAAAAATACAATTACAACTTAATACAGTTTACAATAATGCATCATTACCGATTCATGATAATAATTAGTATATATTATTAAAAACAGTCTCAGTATTTAATATATCAGTTTTTCAATTAAAATCATATAATTCAATTACAATTATTTTATTTATTTATTTTATTTATCACTTTCCTTTCCAATACATGCTCTTCACATTTCATATATATTAATTATATTCTATTTTATACTTATTCCGATTTATATCTCAAAATTTCATAAATTTTCTTAAGGTTTTATTCGGTTACCTTATTCCAATTTCCTTATAAATTATATTTTCTACTCAATTTAATCACAATAAACATAAAACCATCTATTTTTTAATTATTTCAATTTAATCCAATAAATTAAATTTTAGTCCCTAATTTTTTTAAAGTGACCGAATTTTTTCTAAAATTAAACTTGTCTAAATTTTAATTAAATATCGTAATTTCACTAATTTATCTTCTAATTGCATAATTCTAAGTCCAATTTCACAATTAATTCGTAATTAATAATTAACCTAATTTTTTTCTAATTATGTATACAACATATATATTGTGAAATTAAAGGGTTTAAAATTATTCACTTAACAAATTACTCAATAATTTGTTCTTTCTGCTTATTTTTGGTTGGTTTGCTTCCCTATCCTTGCTTTTCAATTGGCAGCAAATTAATGGCCAAAATCACCATAGATTAAGTCAAATTTTTGCTCAAATAATACACACAATACTATAATCAACACTTAATTACTCTAATTATCAAATAAAACTAAATTTTTCCCAACTCACCAAATTATCCACTTGAAGAATTAGACTTTATTCACCTTCTTTCACCACCCATAGCAACCAAAGGTGAAGGGAAGCAAGATAAAATAATTTATTTGAGATTATAGTTGGAAAATCTTAGGAATTAACCCTTGAAGAAAAAAAGAAAATGAAAGAAGAATAGGAGAATGAAGGCACGGAAAAAATGGGAGAAAATGGCCAAGAATGGCCAGTCAACCAAGAGATAAAATCTCTTAATACCCACATTTAATTGGTTACCCACTTTAGGACAAAAACAATTAAGTCCTAAGTGGGTCCAATGCCACATGTCACCATTTAATTGGCTAATACATTTTAGTTGTCAATTTTTTATAAAAAATATACCAAAAATTTTTAAAAATTTTAATTAGGCCATACTTAAAATTTCAGATCAATCCAAGGTCGTTTCGATATCAAATTAGCCCAGAATATAAATTTTAATCAGTCCAAAAGCTGAATTTTCAAAGTATTTGAAAAATTTATTTTATCATTCCAAAAATTTATATACATAATTTTTAGTCAATTGATGCAATCGAAATAATTTTATGAAGTCCAGAAAATATTTTTAAGCCAGTCAAAGTTTCAAGTCAACTATATCGGTCCAGTTATTTATTTTATTTTTTCCTTTTGGAAACCTATTTGACCTCAATTTCAGTTCAAATTATAACACCATATTCGTTATGAATAATACTTTCCAATGATGAAGAAAAAATTTTATGGGTCCGGTGGGACCCGAGTGGTACTATTCACCTCGGGAAGTACTATTCATGTGATCGGCGATTCTTGGGGTGTTACATTATCCGTGCAGGTTTTCAAGTTACTATAAAGGCCAAATTTAAATTTTCTATTTCAAAATTGCTACTTCTCCAATATTCTTCTTCCAAATATACCCAAAACGAATTTTTCCTAAAACAACAGTTAGAATTCAAATATGATTCTCTCTATAACAACAAAAAAACATGATCGTCCTCATCGATCTTCTCGATTATTTCTCACATATCGTAATTCTAGATCGCTTCATTATCGTGATACCCTGATCTCCTTCGTTTCTTGACATGTTCATCTCCCTGCAATCAACGTAAGTTATATCTTTTTGCTTTTTTTTGTGCAATGAATTTCTTCGATATCTTTAATAATTATAACTGCTCTAGTATACAAATCATCATGTCCATGCGATCAAAACATTTAAACTAAATCATCTTTAATTTGTTAGATTGCAAAGACATAATAGGTGATAAACTGAAAATAAACTGTGTTATTTATTTTTAAGATTGGAACCACTGATATTCATTCGCATGAATCTCCAACAAGTTCAATAGGTGTATGATCTTTAATATTTAAAAAGCAATGTATGATCTTTTGTAAAAAAAATACAGTATATGACATTTTATAAAAAAAATATACGTTGTATAATTTTTTTAAATAAAAAATATACAGTGTATCATCTTTTATAAATAAAAAAATACAGTGTATGATCTTTTTGAAATAAAAAAATACATTATCTGATCTTTTGAAAGTAAAAAATACAGTCTATGATCTTTTATAAAAAAAATATACAGTGTATCATGTTTTCAAAAAAAAATATTGTATGATTTTTTTCTAAATAAAAAATGCATAAAAATTTAATTAAAAGGAGTGTAAGATCTTTAGAAAAAAATACATTCTATGATCTTTTACAAAAAAAAATTCTGATTTATTTTACATTCATACAGAAAATCTTGAGGTACCGGCAATATCAATATGATACCAACATTAATTCAACATGGAGGGCACTGAAATCTGAATCAAAAATATAAGAATTTTGAAGTGAAAGGAATTTTACTTCCATTGAGTTGCAAATATGAAGAATTAGCCGGAATTATATCAGAACTACTGAATATAAAAGTAAAAGACGAAATGCTTGATATAAGGTACAAGCTAAAAGCAGGATATCCACGACTAACAGTTGTTGATGATATGTCCCTACTATTTTACGTGGAATTGAAGAAAAAAGAACCAAATTTCACAACTTATTCACTATGCATCACAGTTCTACAAAATACTATCCTATGTAAGTATGGTTGTCTGATCTTTTGAAAGTAAACAAATACAGTATATTACCTTTTATAAAAAATATAAAGTATATATTCTTTTATAGAAAAAATACACTGTATGATGTTTCAAAATATAAAAATACACCGTATGATCTTTTCTAAATAAAAAATAAAGTATATGATCTTTATAAAAAAAATATACAGTGTATGATCTTTCAAAAGTAAAAAAAAAATATAGTGAATGATCTTTTGTAAATAAAAAACATACAATGTATAATCTTTTAGAAATAAAAATATATAGTGTGTGATCTTTTGAAAGTACAAAGATATGATATATGATATTTTACAAAAAAATATACATTGTATAATGTTTCCAAAATAAAAAATATATACTGTATGATCTTTGAAAATAAAAAAAAATATAGTGTATGATCTTTTATAAAAAAAATATACAGTGTATGACCTTTCAAAAATAAAAAAAATACACTGTATGATCTTTCATAAGTAAAAAAATACAGTATACTATCTTTTGGAAATAAATAAATACACTATATGATCTTTTCAAAATAAAAAATACATTGTATGATCTTTCAAAATAAAAAAATACACTGTATGATTTTTTTCAAAGATAAAAAAAATGCACTATATGATCTTTTGAAATAAGAAAAAATACACTGTATAATCTTTTCAAATAAAATCATTTATTCAATATCTAAATATAATTATTATCCTTTTAATTAAATTTTTATTCATTTTTTCATTAGATGTTTCCTCAAACACATTGCCAAATGAAGTTGCAATAATTGAAAATGAACAAGCTGAATCATGTGAGTTGATTGATGATAGTTTACATTTTAATTATACTAGCACAAGCTTGATGGAATATGTGAGCAACCTGACCAAAAATACAGTTCAAGAATTGATTTACAATGACGAAAATATTCAAGGACAACACGAAAACCCCTATTATGGAATCATAGGTAATGATATGCAAATGAAATTCAAGTGGGACAGATGATAATTGTTGCTGGAAGTTAAAAGCATGATTTCCAATTTAAGGTTCGGAAGTCATGTTCTATGCGATACTTTATTTGCTGCATAGATGATAATTGCTGCTGGAAGTTAAAAGCATCAAAGAAAGGGGACACACAAATGTTCAAAATCAGAAAATTCATATCTGATCACACTTGCAATGTCAATGTTAGACTAAGTAACAAGAGGCAGGCTACATCAACCTTGATTGGTGGTATTGTTGAAAACAAATATATGAATGTGAAGACTATCTACACTCCAGCAGACATCATGCGTGATATGAAAAATGATTATGGAATCAATATAAGTTACTTAAAAGCTTGGAGGTCAAAGGAAAAGGCTTTGGAAAACATAAGAGGTAAACCATCTAACTCTTACTCACTTTTGCCTAAATATTTATACATGCTAAAAACACAAAACAGTGGATCTATTGTGGATTCATTAACGCAAGAAGACAAGTCTTTCCAATATGTTTTCATAGCGCTAGGAGCCTCTATTAAAGGCTGGAAACATTGTAGGCCTTTTGTAGTTATTAATGGTACCTTTTTGCAATCAATATATGGAGGAACAATGATCGCAACATCTACACAAAATGTAGCCGGTAAAATATTTTCGCTAGCATATGCTGTAGTTGATTCAGAAAATAATGAATCTTGGGAATGATTTTTGCAAAATTCAAACAGAGTTATGGATTAAAATCCAAAATGTGCATCATATCAGATAGACATGACAGTATAAATAATGTTGTGAAGAAGGTATATCCGAAAGTTAGTCATTGCATCTGTATTTACCATCTATTGAACAATGTTAAAGGAAAATTAAAAAAATGCAAAAAAAATCAAGAAACTGTTATTTGCATCAGCTACATCATATACGGAGAGTGATTTTGAACATAACATGAAAGAACTCGGCAAAGTTGATGCACGTATTAGGTCATATCTGTAATGGCTTCAACACCGGGTCAGCCGTGAACAGTACTTTCCGATGGTGAATAGTGTTTTTCGGGCCCGAAAGGATACCCGAAAATCAAAAATATTTTATTGGACCATCGGAAAGTATTGGTCATGGTGAGTCCGGAGTTAAATTTTGAAGTGAAATTGAGGTCAAATGGACCTCCAAAGGTAAAAAATACTAAAAAGTTAGCGAGTTAATTTTCCTGGTAAGGAAGGTGACTTGATTTTGCGTAAACGATTAAAAATAGTAAACGAACTCCGAATATTGCCATATTTTGCATGCCTATATGAATTTTTGTATAGAATATTTTAGTGATAAGAATGAAATTTTTCGGTGACACTGGCAGTTGTCGAATCGGACCGATAAGTTTGAATCGGATCGATAATGAACTCTGATTGAGCCAAAAATTTGCGTGCTAGCTATTTTTGATGTGATAAGAGTGATGAAATTATTTTTGGAGTGATTGGATGGCTGAAAGAGAGAGAAATTAAATTGGGCCTTTAAGGGCCTAAATTGGGCCTTTTTAGTTAGTTGGGCAAAGCCCAACATTTTGGCCCAATTTTGGGCCCATTGGAGAGATATTTAAAGACCAAAAATCTGGAGAAAACTCCAAAACTCAGCTCTTCTTCTTCCTCTCCCTCCTTGGCCGAATTCCCTTCCATCTTCTCTCTCTCTCTTGCTTCATATCTACTCAAAATTTCTCCCAAATTCCAACTTAGGAATTGTAGTTCCATCCCTCTAATATACTAAAATAGCTTCACTTGATTGATTTGGGCAAAGAAAGTGAAGAAATCAAAGAAAGAAAGAAAGAGGGGTAAGTTGGAGCTTGAGAATTTTAATGTTTTAAATTAATTTCTTAGTGGTTTTCCATATATTTTTGGGTGTAGATTGTGATTATGAGGTTGGTTTTTGCATTTGAGAACAAGAAAATGAAGAAATCTAAGCTTAAATGGGCTGTCCTATGTAGGTGAGCAAGTAGAGGGGAGTTTTTCCAAGAACAAAGGCAAGGGAAAGGAAGCCTAGACTCCCTAATTCAAGAAAAAATTATAAGTGACTAATAAATCTTTACATTTTCTAAGTTTATGAATTTTTCTTAATTATGTAATTAGGACAAAAATTTTTAAAGTTGTTAATTGATGTAAATATGTTAGGGTAATTATAATTAAGTGAGAGAAATGATGAATGGAAGATGAAAATGAAAGAAATACAATTTTTAGGAAGGTGAAGTTGGGTTGGCCGAATTTCATCATT
This sequence comes from Excoecaria agallocha, assembly GCA_037975025.1. NCBI lineage: Eukaryota > Viridiplantae > Streptophyta > Magnoliopsida > Malpighiales > Euphorbiaceae > Excoecaria > Excoecaria agallocha. The sequence goes on along the minus strand of CM075806.1, from coordinate 60,430,837 downwards.
AGGGTATATAGTGAGAAATTGCATAAAAATAATAATTGTTAGCTTAAATTAATAGTAAACATGAAAATTAATGTCCATGAATTTTTAGAGAATATTTGGAATTAATTTGAAAATTTTTAAGATTAGTTATAGTGTATGTATATAGTAAAAGTTATGATTTATAGTGAATTAATTGATTATTTTAATGAAAAATGATAATAAATAATAAATAATGCATAAATAAATTTGATTGGCATTTATTAAAATTATTGTGATTTTGTTTAGAATTTAATGTTAATATGTATATTGAAAATAATTGAATTATTGATTAATAATTGCATAAAAATGGTGAAATTGGTTAATTTATATGAAATTAAATTAATGTCAACGAAAAGAAATAAAAAGTCAATTATTGAATTTTTCGGACTTGAAAAGAATTAATAAAGTAATTATTACTGTGCCCTTAGAATTAGTCTGGCAGTAAAGACTAGTTCTGGATATAGTTGGCTAGCCATAGGAACACCCTTTACCGCGGTGCAGGTCATGGCGACTTGCTTTGCTATGGGTAGGATCATTGATCTCTATAGCTTAAGTGTTAATGTGACAGTAAAAAGTGCAGTGTTCTGAGAATAGTTCCTTGGGAATCATTTATCTTTTTAGTGGGGCCCGTGGGGTTCATGTTCCGTGTATCCGATCTGAGATTTTTTGCAGGATTTGTACTAGGGGCATAATGGTAATAAATTGAGAAAGAAATGAAAAGACAATAAAAAGTAGGAAAAGAAAGTGAAGAAGGACCATAATGAAAGAAAAAGAAAGTTTAGGGGCAAAATGGTAATTTTTCCAAAAAGTGTAAAAAGTTAGTAAATTAAGTGAGAATTGATTAATTAAGGATAAAACAATCAGATAATAGTTAAATTAATTAAAAAGTAAATTTTATGGACAACAAGGACTAAAATGTAAGTTTGCTTATAATTGACAAATTAAGTGTACAAAAACGTAAATTGCTTTAGTTATCAGTTTAAAGATTATCATTGAGCCTATAATGACAAAATTGTAATTATGTGACTAAATTGAATAATCTTATAGAAAATGTTAAGTTATTGTTTTAAAGGTGATAATAACTGATTTTATAATTATGTTTATATTTATATGCTAATACTTAAGAATAATAATGAAAATGTTAGGAAATATATCGATTATTAGTCACCACTGAGCATATTGAGTGCTCAGCGTGTAGTTTTACTGCGCGCAGGTAAACAAGAGCTGGAGCAAGAATTCAGATTGCAGGATTTCTTTTAGATTGCTCTAGTTGTATAATTTTGGCATGTATATATGAGTACAAGTTTTACTTATGGTTATGTAATGTAAACAGAAGTTATTGTACTAAGGAGTGTTGGATTGTGAACAAATGAAATGGATGGAATGAATGTATACTGTTGTTATTTTTGATTGTTGTGCCTCTGAGAGGCTGTGTGGTTTGTCTACTTTTCAGGGGGCTAGTACTATGTACAGCCGTTATATTGCAAAATTTTTATTAAGTGCATAGTAAATTGGACAGTTATAAGTCAGCGACGAAAGGTAGTTTTTGATTAAGTAAATATCGATAAGGTTTTTAGGTATAGATGTTAACAAAAAAAAAAAATTCCGATCTTCGGTACGCCGGTACAGTTTAAGGAGGGATAAGGGTGTTACAATACCTATAAGAATTGGGTATGAAAAATGGTCAAGATTATACTATACGAGCAACCGATTTTCAACCATGACATCAAATATTGCTGAGTCTATGAATTTAGCAACGAAATCAACAAGAGATTTACCAATTGTGCCACTGCTTGAGTATGTACGTGCATTAATCCAAGAATGGAGTTACATTAATAGGGATCTAGCATCAACAATTTTACAACCCTACTCAAAGACCACGAAGATAATCTGCACATAAATTACATTTCTTCCCAAAAAATGAAGGTATGTCCTAAGCTTAAATGTATATATGAAAACCTACTAAAAATATAATGTATTTTCTTTTGGAAAATGATGTATTTTCTTTTTATAAAAAATAATACATTGTATATTTTTCACAAAAGAACATACAGTGTATTTTTTTTAACTAAAGTTCATTTAGTGTATATATTTTTATTTTGAGAAAGATCATACACTATTTTTTTAATTTTAGAAAGATCATACACTGTATTTATTTATTTTTGAAAACATCATACATTGTATATTTTTTTATAAAAGATCATACACTGTATATTATTTTTTAAAAGACCATACAGTGTTTTTTAATAGATGATACACTTTATTTTGTTTTCTTAAATAACATTCTGTATTGCACATAAATGCAGGTTAAGCCATCAAGTGATGTTCAATTTACTGTTTATCATTATCGAAACACATACGTTGTGAATATTGAAGAAATAACTTGCACATGTAACAAATTCCAGCTAGATAAAATGCCTTGTCCTCATGCATTAGCGGTAATAAGAGACAGGAACTTAAATCCTTATGTGTACTGCTCAATATATTACACCAAAGATACAATGTTAGCAACCTATGGAGAAATTATTAATCCAATACCAGATGAATCTACATGGAAGATACCTACAAGTGTTCAAATAGAAGTTTTATTGCCTCCTAATGGAAGAGTGAGATCTGGTAGACCAAAAAAGAGAAGAAGCAAAACAATTTGGGAAACTAAAAACTCTGTAAAATATGGACGATGTGAAAAATATGGCTACAACAGAAAAACTTGTAGAGATATTCCTAGGAAATAAAAAAAAATATTCAGAATTTTCTTTTCAGGAAACTTCATCGAGTTCTGTACTTTTTACATTACAAGTATACAAAGATACAATGTATTTTCTTTTCGCATAAAACATACAGTGTATAAACTTTTGACATAAGAAAAATACAGTGTATCATTTTTTCAACAATAAAAAATATTGTGTATAATCTTTTGAAAATAAAAAATATACAGTGCATAATCTTTTGAAAAAAATAAAAATATACAATGTATGATCTTTCAAAAATAAATAAAATACAATGTATGATCTTTTGTAAAAAAAATATACAGTTTATAATATTTTGCAAAAAAAATATACAATATATGATATTTTCAAAAATAAAAAATACAGTATATGATTTTTTTAAAAATAAAAAATACAATTCATAATATTTTGAAAATAAAAACTATACAGTGTATGATCTTTTCAAAATTAAAAAAATATAGTTTATGATCTTTTGAAAATAAAAAAATACAGTGTATGATCTTATCAATACAAAAAAAATATACGGTATGATCTTTTGTAAAAATATATACAACGTATGATTTTTTGTAAACAAAATATATAGTGTATGATGTTTTGAAAATAAAAAAATATATATATTTATGATCTTTTCAAAAGAAAAAAATATACTGTATGATCTTTTGTGAAAAAAATATATAGTATATGATCTTTTTTTTAAAAAAAATATACATTGTATGATCTTTTGAAAATAAAAAAATAAAATGTATGATCTTTTCAAAAATAAAAAATACAGTTCATAATATTTTAAAAATAAAAACTATACAGTGTATGATCTTTTTAAAAATAAAAAAATATATAGTTTATGATCTTTTGAACATACAGTGTATAATTTTCTCAACAATAAAAATTACATTATATGATCTTTTGAAAATAAAAAAATACAGTGTATGATCTTATCAACACAAAAAATATACTATATGATCTTTTATAAAAAAAATATACAGCGTATGAATTTTTGTAAACAAAATATACAGTGTATGATGTTTTGAAAATAAAAAAATATATAGTTATGATCTTTTCAAAAGAAAAAAATATATTGTATGATCTTTTGTGAAAAAATATACAGTTTATGATTTTTTAAAAATATATACAGTGTATGATCTTTTAAAAATAAAAAAATACAATATATGATCTTTTGTAAAAAAAAAATATACAGTATATGATATTTTGTAAAAAAAATATATAGTGTATAATCTTTTGTAAAAAAAATATACAATGTATGATCTTTTAAAAATAAAAAATATAGTGTATGATCTTATCAACACAAAAAATACACTGTATGATCTTTTGTAAAAAAAATATACAGTGTATAATTATTTTTAAAAAAATACAGTGTATGATCTTTTCAAAATTAAAAAAATACAATATATGATTTTACGAAACAAAAAAATACACTGTATGGTTTTTTGTAAAAAAATATACATTGTATAATCTTTTCAAAAATAACAAAATATAATGTATGATCTTTTGAAAATAAAAAAAATACAGTGTATGATCTTTTTGAAAACAAAAAAAATATATTGTATGATTTTTTTAAAAAAAATATACAGTTATTGATGTCACTACTATATCAGACTACCTATCTGCAACAAAGGGAGTTGGAATTGATCAAATTTCTCCGTCTCCTACTGCCCATGACAACATTAACAATGTTAATAACATGATTCATTTTTCTGCAACTACTTTTTATCATCACTATATGATCAAAAAAATATACATTGTTTGTCATCACTGTATGATCATACAATATATATGTGTGTGTGTGTGTGTGTGTGTGTACACACACAACAAAATTAATTACAAAAAAAATTGTATACACGGCATTTTGAAAAAAAACTAAACTAGTTTTATAGCATCCACTACAATTTTCTTGTTCAATCTTCTTCTTTTCACTTTTTTTATTTCCTTCTGTATCACTTTGAATGGTTCCTTGTTGCTTACCTATACCATACATGTACAATAAAAAACCTAATATATCCCTATAATTTTCTACATTAAATTTTTTTTGAATCGTTTTTCCTTCGATGAAGTACCCGCAAAATGCTGCTACAAAAACTCCACAATCACTGAAAAAATAATATAATTAAAACATGAAAAAAATGATGTAAAATGTCAAAACACTATAATTAATAAAAATATTAACACATTATATGCAAAAAAAATAATAAACATACCTGCTTGTTTGAGTAGGAAGGTTCTCAACATACACAACCTCAATTGGATGATTTTCTTTTCTAAGATCAATAGTTTGTGTATCGCTTAGTCCGTTATAAAATTCTAAACAATAAAAAAATATGGTAGTATAACAGTATATGCATTTACTTTCCAGTTAGTCTCTGACTTCCTTGGTGCCGCTCCTAATGATACACAAAAAATTTTCTCTCCTTCACTAAAAACCTTTTGAAAATCCAATGACACCTATATACAATTATGGGAAAAAAATATAGTCCACTTCCAGCCATGTTGTATTATACAACATGTAACTAGTGGTCCCAATAATATACTCAGCCAGTAGATGTTCAGCATTTACAAACGAAATATCTTTATTCTTATCATTGTAATCCTTGTATTCTCATTGTATTGTTTGGTCGAGCAAGCTATCAATTGTCGTAAATGTACACTGAACATTGTGACTAGCTCTCCCCCTCTTGCGCATATAGTAAAAAAACACATCTAAGTGCTGGAAAAAAAATAAACAAAACAAAATATAATTAAAATATAAAATTAAAAAACAAATACAATATATATATACCTCATTACTAAGCTCTCTTCCAGAGTATGCTAAATCATACCACCATCTCTTGTCTTCAATAATTGCAACACCAAAATGAAACTTCTTGTCCAAAGTTGAATTTTTTTTGTATAAATTTGGTCTTTGTACCTAACAATAAACAAACAAGAATATATTATAACTGCATGAAAAAAAAACAAAAACTTTAAATAAAAGTAAGAAAATTCTTAGTCAATTACTTAGTACTTTTCTTAAGCAATCCCTTATCAACCCAATGGAGATATTCCATTAACTTTGTATATTCAATATTGTCTTCAACACTAATGTTAAACGGATTATCAATAACTTTGTTTTCCGTAATGGTCTCCGACCCGAACTTGTTTATGAAAGGAGATTTCATAACAGTTGACGGTTTGATGGTCCTCTTTTCATCAACAAGACTAAAATAATCAATAGGATCTGCTACGACAACAACTTTTCCATGTTTATCATCCAAATCATGTAACAAATAAAAAAAAATTGATTCATTTATTATATATTTACAATAAACACACACACAAATATATATGCATTTTTTTATTAATTTTACTAACTTTTACTTCTTTTCCATTGTTAACTATCATCATTACAGCTTGAATAATATTGTTAATAGATTGATCACTCAAATCCCTTAAAATGAACTAGATGTTTGCTTCCGTTCAAAATCATCCTGAAAAAAAATTTTAAAAAAATTACAATTGAACATACTGTATATGAGATAATTACATTGTATCTCGTCTACATATAATGAATTTTTTTGATTTAATGTAGTAATTTTAACCATTTCATGACTTTTATATTTGAGATAAATACAGTGTATATTATTCTCAAAAAAAATCATACACTATATATTCTTTCCAGAAAATAAAATACACTGTATATAAAATATAAAAAACTTATTTTTTTCAACATCTTCCTCAATAGGTACAACATTCTATTTGTCAAAAATATAATCTCCATGTTTTTCATCTTTTTCATGCTTTTGGAGTCCTTCAGACGAGTTACCGATAGGATTTGATCCTAGTACAATTTGTTTGTTTGTCTCATCTAAATCCTGTAACAAAAAAATACAATGTATGATCTTTTTAAAATAAAAACAAAATACATTGTGTCATTTTATGTAAAAATATACATTGTATTATCTTTTGTAAAAATATATAGTGTATGGTATTTTGTAAAAAGGTTGTATGATCTTTTATGAACAAAAAACTACGTTGTATGATATTTTCAACATTAAAAGATACATTGTATGATCTTTTCTAAAAAAAATATACAATGTATGATCTTTTATATACAAAAAAATATAATGTATGATATATTCAAAGTAAAAAATACTGTGTATGATCTTTCTAAACATAAAATAATACATTATATATATGATCATTTGAAAATAATAAAATACAACGTATGATCTTTTTTGTAAAAAAATATACAGTGTATGATCTTTTCAAAATTAAAAAACACACTATATGATCTTTTCAAAATAAAAATATACAGTGTATTATCTTTTGTTAAAAAAATATACAGTGTATGATCATTTATTGTATTTTTTATTTTTGAAAAGATCATACATGTATATTTTTTTACAAAAGAAAATACATTGTATATAAAACATACAAAAAAACTTACTTTTTTTCAACATTTTCCTCAACATGTACAACATTCTCTTTGTCAGAAATATAATCTCCATGTTTTTCATCTTCTTCATACTTTTGGACTCCTTCAGGCTAGTTATCGATAGGATCTGATACTAATACAATTTCTTCGTTTGTCTCATCTAAATCCTGTAACAAAAAAAAAAATATTGTATTTTAATTAATATGCACATACAATAATATATATATATATATATATTTACAAATATTTAATTTTACTAACATTTATTTCTTTCTGCTCACTAAGTTCCATCATTGCAACTTGAACAATACAATCAAATGTCTCATCACCCATATTGTTAATGAATGAACTAGATATTTGTCTCTTTATGAATGAATCCTGTTATAAAATAATGAAATTTAATTACATTCCAATATCAAATTTTATTTTATTAAATTGTATGAGCTTTAATAAAAAAATATACAATGTATGATCTATTTAAAATAAAAAATACAGTGTATGATCTTTTTTACAAAAATAATATATAGTGTATGATCTTTAAAATAAAAAAAAAGTTGTATGATCTTTTTTAAAATTAAAAAAAAATTTTTATGATCTTTTGTAAACAAAAAACTACATTGTATGATCTTTTCAACGTTAAAAGATATATTGTATGATCTTTTCTAAAAAAATATACAATTTATGATATTTTGTATACAAAAAGAATATAGTGTATGATCTTTTTAAAGTAAAAAATTATTGTGTATGACCTTTCTAAAAATAAAATATACAGTCTATGATCTTTTGAAAATAAGAAAATACAATATATGATCTTTTTTGTAAAAAAATATACAGTCTATGATTTTTTCAAAATTAAAAAAAACACTGTATGATCTTTTCAAAATAAAAAAATACAGTGTATGATCTATTGAAAATAAAAATAAATTACATTGTATCATTTTTTGTAAAAAATATACAGTGTATTATTTTTTGCAAAATAATAAAAAAATATATATAAGCAGTGTACGATCTTTTCCAAATTAAAAAACACACTGTATATGTAAGGCCCCTAACATGACCCTAATTTAATTTGCATATTATTGTAATTAAGTAAAGGGGTAAATTAACATGTTATTATGTTAATTGCATGAAAATATAATAAAAGAGTATGGTTTAATGTTAATTAAGGATGCAATTGGGGATAAAGGTATTAATTTGGGGTTAATTGGTATTTTCGGCATTTTGGTGGCCAATTGTGTAGAGAAGCATTTAATTCAAGGTTAAATTGAAAGAATGCTTAAATGGATAGGTTAATATTTGAAAAAGAATTAGTGGAGGGGTTAAAGTCTAACATGCATAAAGGCTTGTGGCATTTGTGTGACATGCAAAATGATGAAGGACTAAAGAGGAGATTGTCATGTGGGTATAAAAGGCTTGGGTTAGAGAATTTGATTGTGAGAATCGGCATTTGTTGAGAGCAAAACCAGAAATTCATCTTCTTCTTCCTCTTTGATTTCCATAGATTTATCTCAAGCATTTAGATGTTAATGGTGCATGTTGGTTAATCAAGAGTTTAAGGCTCTAAGCTAAGGTAATTAAACTCTCATTTTAACACTTCATCATCACCATCTTCTTCTTCATTTTCTGTTGACTGAGAATATGTCGTTTGCTGGAAATGTATGTTCATGGTGATGGTATTTATGAAGGAGAAGAGGAAGGAAGAAGGATCAAAGGAAAGGGAATTGATAGAGGTTGAAGACATTGGGTTTATCAGCCAAGGTATGGGAATTTAGGCCATTCATATTGCATGTAAAAATGGATTACTGGAAGTGAATAGAATTTACAGAATTGAATTTACGTTTTTCTGGAAGTTTATCGTTGAAAGGTTGAAGAAGACAGACTTGCCGAGTCGTGAATGACTTCACGAGTCGTGAACATCAGTCTGACTCGTGAAGCTCTTCACGAGTCGTGAAGTCGAGTCTTTCTTCTTCACTCGTGAGCTTCTTCACGAGTCGTGAAGTTCAGCTTTTCTTCCTCACTCGTGAGCCACTTCACGAG